>KZ505681.1:454794-466851 GCA_002844005.1 Limosa lapponica baueri | reverse complement strand
GAGGGGAGATTTAGATTAGATATTAGAAAGAAATTCTTTACTGTGAGGGTGGTGAGGCACTGGAACAGGTTGCCCAGAGAAGTTGTGGGTGCCCCATCCCTGGAGGTGTTCAAGGCCAGGCTGGATGGGGCTTTGAGCAACCTATCTAGTGGGAGGTGTCTCTGCCCATGGCAGGGGGGTTGGAAGTTGATGATCTTTAAGGTCTGTCCAACTCTAACCATTCTATGATTCTGTTACCAGATCAAGGATTAAAAAAAAAATGGAAAAAGTTTATAATTTTCTCAGTGAAACAAAGAAAAGAGGACAGAAAGCTTCCTATTGGAAACATGAGCAAATACAACATTTCCAGACTGTTTATCTTTTGACTGCATTTAAGTAAAAGTAAACTAAAAAGTAAAACTCAAAATGAAACATCAGAATGTTTCATTTCATCTTTTTCAGCAAACAAATAAAGCCTGGGAAATTCACAGTTGTGAACTGACCAAAACACTATCCAGTGTGATTAAAAATTTTGCCATGGATGGAGGAATTTGCTAATTCCACTCACATCCTTTGCCCTGAACCCCTCCGCAGCCGCTGCGGCAGGGATTACTGGTGCTGTGGGGAGCCGGTAGCCGCCAGGAGAGCCAGAGGAGGCCAGGCTCCAGTGAGCACCAACACCGTCTTTCATGTCATGCCAGTGAACCCAAGGCCCAGCTTGTAACAACTCTTCCTCTGATTTCTAGGCCTGTCCTAAATCGCCTTTCTCCTGCCATATGTTGCTCTCCCCAGGTCGTGCTCTGCTGGGCTGAGCAGTGCCTGAGCAAGCAGCCAAGCAGACAGCAGAGCCCAGCACCAGGACAGGGTGGGAGAGGAACCCTGCAAAGCCCTGGGGTCTGGGTACCAGCCAACGGCACACTCGCATCCCAGATAAGACAAACCATATCTCAGGCTGCATTAGGAGGAGTGCAGTCAATGAGAGCTAAACCAGCTACCGGGCAGAAGGCTGCAAAAGGAAATGGTTTTGGAACTGAGTGTTTGTAAGTCTTGACAATGAGACTGGAGGTGAAGATAGCACCCAGAAGCCCACAGAGGTGGGATGTGATGTGTACCATAGGAGCGGGCAGGCAGCATCACTTTATCAGTATTTAGAAAGCATATGCCCTGTGTAGGCTTTGGGGTGGCACTGAGGTTCAGAGCAGTACTCAAGGACAGAGTAGGTCATGAATAGGAAGCTCAGCCAGAATTGGCTTACACATCAAAAATACAGATAGCCTTCACAGAAGAAGGATCTTATTAGAGCAAAAAAACAGACCAGACAGGAAAATGCATGTTCTTAAGAGTTCTTTCAGAACATTCCCAATTGTGTAGGTCATGGGTGAGAAACTACTTAAAAGGCAAGTCTGTCTGTGCATCTCTTGGTGCTTCAGATGGCACAGCCTGCACACAGAGCCCAGGTTGAGCGGCCAGAGCATCTCCCTGTGCTTCTCCTGCATCCAGCCCCACCACAGGTGCTCACTCAAGAAGTGACAGGCTCTGCGAGCAGAGGTGCAGCACTTTCTGTGACTCTCAGGGCCCCACTGACACCGTGGAGAGTCTGCCTTGGTACAGCCACAGACAGATGGATTGTGTAAGTTGTATCATCTTATTCATTTTTTCCACTAAATTGACAGTGGTGTCCTGAAGAGCTCAGCTTCTCCTCCTGTCTGTACCAGCACTCTGGATACCCTTAGCCAACACACGGACATGTGGTTTTGTACAGCCAGTACCACCAGTAGTCATCAGCATGAGCAATAGGCACCAGATAATAGGGTTTGCAGCAGAAATGCGTTGCAATTATGGTCTGCACTCATATCAAACACAAACTCTCCCTGGTCCTCCAATGTGCCAGGTAGTACATGATCAGTTACACACCATGGGATTCAAAAGTGTGAGTGATCCTCCAGGCTCTGCCCATGCTGCTCCTTCAGCCCGTATGTTTTTGTGGGCTGGGATTACTCCCTCTGAGAAGGGGAAGTTCTGCCACTTGTGGTCCCCACCATACTGCCCAAAAGAGTTTGCTGGCTGCTTGTTGACGAAGGCACTTGTGAAATAGCTGCATCAATCTGAAAGCTGGTGGTAGTTAATACACAGGAGGGAAAAGAATCTTCCAAAGAACAGTAAAAAATTGAACAAAAAACCATTGAGTCTCATTGGTGGTTTCATAGCCAGAGCCCAGTCACACCCCCCTGAAATGAATTAGATTTGTGCCACTCTTTTCCATGAAAGCCAGGTGCCATTTTTAATACTTGAATGACTTTTTAATACTTAATTTGAACACATTTAAAAGGAACAATAGGAGTAGTAATGACTGTCTCTGCTGTACATCATTAGCATCAGTTTCTTAAAGCAATGTAATTTAACTCCTTTATGCACTGATAGTGGTCTCCAAGCAAAAGCATAAGTCACTAACTGGACCAAGGACAAACGCAAAATCTTGGGGAACTGTGACCATAGGGGAGAGGGATGCTCCCGAGCCCTTTGCTGCTGCCCTGCGGGATGTAGAGAAAAGCCTGGCCATGACAGGAGCCTTTCAGCTGAGAGCGACTGGGAGTGGAGGGGTGGGGATCCTACCTACGTGGATGCAAAGGTTTCAACCAACTGGATAGCACAAGAGGAAAAAGTCTTACACTCCTAATGCTGACTCTAAGGGGATCAGAAGAACACCTTCAGCAACATGATGCTTGCTCACCTCCTCTCAGCTGCTGCAAGATGCTGATGAACAACAAGCACGCTCCATAACAGCAACACCAAGGGCTTTCCTCCCCCCACGCTTGCCTTGCTCAGCCTGGAACTGCCAAAAAGAAAACTGCATGAACAACCATACACCCACGTCCCTTCAGCAAGTGCAGGACCAGCCCCCACCCAAGGTGGTGCTGAGGTGAGGCACAACACCCACTGCCCAGGTCGGGGGGGGCCCCAGCCCAACCAGAAGATGCCCCGGGGCATGCAAGGACCCGCTGCCCAGGATTTGGCCCCCTACAACACAGGCATGGGCACGGGCATGGATGTGGTGGGAAGCTAGGGAGCTCTGCTCTGGGGAGAGTCCTCCACAGCTCTGCAGCTTCACCAGAGAACCACACACAAGTTCAGGAGACCAGGCTTTTCACTTCAGGTCCTTTGAGCCAGGAGACATCACAGCTTTGATGTGAAGCTGCAACTCCAGGGCAGTGTGGAAATATGCAATAATATTCACAAGTACTTTATCTTTTAGCACTGTCACACAGAAACTTCGGCCCGCCCAGGTTCACATGAAAAGCAAAGCCCATGCACTTGAACAGATGGCTCTGCTCTCTGTGGGAGGTGGGAGTAGATTTTAAAGCTAAACTTTGAGGCGACCACACTGGGCACCACTTTACGAACCTCCCAGTAACAACACCACCACCTCCTCCAGCCCAGGTTCCCCTTTCCTCTGATGCGATCCTGCAACCCCACCTCAGCCCAGGTGTGTACCAGACCCAACGGCGTGTCCTGGGGTCAGGACAGGGTGCCTGACAAGCAACACGTCAGAAAAAACCACTGTGTGAGCACACTGCTGGAGGAGAGTCAAACGACCGTGCCGTACCTGTGTCAGCTGCTGGCTGGTGATCCCTCCCTGACACCCTTCCCAGGAGGACTGCATAGATAAACACCCTCTATTTGAACAAGACCAATGACAGCAAAATTGCTTGCTTGTCTCTAAAAAGACTCTAATAATGTGCATCAAGGCAGAGACCCATGGTCTGACAGACTTTTTTTCCCCCCTCCAGAGTGAAACATAAAATTACATTTCAGTAGCAAGGAGGACACCGTTTGAAGTGCATCCCGAGTTAATTATATCCAAAAGAGTAACAATAAAATAAACTATTAAATTTTAGAACTCCCTCTTTAAAGTATTAAGGTATTTTGTTACTGCAGTGCAGTCAAACGACACACTGAACAACACTTTGAATTGCTTTACAGGAAGGTGACATAGGGGTTGTCATGAAATAAGATGTGCTGGGCAAATCTCATTCCGTACAGGCCTCTAATATCGAGCAAACAACACAACCCATTGCTTAGCTTTAGCACAGCATTTGTTTCAAAAATCTAACGTTTACAGCCAATGTTTCTGTGTGAATAGAAAGCACCGCCGGTCGGTGGCTGCTCAGGAAGGTCTCAGAGTTTGCTGCCACGTCTTTACAAAATTGGAAATGAAGATGTGAAGGTGGCCTGCTGGCACCTCGTGTACCCCAGGAGAGTGGGGAACCGACCGCTGCTTTTAAGAACAGTGGTTCAATTCCTGGCACCAACACTGAGGCTAGCTTAAAAACTCCAGTGGCTGACAAGATGCTGGATTACGGGCTGCGCCGTAGCCCAGAGCCATGGGGGGAACCTGCTTTGATGCAGCTCTGGTAAACAGCAATCAAAGGCCAAGAGGGAAAGATGTAAAGAAAAAAGGAGGAGCAAAGAGGTGAAAAAGGTTATTGCTAAGGAATTTTCTGCCTTTTTCATTTGGGCAATTTAAATATTTGTTTAACATTTCAAATTAACAAGACATTTTATTTGAATGCAGGAACATTATAAAATCCCCTTTCCCATCTAGCACTCCACCACACTATGGAAGTTGGACACTGAGGGCCAGAGACTCCCCAGGGAACCATCGCAGGAGGCGAGGGGTCTCGGTGCCATGGTCCTCGCGGCAGGCAGCCCTCTCTCCTACAGACCCACAGGCACCTGCGAGACCCCTGCAAGTCCATGGGGCCCTGTGGCACAGCCCCCCACAGCTGTGCTGCCTGCGTGGGCTCAGGGGGGGAACAGTCAACCCCACTGCTGCAAGACCCGGGGGCTTTGCTTCAATTCCAGCCCCCACCTCCTCCTCCTCAACACTCACTCCTTTCCACAGGCTCAACATATCTCGTGTCATTTCTCTTGCCACATGGTTTTGCTCTCTCTCTACCACATTTTCTTGTGCTCGCAAAACCAAACAGAAATGGAGCAAACTGCAGCAAACAAAGCAGACAGCAGAGATACCAGAATTCCAAGAATGGCTTATCTTTTTCTCTCATTTTCAGTTGATTTCCACACCCTCACTCACATCCCACACAGCACCATTCCCCCAACACTACCAACCTGCTCAAGACCTCAACATGCCCAGTGCAGACCCTGGGTGGTCTCACCTGGCTGGACTTGCAGGCCAGACCCTGAGGTTGCCCAGGCACTTTTAACCACCAGTGGGAAAAACAGGCATTTGTGGAACAGGGTTATGACCTTGGTGAGAAACCCTAAATGGGTCAGGGTAACCATGCTAGTGCCCATTTCTCTCCAGTGATGGGAGCCTAGAAAACAAGTCTGGATGCGGTTGTACACAGGTGAGATGAACCCCATCCTTTACCTAAGGACTGGTCTGGGCAAGTTTGTGGGCATCCAGTGGCTCTATAATGATATCCAAGACCAGCAGGTGTTGATTCAGTTCATCCCTGCAGGAGACAATGGGTGTCAGGCTGGAAGATGGTGAATCTTAGCAGCTCTGTCATCCAGGGAGCACAACAGGAACTTCAGCATCTTCACCTTTTGGCATGGAGACATTAAGAGGAGGATGTACAAAGGAAAAGGAAAGAAGGATTTCATTCCTCAAACAAGCTGCCTCTTCTGGGACATTTGCCAGTTTCCCTTAAGAAAGCTGCTGTTATCTGAGCTGTTATTTCAGAAGTTCATTCAACCTCTCAGCCAGCACCTGAGTTACACTAATGAGCAACTATGACTTCCAAAGTGTAGTGATTCTGCCATGCTCAGAGCTTCCAGGCACTCAAGAGACTCAGCCCACCCTACCACTAGATAGGCATTCAGCACCGCACATGCATGGTGGTCAGCCCAAGCAGGGCTTCAGCAGCTGTGTGACCCCTCTGGACATCTCCCACCTTCCCTGCACAGTGTGGTGAACTGCACCTCCCCAAAGCATATGAAGACTAGACAACGGACAGGATTATATTCAGATGTGTGTCAGATGACAGTACTAGCAACTAGACCTGAAACCTGATCTTCTGGAGTGGGAAACTCTCTTGAATTTCCTATGATAAAATATAAACGTGATTGAAGACTGCATTGACTGGTAACATCAATAACACAAGAGGGGTTAAATTACTGTCAGCAAATCAGGCTTGGACTCTCACTTACACGGCTGCTCTGCTGCCCTGACCAAAGGCTTAGGTGGCTGCCCTCATTCTGGGGTCTGGCATGGCTGCATGCTAACAAAGCGCAACCAAGCCAGGAGATAACAGCAGTTTGCCCCCCTAGCGGACAGGGAACACACACCCAAGTTCCTTTTCCTTCCCTGGAGGCTGTGGCCGCAATGTTTCCTTTGTATCCACAATCTCTTGCAACTGTTTACCACAATTTGCTCATCCTTGGAAACACAAGTTATTTCAAACAGCAGGGCCCAAGCCCCACCTACCTGCTCCTGAAAGCCCAAAGTCACCAAGCTGTGATTAAAAATATCCAGAGGTGCATTTGTGGACTGTATGACCCAGCAGGTCTTTCACATCTAGAAAACAGAAATGTTTTCTGTAGTTTAACAAGTTATTGAAAGGTCACTCCAGAAAGTATCTGGTAATAGAAGTATTCAGACTCTTCTATTTCATCTCCTCTGGTGTGGGTAGTGTAGCTCAGCTGGTGGAGACTTACCTCAGGCTATAGCTCACCCTACAAGGGCTCATTCCTGGCACACTCTTGTTATTTATGTACCACACTGTGCAACATCAGCCTAGATGTTTTAGAAATACAAGTTTTTAAAGAAATATCCGGTCCTCTTTAGACGCAGGAGGGAAAAGCACATCCCACGCTTCCTAGCATTCAAGCAACAGATGAAGAACTCTCCATCAGTCATGCTTTACAGCTAAAATGAGCAGAACATCCACAGAGGAGGGAAAGTCATCTGACTTTGTAGCTTACCATCATGCAGAGATAAGAAGCAATACTTTCTAACCCATGCTTGTTCCATATGCCCAGCGTGGTCCTGTCCCCAAACACTAACAGAGCTGGTGGTGGTGACACTATCATTTCAATATAGACATATGCCAGTTACAGCATCTTTCCATCACACCTGCTATCAGTACTACACATTAATTCATGTCAGTGAGTAACAATTACCTGAGGGGGGGGAGAAGCAAAACAGGACTCCTCTAACAGAGCTAGCAATAGAGGCACACAAGAACTCCACAACATTAGAGCAACTGGGTTTCCTACTAGCTTCTTGTTCCACTCACTTTTTAATCTCTCCTGCCCAGCAGTCCTGCTGATTTTGAAGATGCTGGCACCTGAATCCAATGTAGTTGTTACCTAAGCGAGATGAGCAGCATCTGGTTCCTCACCAGAACAGGCCCAAGGGCTCCAGAGGTTACATGTAACCTCCATGGTTACAAGTGCACAGACCACCTGTGAAATCCTGATCCTTTCACTAAGCAATCCACGTTTCTTTTCAATTGGCCTTAATGTTTTTTATTTTAATCTTCCTCTCTTCTGTGAGGAAAGGCACTGCATTCTGCACCTTGAATACTGGCCACAGCAGAGGTTACGGTGGCCCTTCCAAATACCAGCACATCCCAGAATTTAAAAATCTGCCCAAATCAGCGAAAGAAGCTGTGGGGAAAATATCACAGCCATCAGAGGCCTGGCAGAAGCCAATAGAAAGACACCAAATGGCTCCCAGGGGTGTCAAACCAACCTCTCCCAGCAAACCCATGGGGGTGGGCACAGCTCAGAGTCCTACCGACCCCCAACAAGATTACTGGGGCAAGCGGTGCTGCAGAATTGGACCAACAGAATAAACGTAGCAGTTTCTGACTCCTTTCCAAGTCAGTGTTTGTTGGGAAACATCAAAGCCAGTGAAATAGTAGGTGTCCCAAAATGTCTTAATTCAGAGAATTAGTGTTAACCGAGTCTGATTAGCTCCATTTATCTCTAATTAATTACCTTTACCTAATTAGACACCCTGTTTCCAGTAGACATGGAGTCAAGTAGACTAGATTATTAGTGTAGTCATTGTGCCTTTACAAAATCCTGAAATTAATGAAACGTGCAAAAGAATCCGCGGCTTTAATTGCACAGGTGTTGCCTTATGGCAAAGCTTTATCATCTGATTACACCAAGGGATTATTAGTGACTTTTTATATAGAGGATGAGCCTGTGAAATGTACCTTAGCAACAGCTCATTAGTTTAGGGTTGTTACTGTATTATTTATTACATTCAGCCTTCCCCATTATCTAGATTGATTCATGGACCTATATTTTCCTCCCCTCTGTGCAGGAAATAAATAAATAAGTGAAGGCTGGCTATTGCCGCCCAGCTGCAATATGAGGGGAAGGCAGAGTGTATTCTCCAGCTACCAATATCTACCCTTTAAAATAAAGCTTTAAAGTTGATTTAAATAAAACTCTTTTTTTCCCCTCCCTCAGCAAAGTAATCAATTCAAGCTTCTGTCAAACTGGAATGCTTTCTACATGCCATCCAAACAGTTTGGTCCATCTTAAATCTTTTCAGATAAATAAAAATACATTACTGGATTGAAGAATGAAGTACAATATATTTACATCCAAAATATTTTTTCTGCTATAACTCATTCTTTATGAAATCTATCAGAAATATTTTATTTTGATATTTCTTTTAACTGTTTGGTTGTTGGCTACTTCTTCAGGTTTGGAGGGGTTTGCCAGATAGAAGAACTGCCTGAATAATAGAACCAAGACAAACAAAGCAAAGCAGCAACCTCTGTGTTAAGAACCACTTTCCCCACAGAGGAACTACTTGTAGTCAAGATTGAGAAGGCTTGACCTTACCTTCCTGCATCCTTCTCACAAAAATCCCACTGGACTTGCTAAATATCACTGGTACAGCAGCCCCAGTGCTGCCCCAAGCAGAGGAGTCTTCACTGACCAACCAGAAATCCCTAAGGAGCCAGTAAACATAATGATAAGGAATTGTTTCCCAAAATTATCCAGAATATTAGCTTCTTTGAATCATTACATAATATTCTTTGATCATTACGTAAAACCTTGCTGTCCACATATTGCTGAATTTTTTAAAAAGGGGGAAAATAATTGGTAGGAGTTATTATGTAGGGTGTGACAACTCATTTGAGCAGCAATTATGACTATCTAATGACAAACACAATTATGTAAAATCTCATGTCTGCATTACAGAAAATGTGAATTCTAATCTCAAAACCATGGCTCAAACAGAATTAGTACATATATCACCCTGCAGTGTGTTCATGTGGGTTCATGTGACACGCATGTAAGCGGTGTCATCCTGCAATAAAGGCACTAGTGATGGCTTAGGGCTGCTCTGCCAAATAGAGATGACTTGCATGGACAGAACCTAAACAAGTAAAAGAAATGTGACACCTACCTGCTATAGGTCTTTTGGGATTGCTGCTCTTCCAAGACCCCCTGTCTGTCCTGGTCTCAGCTGGGATAGAGTTAGTTTTCTTCCTAGTAGCTGCTGTGTTTTGGATTTAGTATGAGAATAATGTTTTTAAAATGCATCTTCATCCACCTGCTCACCCACTGTGAAATCCCATGGATCAGCACTTACCTGGAGAGCAGGAGGTGCAAGGTTGACTATTTTTAAAACTCCAGCAGCATGGATGATGAAGGTGGGGAGAGAGACTCTCGTAGATCTTTCTTGAAGGTTTCCACCTTCTACCTTTGGTGGAAACCTTCAAGGAATTTCTAGGAGACTCTCCCCTCTCCTCAATCACCCATGCTGCTGGGCAACAAGATATCCAAGAACTGGCAGGTTTCCTACCTTCCGAGGTAGGAAAGTCCAGGCATGAGAGAACAGGAGACCCAACATCACTGAAGACCTTTGATAACCTTCATTAGACAGTCACAGACAACACTGGAGGAGCGCTGGGCATGCCAGATCCTCTTATGCATGCTCTCAGCATCATAGGTGCTAACTAGTTGGACAAGGCATGGGGTCAAAGCCTGCTGTCATGCTTGCAGGGTGCTGTGTCCATGTACCCCAGAAATATTAACTGACTGTGGAAAAAATAAAAATTATTTGTGAGGTGTTTGTACGGGCTTAGAAGTAGGCCCCTCACTTCCATTTACATTTTGACTTGTGATCAGATCAAACCTTTCCTCCACGCTCCCAGTTGGCTTCCCACGGAATACAGTTAGATTCATGAATGTTGTCTGTGGCTCCAGTGCAGCCACAGAGCCATGCCCAGGGTGTACCAGTGATGCTGAGAAAAGGTTGTTGTTCAGAGCTTTATTTCTCACAGAGGTTTCAAGCACATCTGTGCAGAAAACAGCACTTTCTTAGGAACCAGTCTGAAATACAGACTGAAGAAATTCCCATGGGATGGAGGGTTCTATCTCTCACCACTTCCTACTCAAAGAACTCTGACCTCACCTTCAATAATGAAAACAAGCAGCACAGTAGGCAAGAATGGAAGATATTAAATATTTATTTAAAGGACATAAACAAACAGTTTTTCCAGTGGGAGGAAGAGAATTACAAGAGAGATGCTGGTCACATCACTTAATAGGAGGCAGCCTAGCAACCCGCGGGAAAGCAGGGCTCTGCCTTGTGAGGGAAGGCGAGCACCAGGAGCACCTCATGTGTGCACGCACCCACATCCCCACGAGAACCACTTCTAGAAAGTGACGAAGCAGCCAAGGGCAGACCCCAAAATAAACACTGCTGCTTCACTTCTATGATTTGTTTTCCATTCTTAAGTCGAGTGCTTTCCCAAAGGCAGGTATCACACAATTCTCACCAGATGAGAAACTGGAGCAAGGAAGAAAAGCCACTTACTGAGGTCACCCAGACCTGCAGCAGCTCTTCTTCCTCCAGCTTGCATCCTCTTTTGAAAGGCACACATCTGCCTTTCCCACGAGGTGCCATGTCGAGAGGGACTTGCTCTGCTGCTTTTCCCTTTGTCCCTTGGTGGCAGCCATGGGATGGCTGCTGGTCTGTTTGATGAGCAGGCCCTGGCACACTCCTCCTGCTGCTGGCACCAGTCCTTGAAGGGCTGGCTGGCACCAGCTGTTGCAGTGAGCTCGGACAGGCTGTCTCCCATGATCCAAGTGCCAACTATTCGGAGGAGCCAGACACCAGGCTGGCAGGTCTAATGGGAGTATGCATCCAAAGTCAGATACTGCTGCCTCCTGCAGGAGTCAGGCCCTGCTCAGGGGATGGACACAAGCTCTAGGTGACCAATACAGCCTTAAAAAATGAAAACAGACGTGCAGGAACAAATTAAGTAAGGACAGCTAGGTCCAAGATAGCAGGCAGGGTGGAACAGTTACAAAACCAGTACATGCTTGAAGTGGACCCAGTAACAAGCTGAAGCAAAGCAGTGTCACTGCTATCCCTGAAGATAGAAATCAGTCTGGCAGCTCTGAGGCCCAGGTACCCTTCCCAGACACATGGTCCAGGTCACAGACCATACTAGACCAGGGACTTGATGATCCTTCCAGCTGCCCCCTGGGAAGCCCCACAACATGCTGGCGGGGGGCTCACAGTTGTGGTCCCAGGCTGAACTGGAGCTTGTACCAACTGCACTTTCTTTGCTGCTAGCTTCAAATTAAAACACCTCTCCTGGACTCCACACTGGTAAAACAACACCATTAAGATTTCTTTCATGTCCACTCCCAGTTAGCGGCAGGGCTGGCTCTTGTCCAAGCCTGCAGGGCTGTCCAGACACTTAATGGCCTACAGCAACTCCAGAAGACATGCAGCAGCTGCAGGGCCACCTCCACCCTCTCACCCAGCCCCAACAGCTTTTCAACCCCCACTTTCCAGCTTCCCTTCTCCAAGAGTATTTTTCATTTAACTTTGCCTCCTCACCTCTTCAATCACCCCACACACCTGGGCACCAGCCACTCACCATGATGAACACGCAGAGCCGCAGCCCTCACAACTTCCCTGCAAACACAGGCTCCAGCTCTTGGGGTAGCTCCCCCTCCCCCCTCATCCCCATTTTTAGGGTAAGCAAAAAAAAGAGCCACGAAATGGGGGCGAGCTCCAAGGGCCCGGGCCAGCCCCGGGGGATGCTGAGGAGGCCCCGCCGT
>KZ505681.1:442294-449794 GCA_002844005.1 Limosa lapponica baueri | reverse complement strand
GTGCCCCCGGACGGAGAGGGGTGCCACCGGCGGGGACAAACCCGATGTGCCGCTCCCCGCAAGCCCCGCGGCGGGAGTTGCTCAGGAAGCACTGGCAGCGGTACCTCTAATTTTCATGCGATATCTCTAACGTCGCCTGCGCCGGGATGTGCCGCAGGATTAACGGGGGGTCCCCTAACCCGTCCTTACCCAGCGCTCCCCGGCAGCGCGAAGGGCAGGCACGTTGGAAGAAGGAGGGTTTGCGTTTACAGCGCTGGGACTGGAGGGGCATTTACAACAAAACAGTCCGGATTCCTGAGGACATTTTCCCTTCCAGATGCTTTCTAAATATAGCGCACGGCAATCCACTAACCCAGCAGCGCGTCCTCGCTCTTCCACTTAGGGAAATTCAAAGTCAAGCTGGAGAAAAAAAAAGAGAAACACAAAGACAAGATAATGTTAAGGAAAAAAAATCAGCATCGATTATTTAAAATCTACGACTGCACTAAGGTCACCCGAACGGCGAGGAGGACCGTCTATTCTTATTTTAAAACAGCTGTCTTTTCCACGGGGACAGTTGTTTGCCTCCTGACCCATCGATAGCCTATTAATACAATTTAATTCTGCAGTTGTTTCTGTTTAAAGAGTATTTGGAGCGAATTGTTTCTTTTGTTTATGATCAAACAAACGAGCTCTGGTAATCTTATGTTTTATCTCCCTAACATATGGAAAAGCTATTTATCCCAGCCAATCACAATAAAGTGAAGAAAACCCCATTTTATGGAAAGGTATATATCACAAGTTTGTTCATCATTAAAGATATGATTACCAGTGAAAACCCTCCGAAAGTGGCACATTTATGATTCCAGGAACAGATGGGGACATCCATTTTCCTTGCAAATACTTTTGAAATTGCTCTACTGGTAGCAGTATAAAAATGATATACAGATGCCAGTGCCAACGAAGCCAGGACAAGAGGTCCAGATTTACACAGTAAAAGCTTCACATGCGCTCTGTCAGCTTTGATTGATCTGCGCTATACCTCAGAAACTTGTTGACTGGGAAAGGAAACAGCGCAAATAATTCACTGCAACAAGGCAGATAATTCACCCAGCCAATCGCTCCGCTCCGCTTCTCCGGGCGGTGACATACGAGTCCTCCTGCCGCACAAAGAAGCATCATTCTCCAGCGTGAGCAGCGGTCGGTGTCACGGAGGGGGGAGGAGGGGAGAGGAAAAGAGAGAGAGAGAAAAAGAAAGAAAGGTTGGAGCAGCACACACAAAAGAAGAGGCGAGACAAGGAGAAGTTGGTTTGGGGGCAATAGGCGCAGCCATCTACCTTTTCCACGCAGAGCCCAGGCCGAGCCATTCAGCCCCAATTGTCATTATCATATTGATTAAGTTCATCAGAGAGCAATTTTAGGTTTAACGCCAGCGGATTGGGAGAGGGAGCAAAGAATTATCTAAGAAAAGCACAACATTCTTACCGCAGGGACGTTTCCCTGTTCCAGTTCATTGAGGGAGTTGATTAAGTTTAAATGAAGCAGACACTGGATAAAAGTAAGGGTATTGACCACTGGGCAGCGCGGGCTGCGCTTGAAAAGGCCTGATACATGCAGAAAAGCAAGATTTGCTAAATGCTCTAATCTTCAATCAAATCTTACATCAATACAGACAAAGTTTGGTAATGAGAGATTCAATGAAGCATGCGGGAGAAAGAATTAATCCTCTTGGTCTAAACTGGGTTCAACTTTGAAGCCTGCTCCGAAGGAAAGACAGTTATCTAAATGCTAAATAAGAAACTTATTGTACTTTTCATGGCATGCTAATCTTTTGTCTATTTCATCTCTATTATTTGTATGCTCATAGGCGGCAGTTGTCATGGTGATTATATCAAACCACTTCTGTGCGGATGGCTGCGAGGAACCGGGGCCTCCCTCCAGCTCTCCGCCGGGGTCAGCCCGGCCCTCCCGCCCGCTGCCCTGCGCTCCCGGCCCCGCCGCTCGGCCCGCGGGGACACGGGTGGGGCGGGAGTCGCCTCCCCGGCACCGGCGGCGTTTCGACAACACCGGCCTCCTCCTCTTTCCCCTTTCCTCCCGCATCACCCAAACCGGAGCGATCTCGCGATCTCCCTCCATGAAGAGCTGCTTTTTTCTTCTTTCTCTCTCCCTTTTTTTTTTTTGTGAGCTTGCCTTGATAAGCTTTTGATGTCACAAATCAAACACTCGCCAGGAGGTAGATAATGGGGAGTGTGATCTCCTCTATTTGTACATAGACAGCGCTTTTGCACCGGCGCTGCCTTGAACCAGTGTCAAACTCCCCGGGCTTTGTTGGACGCTGCTCGCCGCCCCCCGGCCCGGGGAGCCCGGCACCGCGGGTGGGAGGGGGGCGCCCCGCTCCCCGCCCGGCCCCGCCGGGAGCCGCGACTCCCCCGGGTACGGACAGCCCCTGACAAGGGGAATTAAGATTCATGTTATGCAAATGCCGAGGTGAGCGCAGACACTCTCATCGCGAAAGGTTTAGCGGAAAAGAAGAAAGCGGGGCGGGAAGAGAGAAAGAGCGCGGGGGTTTTTATAATTATTTTAATATATTTTTTAACTGGACGTTGTTAACACTCGCCGGAAGCAGGCACCGGGCTCCGGCCCACGGGCAGGGCCGCGGGGCGGGCTGCGGGGTCCGGTCTCCCCGGCAGCCAGCGGCCAGCGGAGCCGGGCAGAGCTATCAGGGGAGGGTGGGCTGGAAATTCCTAGGCTATCGATCAGACATCCTGATTTATCCTCCGGTACCCGGGAGGGACTAACGGAGGATTCTTCCTTTGCACAGCTCCGGAGGGGAGGCAGCCAGCACAAATAGGTGGGTGCGGGAAAGAGGGCGGGAGGGCCTTCCCCCGGCTTGTTCCCCGCCATATAATCATCTGAGCGCACAAGGGTGGCACCCGAGCTTTTATGTCTTTTACAAAAGTTGCCAAATTAAGGCCGGATTAGGGCTCCCTTCAGGATTTGTGGGCTATTTAGAGGCTGGGAGCTACCCATATAGCCCGCCAGTGCTTATGAAAAGCTTAAAAAGTAATAAAAGGGGGAGTGATCCCGAGAGAAAGTAACATGTATAACTCTTATTAAAGGAGCAGCGAGCGGGGCTGTGAACTTGAATAACTGTTTGAACTTTAATTTGTTCATTAACAGGATTTGCCCCTGACTGTGAATGTTATTACTTCTCTTAAAAGCGAGGTGCAAATGCAAAGCCATAATGAAAGAGCCTGGCAAAAAGTTAAACGCCTCGTAATTACACTACCCTCATTGAAAACTTAAAGAAATACAAAAGTGAAGAAAACGGGAGCCGGGCTGATATTCTCCCAACGCCCCAGCCTCGGACAACGGCGGCGGCGACCTCCGGGCCCCAGCTCCCGGTAACTCCCCGTATCCGTATGAGAAACGGTTCTGTTGAAACAAGTTTAAAACGTCTTTAAATCATTAAAAAAAAAATAAATCCGTGTCTTTCTGTTTTGCTTTTCCTCAGTGGGGGAAGCCTGGTTTATTCCTCTAACTGTTTTAAGTCTTGAGTGAAACACGGTGTGTGAAGTCTGATCTAATCTGCATGTTTGTATCCTAAACAGGGCACATTAGCTCCTCTCCTCCATCACATCGACAGTAGATAAAACTCTGGAGAACCGGAATAAAACAAACTACTACTCCTCTCAGAAGGTATATGACTTTGTACCGATGCGTTTGCCAGTTAGCTCCGCGCTGACTGTCGTTTCATCTGTCAGTTATCCCTTTCCCGGGTTTGTCAACTGTGTTTTTATAGATTCGCTTGTCATCTGCATCCTTCCTCAACAGGAACATGCAGCCAGGTCGCAATTAAATATACAGATACACGAGCTGTTAGCAAGATTTCACCCTCCCATCCGCAGCCGAGCCGGGGAGATGATTGCCCTGTCACTTCTTCTTTAGACTTAAAACGCCTTAAAACTCGCCGGCAGAGCGCCGCGTTTGTCAGCCGGGCGCTCGCTTTTGTCCGCCTCCCTCTCGCCACCGACGGCTTCTTTGAAGTACTGGCTTCCCCGGCTCCTTCTCTGCCGGCCCCTCTCGGCCCGGCGCCCAGCGGACCCCCGCATCCCCCCGCCCCCGCACCCCCGCGGGACCGCTGCCCGAATAACGGATTTGGCGGGTCTCGGGGGGCTCCCCGCGCCGGGGAGACACGCTGATGGCGAACCCCGAGATCTGCAGCCGTGCCCTGGCCAAGGCCCGGAGCCCGCCGGGCAGGAGGGGCTCTGCCACTAGTGGGCATCACCTCCGGCCGCCTGGCTGCACTTCCCAGCGCGGCTGGACGCGGAGACACCTGATCCAGCTGAGTTTTGCCGTCGTGTGTCACATCAGAGAAAAAGCAAGACAGCACTTCATAAAGAAAGCAGGACTGAAACCCCCTCTAGTACTATAAAATGCTTTTCTACTCCTACAACTGCCTGCACATTAAGGAGATTATGCTATCTTAACACTAACAAGTTGAATCGTTTCAACTGCACCACTATAAATAAATATATGCCCTATTTTATAGGTCTAATTATTTACTTTTTACATTTTTTCAGCATCATCAAACTCACTAGGAAAAAAAAAACCCACCACAAACTATTAAATCAAATTGGTACTCAGAAAAATAATAAAATCGTATTACTCAAAGTCAACAGATTTCTTCAACTCTATTTGTCCATCCCAGTGTGGACAGTGGCCACTGTCACCTGAGGGAAGATCTGCAAAACCATCAAGACCCAGCTATCAGCTGAGAAGCACTACATGCAGCCTGGCCTTCACCAAGAAGACATCAGCCAGAAAGGGGATATCATTTTCTGTACTTTAACTCATCCAAACTGTTGTACTAACTTGGTAATGGAAAGAAACTTTCTAAAATAACCAAGTCCCAAGACTGTAGCATCTTATCTACAAAAATACCTTCCTCTGCACCTGGAGATGAAGCAGCAGGCCAGGCAGGGCACAAAGCACAGATGGAGCACGTTTCCTGAGAGAAACAGGACAAACCCACACAGCTGCATTTGGTACCACATCTGAGTGGCTTTCAGCTCCCATCACCCTGCTACCATATCACAAAAACTGCATGCAAGTGACAGGACAGTTGTCTCTAACAGTGCCCCTGAAGGAAGAGTCCCAGCCTTCCCACCAGCCAGAAAAAAGAGAGTTCCTGGCAAGGGTTGCTAAGTAATAGCACACCCAAGCTGTCATCTGGTCAGTAAACAACACGGAAGTTTCCTGAAAATAGGAGCCTCACCGTGGCCTTGGCCTTGCAATGACCATGCACCGGTACCGGCTGCCGTCGTCACACGGCTGTGATGTGACTGCACAGCACTTCTTGCAGGATCAGGGCAGGAGCTACTACTATGTTGTTAGGTTCCCCCCATCCAACCTCTGACGATTGCTTTAGATTTGAAGAGAATTTGATATAGTGCAGACAAATTGCATCCAAGGCTTCATCAGACACTGGTTAATTGTTCAACTTCACTGAGTGGACTTGATGAACTGCAAACTTGGAGCTGGATGTCACCTTCATAGGAGCATCACAAGCCCACCTATTTCTCACCCACACGCTGACAGGAAGGTGACAAAATGGAGCCTGCTGGAACTACTCCCCCAGAGACCCCCTGGGCACAGAGACCACTGAGGCTGCTCAGAAAGCAACTGATTACGGGAAAGCAACACCCTCGGCAGCTCGTAGGACCTGAGGATGTGTCACCTGGTGGTCAAGAGCCCATCAAATCAGAAAATATTTTTAAAAATGAGCAGGCATCTATTTGGTTCACAGGAAGTATTTTTCACTGTTATCAGGGCAAGGCGCTTACCGCTCCTAGCAAGGGCTTGGGCAAGGACTGCGCACATTAGGCCGCAGGAGTTTGTTATCAGAATACAGGAGGGCTTTGCCACAGCTTCTCCAGGCTGGGGTTGGTTGCAAGATGTGCCTTCTAGCTTCTCCTCCGGTACGTCTCCAGCACCCTCACCTTTGAAGACAACATGAATTTTGCTTTAAATATGCACTGGGAGATCAATCCTCTCTGTATTTCTGATCATATAATGCATGCAATTCGACCTGCAAGATATATGGATTGTAACACTTTTATAAATCAGCATTTTACACAGCACATCCTGCTTCTGTGAGCTAACCTTGTCTTCAGAGCTGACAATTCCCAACATCATCGCTTTGAAGCGCTGAAATGGCGAGACGGCAATCTACTGAGCTAGAATATACCTCTGAAAATAAGTATATAAATACTGTACAGTGCATCTGAAGTTGATTTATGAAATAGTCAGGAGTTAAAATCTTGATATATTAGCAAAAATAACTAGACCTTTAAAGCCAAGAAGCCCTTAGGCTGTAATGAAAATCATTGATGTAGACTTCAGTTGGAGCAGGAAAACCATCTGTATTTCGATGACAGTGCAATCATACACAGGGGAAAAAAAAAAATCATAAAACTGTTTTTCCTTTCCTGCAGATAAAAAAATAACAGCGAGTTTGCACCAGCTTCAGGAAATGCTTCCTCGTGAAGCGTTTGCATTTTAACTTTCGGTTATTAGCGATTCAACTTTATATCGCTGCATCAAACAGCCTGGTTCTTCGCAGACAAAAAATAATAATAATAAAGAAAAGCAAGTCCTCGTTCTAGCAGCCTGCGAGGGGGGGCTTCTCTCCCGGGCGGCTCGAGTAACCCGGGGGTGCCGGCAGCAGCCGGGGCTCGGCAGGAGCTCGGCGGGGCCGCTTACCTGCACGGCGGCGGAGGGGCGGGCGAGGGAGGGGGCAGGAGAGGGGAGAGGACCCCTTCTCCAGGAGCTGCTTTGGAGCGTCGCCCTCGCCTCCTCCCCGTGTTCCTTCCAGGGAACGGGGAGGCGGACCCAAGGTGCGCGGGTTTCCCGAGCAGGGAACCGATGCGCTTCTCCCGCGGGGCCGGGGGGTGCTGCTCCGCCCTGCCCTGCTCCCACCGCCACGGACACGCGTGGGAGCACCCACCGAGGGGCAGCGCTCGGCCCGGGAGAACGGTGCGCGGACCCACAGCACCGCCGCTTCGCTGTGGGTTTGTCCCGCCGCCCTCCCCAAATAAAGCCTATTAAAAAAAAAAATTACTAATGCACTTACTTGTATCATTAAAAATAAAATATTTTTAAGGGGAAAGGACTCACGGGGAGTAAAACCCGCAGATGACGGCAGGAGCACGGCGGCACCTGCGAGCAGCTCCAGCCCTTTCGCTGGTTGCCGGGGCTGTGTCCGCGGCCATTCGAGTCCCCCGGCTGGCTCAAATAGATACATATATATATTTGATAGATATGATATATATCTATATATAATTGTCAAACCTCGCCAGCAGGTTGCGGGCAGCCGCGCAGGGCAACGAGTCCCGCCTGGGCGCCGAGCCGGCGGGGCAGCCGCTCACGCACCTGCTCAGCGGCGGCGGGGAAGGGCCCGGCCGGGGCGGGCAGAGGAACAGGCAGCGGGACGCGGTCCCCCCCGCCGGCAGTCCGGGC
>KZ505681.1:370207-442074 GCA_002844005.1 Limosa lapponica baueri | reverse complement strand
GATTCGTCCCGCCGACCCCGAGCCCCGGTGTCCTTTTGGTGGCCGTCGCTTGTGCCGCCACGTCCTTGGGCTGAAGCGATCAATTAGTGCCGCCGAGTCCATCGCCTCGTCGGGCGGCCGGGATGTGCGTCTGGCCCCCGGAGCCACCGCAGCACCGCGCCCGCCCCCGTCCCCGTCCCCGCGCCGGGGTCCCCGCCTGGGCACCGCACCTGGACCAGCCCGGCTGCCTCCCCTGGCGCGGCTCTGCCCGCGTAAGGAGCCGCCTTCCCCCCCCCCGCATCTGGAATCCGCAATCAAGAGCCCAATTTTGTCATTTGGAGACACTAATTATCTAATCACGCCACGCTGCAGAGCGTACTTGTCTGCCCAATTAGCTAGGACAATTATTAAAATTCGGAGGCCTAATTATGTCTCAATTTAATGCTGGCAAACTCGCGTATAGAGCAGTAATTAAAATCCTCTCCTTGCCTCTGCCTTTAGGGCAGCGGTTGATTAGGACCTGTCAGGGGCTGCGCCGCACCGAACCAGCCAAGCGGATTGTGCAACATGACCCCGCATTGTTAAGTGTGTCAACATATTAACCTGAATTCCCTTCAGCCCCCGTAATCACATTTGGTAGGAGGAAGAAAAGGGGCTAAAACATGAAGCATTTTATTAAAAAAACATAAATTCTTTTTAATTAATGCTGTAAGAGATCTGACGCGGCTTGAGCTACCAAATGCTGCGAGTCATTTAAGGCTGGTGCTTCTAATTACCAGTAAAGGAAGGTTTGCTCTTCTCTGTTAAAAAGGCTTCCCTCTCCTCTCATTTAAAGAAAATGATCTTTCTTTTGGGTAGTGTATTTTTTAAAACCCAGCTAGTTGGCTTCCAGTGATAAAGTTGATTACCAGTTTTTTGTTTGATGATGGAACACAAGTGAATATTGACTTCTGCGAGAATCAAACAGAACACCGGAGGCGTAAATAAAACGGTCAGGATTTAACACTTGAAAGAAGTTAATAAAGTTGAAAATTAAAAATCATAATATTGGGATAATTTCTAAATATTTATTTTTGCTCAGCTCTCAAGTTTGATAGTAAGTCAGTGTTGAAACGCAGACAGACAAGAGCTAGAGTTAACCCCATCGGCTGCATTCCAGCCTGCTGTAGCACGGTCTCCTGCCATGGATGAGGAGCCCCCAAGCCCAGCATCCCCAAGCAATGGCCACCACAGAAAGATGACTGGCTCCCAGAAGTATTCCCCTTTTAGCATTTCCTTTTTTAGCTGGAAAAACACAATGCCAAGGAAGGTGTTTCTTTCACCTCCAGTTAGTGAGTGGGTTCTGGGGTGCGGGACTATGGAAGAAAACCTTAATTCCTGAGTAGGGAATGCCTGTCTGCTGCGCTGGGGGGACCGAGGGAGGGAGGGGGCCTCTGCTCCCACTGTGCGTGCCCTACATCTTGGAAATAGCCCCTCTTCCAGCCTCCTCGGATGGCAAACCAAAGTGCAAATCTGTGTTCTGGCTTGTTCCAATGGCTGTCAGCGTGTTTTCCTCTTGTCAGCAGCAATTGACTGGTCAGGTTCACCCTTGTACAGCGATTGTAACAGCTCATTGACAGACCAGTGACCCAGCCGGACCCGATAATGGAAAACTATTGATTTCTGTGGGCTCAGCAGATCTAAAATGAATGCCCAATATAATGTCATCAGCTGTCTTGGACTCTGATAAAGAGACGAAGTATCAAAGATGTGCTGCCTAGCCTGACAATTTACTTGCAAAAAAAAAATATAAATACTGGATACAAAGGAACAATGAAGTGGCCTTTTTCAGTTTTTCCCCTAATAAGCAACAAGCAATCGATGCCTGAGTAAATGCTAAGAAACCGCAGCCCAGATGTGGCAGGGACTCCAACTGCCCTTTTAACCAAGGAGGCCTGTGACAGCCCTTCCAGGTTTTAAACATTTGCCACAGAAGAAAAGCGTGTAGGTGAGTGACACCAAACTCCACACCCAGCCGCCAGCTGCCAGAGAGGGATTAAGGCAGGGGGCAGAAAGGCTGCCAGGAGATGTAACCCAACAGGGGCCACCGCTCACTCCTACCTGCAGGAAAGCGAAAAAGCTTGAACAAGCCCATGATACTGGCGCTAATCACACACCTCTCCTGCATCACAACAAATGCCCTGGGCTTAGGAGGGTGTTAGGTAATAATGATAAACCCTAGTGAATAAAAATCTGAGCATGCAAGGTGAAAGTTTAAATTTGTACCGCAGCCCTCATACAGTTGGGATGTTCATGGATTACAAAGTACTGCAAGTCCAAGTGAAATTTTGGGAGGGGGGGGATCAATATGCAAGGATTTGCAGAATTGATGGGCTGTTTGCCATAAGCAATAACGTATAAAAATTTAAACAGGAAGAGAGGCTGGTATGGCAGCCGTCTTGGAAAATGTTTAACTTTGGGGGAAAAAGCAATAGCTCAGATTGACTTTTTTTGGTCTTAGGGAGCCAAACCATGGGCTGTCCTTCCCGAGTAGATCATTCCACCTGGGCAAAGCAGCCATTGCTTCCATGTCCCCGTGGCTGACTGATGGAGCTCAAACCTCACCGACGCTTAGGCACATCAGGAAGTCAATGGCACAAGGTTTATGGGAATAAGGATCAGACAGATGCTGGTTTTCCGTGGGATACCAAGTGCTTGCAGGAGGTGTTTCACCATGCCCCAAACCCCTTCTTGGAGGGCTTGGAACCTTTCAGAACTTAACTCCTTCCACATTAAGCAAATTTCCTATAAGGGGTGGAAGAAAAAACCAGCAACTTACCCTCGCAGATGCCAACACACATTTAATTCAAGATCTAATACCAGTGGAGATTAGAACAGCTTTGTAATCCTGGTGAAAAAATTCAAGTGACCCTGGGGAGGCATTTCTTTTAATTATGAACAACTGGTCAGTTTTATCACAAAAAATACCAGCCCTTCTTGAATGTATTTTCATCTTTTCATCTTCTGTAGCCTTCCTCTCAGTGGTTTCTCCCCATACATGCCTCGTACCCCTTGCACCGCTGTTCTGTCCATGACATGCACACATGTGTGCGTTGCCTTTACCTTCCCCTGACAGCAGGCCCAGCTCTGTGATGTGCTACACACACTCGTCAAGAGGAAATGACTGCACGCATTACGTTAACATGATTGCAGCTGAATTCATTTCAGTTTCTACATATTTTCCTTTCCTACATACTTCCCACTGCGTAGCCTTCGCTCCCTCTCCTGCAGACGGCTCCTGAGCCCATCTACCTCCACTCGAGTTTTTACTTCGTGTTCAATTTCCATATGTTGCTTTCAAGCATTTCTCTTCTCGGTGTCCCCTCCGGGCCTGATCCTGTGACAGTAAGTGTGCCGCACCTGAAAAGTGTTAAGCAAGCCTGTGTGAATTGCTGACTGCGCTTTGGGTTTTGCTTTTTTAATGATCATTTTGAATTAAATGAAATATAAACTCTTGCAGCCTTTTGTTTTGTTTATCCAAAACAACCCTCCTGAACATTTTCCATTAGCTAGAATGAGGAGTTGAAATCCCTCCTATCCATCTTGCAAAAGAGTTTTTCAGAGCTCCAGAACCTCATGGATGATGCTTAGACCCAGATATCTTGTCCCTGAAGAGGCAGTTCTCAGCTCTTCTTCCTACCCATTTATCAGAACCCCAAATCTCATGTTAAGCCAAGCGGAAATAACATTTCCACACCGCTCCCTCCCTAAGTACAATGAACATGTTCAGGCCTTTGGATAGCAAGCTCCTGAGGCAGGGATTATGCTCCATAGTATTACTGTTGTCATATTTTCCCTACTGTAATGTTCCATGTACATTTATGTCATTTATAAAATACAATTAACAGACATATTGGAATCCACAATGGCCCAAAGAAGGGAATAAAAGTTGAATAACCATGTACATTTGCTTCTTACAACTAGGCTGGCTGTGGTGACCCACTCCCAACCAGCAGATGAGTGGTAAAAGTGAAACACAATCCTAAATATTTAAAAGGTATGGCAAAACTGCCCATAGTTCCCTTTCACATAGCAGAGACTTCACAACAGGGTTCAGCTTCTCTCCCTCTGAAGACGTTGAGCCCCTGTGTCCTCACAGCACACCTCACCTCCTTCCAGTGAGTACCAGTAATTAAAGCTTAGTGCTGTTATGACCTGATGGTTCATCCAGTCACCAAGAAAGCATCCAAACACAGTCATCCAAAACAAGACACTGGAAGGCTTGTACCAAGTCATTATCCTCCCCCAAGGAAGACCACTCTGACTTGTACTGAGCTGCTCTTCCCAAAGATACTCACCATGGGACCAGCTGCCCCTTGTTTTCCATGAAAGGCATCAACAGACTATAGACTGCCATTTTTTAACTTATGTTTCTAAATCAATGTAAATATATATTTTAGAGTGTTCAGTATTTCAACAGTACACACACGTACCTGTCTACTCAGGTCAGAGCCTATCGTACCACTGCAGTGAGCTCTGCTATGCTGGGAGTTATCGTCACTGGGAGGATCACAACCCACCAGTATGGGCTGAGATTTTGTAGGCAACTGTCCTCTGACAAAGGCCAAATTGTAGGTTCTAACATTTACAAATAGGTTTGTGCAAATAATTGATTCCACTGTAAAGCAACTGAATGAAACTAAAATGAGCAAGAAACCCACATTCAGAACAATCTGAAATAATATTTTGCTGTTTTCTTTGCTGTGACAAAACAAATCCCATAAATTTTGCAGTGAGGAAAGTGCTTTGTTTCAGCCAAAATGTTTTATTTCAGCCACTTTCAACAGAAAAAAAAACCCACAAAGGAAATAAGAGGTTGGATTCACCACAGCTGCTGTCATTCCCTTTTTATCCACTAACCCAGTAATTAGAGCAGTGACCCAGGATGTGGGAGATCCATGTTCAATCCCTTCTCTGCCTGGAGGGATTTGAACCTCCATCTCTCATCTCCAAGGAGAGCGCGTTAGAGCCACGGTGCCGGAGGGGGCCCTTCTCTGCTGTCTCCTTTCGGCTCTGTCCCTCCTGGAGAGGCTCTTTGCGCCAGCTGGACGCTGCGTGTGGCTGGGGTGCCCCATCTCCCCCAGGCACAGCCCAGCTCCCAGCGCCCAGCATCTACTCCTCGGCCAGCACAGAGGTGCTGTGTGCCAGGTGGAGGAGTTTCAGTAGGTTAGACAACTCCCAGATACACCACACCAAAATGTTTAAGGTCTGTCCCTAACCTGATCACCTGGTCCCCTAAGGCAGAACGTGAGTCCTCCTTCCTAGATACATACCATAATGCCAGGGCTTTGCCCCAGTAAATAAGCAATATACTTAAAAAAAAAAAAAAAAAGGAAAAAAAAAGTCTAGTTCAGATAAATATTATATTTCTCTAGGCCTAAATCTCTTCCCACTTTTCTAGCCACACTTTGCTACAATTTTCAATTACTCCCCTAATCAGTTTTTGTCTATTATTGTAAATTGCCTGTGATGTTAGGAAGGATCAATCTTAAGAAGGGTTTCCTACTATGAACTTACTGCTTTCTTGTTGTGTTTTTTGTACCTTTTAACCACAATTAGTTTCATAAGCAGCTTACACTAGCTCAGGAATTAGTTGTAGGGTACAGCGTGTAGAACTGAACATGTCAAATGACCAGCCTTATGCATAGCTTTGCAGGGAAGCTTTGCACACAGTAGTTCATGTGCATAATTTTCATATCACCAGTGAGATCAGCTGAAGTCCTTTTTTTAATTAGGAAAATTTGCCACCTCAATGCTATATTTTTGCCAGTTTTTAAATTACCTTCATCATTTTAATAATGCTATTTAAATTTTTTTTCTACTATATATTTCTATTGAAAAGAATGTCCTCCTTTATTCAATTTTTGCTCTATTGTTTCTAGAAGGTAAATAAATTATCTGGCACTTCTTATGAGCAGACTTTGATTACCCAGAAGTCCATAATTTCTTGGTATTTGATAACCTTTTATTAGGGCTGACCTCTGGGGACCCTCCAGACAAGTGGCCACACGAAGTCACAGTCGGAGAAGTGGATTCACCCGTCCAAGTGCAAGAAGGACTCCTTTGTAACGAACATTAAAAAAACCCCTCTACTTTCATCTTGCTTTAAGAGCCTCTAGCACAGCATATTTACGGAATAATAAAACAGAGCTTCAGGCCTTTTCTTCTCATACATCAGTAACAGGATTCTCATATCATGCTTATATGCTCTGTACACTGTATCATTTACTGTATCTCGCTTCTCATAGCTAATAGTCTCAAATACACTAAATGAAATAAATCTTCTTATACTGTTCTCACATAAGAATTAAATCATGGCACAAAACTGGCTGAGAATATCCCTGTGACGACTTCTGTCCCCTCCTCCCTGCAAGTGACTGTTAACCAGTCTCACCCTGGCACACCGCTTGTGGTGCTCATTTGGTGCTGCCCAGTACAAACCACCACTCTGATTATTATCTATTTGTACTACTGAGAAGAAACTTCAAATGAAATCCCTGGTACCAATAGCTACACAGACACAAAATCAAGACGCTTCCCTTCTCAAAGAGCTTATACTCTAAAGAGATGGTACAGACAGGGGGTGGGAGCGTTTGCAAGCAGGATCATCACACAGCCAACTGCATACACAAATAAAGGGAAACCACTGCTTCCAGAATTAACTTTGCCTCTCCTTTGCAGTGATTTTAGAAAGGATAAAAAACTGTGGAGTTACTAAAGTTAGAAATGAAAACAGTAAATGAACAGCTTGTTCTAGGGAATAACAAGAATCACAGTCCGTCAAGGTACCCTTAGACCTTCATCTCCAAAGTAATAAACATCTGTGATTTTTATACCCACTTTAGTCTGTGGGGAAATGCTACTGTAAATTATCTGCATTTCATGTGCATGTGTGAATGGGTGTGTAAGTGTGTGTGTGTATATATAAACTCATTGTTTCCTTTCATTTTTGTATCAATCAAAGATATATTAAACGGTACAGAAAAAGTAACAGTCTTTATTCTCATGGTATTTTTAAGCTGAAATTTTGCAAGAGATGAAAGAAACAAGGTCTCATGTTATTTTGAGTCACGAGGGGGGGATTATTATTTTTTTTTAATGAAGTCCACAGTGGTTGCAAACCCTGAAGGAAGCCACACCAGCTCAGGTGCCCTGGGGCCCCGAGAGGCAGCCCCAGCCTGCAGACACCTAAAGCCCAGTACAAGGAGAGTGCTCACCCA
Source organism: Limosa lapponica baueri (assembly GCA_002844005.1). Classification (NCBI taxonomy): domain Eukaryota; kingdom Metazoa; phylum Chordata; class Aves; order Charadriiformes; family Scolopacidae; genus Limosa; species Limosa lapponica. The sequence continues at coordinate 434,836 of KZ505681.1, read as the reverse complement.
GCTGCCGGCACAGAGCCTGTGGCCCAGCACGGCCATCCTCTCTGGTCTGCAACACTGAAACCGCCACAGACCTACATTTTGTTCTCATGAGTCCTCTTCAGTAAGGAGTCAACGTGGGTGCCGAGGAGTCACGGCACAGATTTATGGGCATCCTGCTGCCCACGCTGGCCTGTGCCCACCCTTGGCCCGTGGAACACTGGGCAGCGTTGGTGCAGCAGCGCTGGTGCTGCATCACAAGCTGCCCTTGCAAACAGCTCCAGAAAGGAAGGAAAATCCCGCTCATCCTACTCTGTTACACCTCTACCAGTTCACCAAAATGCTGTTTTGGCATGATTTAGGATCACAACCCAAGAGTTCACCCGCAGAATCATGGACAATGCAGTCGTGTGATCCTACAGGCATCCTCCTTTGAAATGAAGTGTAAGATGTTAACATTTTCATTAGCTAGTGACAATCCCTGCTAAGAACTCCCCTATTCCTAACCCCATCAGGGGCACTCTTAATTTAGTCTCACGTGGAGCACCAGATGCTCTAATTACATCATCCTGATCTTCTATAACGTGTATTAGACGACCAAATACTACATCTGTAACAGTGACAAGTATTATTTTTAATCGCATCCATGATGGTTTCATTTCAAGGCTCAAGAATCCTCTCCAGTGGGCCCATCTTATGCTTTTATGTGACCCAAGAGCCTCAGTGAGGAATTCCTGAGATATGTTCACTTGTATCTGTTTACGAAAAGTCACAGGCACATAAGGCCATGAACATTTCTTGCCCATCTGCTCCATAAATTTTTCTGTAAGGCTTATTGCAGAACACACTAAATGAGTTATAGGTGGTCAGCTGTTGCTTTCTGGTTTTGCTGCAGTTGTTGCTCAGTATGTTGCAGATAGAGCTGGCACCTGCGTCAGTCTGCTTGATGCAATTTCTGACCAAATTAAACTGTTAAGTACGGCATCTGAATTACGCTATCTGCATCACCTCCTAATGATTCATTAGTATATTCATATACAGGGCCTGGAAAGGACCTTGAGGTCTGTAAGTTATTTTATGGTAGTGTTATAGAAAAGAGATGGTTTTTTTCCCTTAATCCTGATGACACGCTTAAACATAGCCCAGAACATTTAGAAATCCAGTGCCTTGGAGCACTGACAATTTTCCAGATTACCCTTTTTGTTCTCACAAGTGATATTTGTGTCATTGCTGGCCTCCATCCTCTTGGAGTACAAGAAACCCCAAACTTCTAAAAACTAGTTCTCTACCAACTTTCTTTAAGAACAGCAACAGTAACATCCAATGTGATAAGGGACATTTCAGAAATAATTGAACATCTGAGTTGCACAGAGGCATGAGACAGGAATCCAGCATCTCCATCAGCTGAGACACACAGCTCTAAGACACTGTCAGCCCCCTCATTTACTCCAGATCACACACAGTAGAACTTAAAGAGCTAATCTGATTCCTCTCTTCATGCTACTCATTTCAGAGTATTCACTATGCTTGAAAACCAACATATAAAAACAGAGAAATGGAGGTTAAAGGAAAAAGCACAACCTAAAATGATGAAAACAAGCTCATGTCCTGAGCAGCAGGGCACAGTCACCCATTAAACTCCACCAGGCTCCACATTTGTTCCAGAATAGTCCCTTTCACAAATGCGATTTGGGGCAAACAAGAGGAGGACAAACAAGATGGTGTACCTTCTGCTCTCTGAGCATCCCCAGTCTTGGAGAATTTCAGGTTCTTGTCTGTGCTCTGTCTACTATTGCCTTAGCACAAGGGAATACATAGGTACTAGCCCTTAAGGCAGGTATCACTGAGTCTTTTGGCCATTGATCTGTCCAACCAATTCACTTCCCAAATGTCTTAATCATCAGAATGTCATCTGTGACCAGGACTCATGTCCTTCAGGACTTTTGCATAGTGAAAGCTTTTGCTGCATCAGCCCAAGTGGGGCAGGAAACATCTTCTTTTGCCTTGTTTGTGCTGCGAACAAGCAAGCAGAAGACGACACAAGTCAAATGTACTTGGCTGGAATAACCAATCTCAGTACTAAGTGCTCAGAGCAGAGCCGAGATCTTTCTAGAGAGCTCCAGCATCAGCTAACCTCTGCTTTACTGACATATTTAGGCATTCCAATCTGTTCAGGTGAAGTTTTAAGAGTTCTGCAACTCCAGTATCTCATTTACCTTTAAATCATGCCTTTCATCACTGTAGTTTGTCCTTTACATGGGTGAACAATCCAAAATCCACCTACTTTCAAAAAAACCCAAAACTTATTTTAGATATTTCAATTAAAAATATTTAGCCTATAGAAACTGTTTATAGAATTGTTATGTCCATAAAGTATCCAGATACTTGTTTACTTCACAGAATAATTTTGACTAACAAAACTGCATGGCCCAAATAGAACCTTACAAATACAGGCAATATTATGTCCATGTATTTATGGCACAAAAGGAAAAAAAGCCAGTTTTTAAAACATGATACTATCGGAGGGAAGGAGATATAAGGGGACAATTCCGATCAGAACCAAGACAAGAAAAGCAGAGAAAGAAGTGACTGATATCCACTCTCAAAGAAGTTGCTTCCTGGGAAGAGCGCAGGGCAGCTTGGGCTGCCTTCAGAAGAAGGAGCTGCCTCACCTGCTGTTAGCAGTGATCTCTGTTCGAGGACCAGTGAAAGGCAAATAAACCCATAAAGGACAGTAACACACACCCACGCCAGACTCTGGGAATATTCAGTAGATGGCTCAGGAAGTTTAGAAGTGGAAGCAAATAAATCACACCCCATTAGTCACATGTTGACCAGAAGAAACCAGACAAAACTGGAGGAGTTTTGTCTTCAGATTTAGATTTTGTCTTTAGGTTGAGATTAGATATCAGGAAGAAAATCTTTACTCTGGGGGTGGTGAGACACTGGAACAGGTTGCCCAGGGAAGCTGTGAATGCCCCATCCCTGGAAATGTTCAAGACCAGGCTGGATGGGGCTTTGAGCAACCTGTTCTAGTGAGAGATGTCCCTGCCAAAAGGAAACTATGGAGAAAGAAAGCCCAGATCACGCCTCCTTCCCATCACCAGGCTTTTGGAACAGTGGATGCACGTTACAGCATTATCAAATTTCTTGAGCAAGAGTGTAATGGTCCTCCACAACCCACACTTCTCAGCACATACCTTCCCCACCGCGTTCCTGAGCAATAAAAGTACGTGAAGGAGATTTAAAGGCATGAGTCCAAAATACATTATATCTTTGTTTTTAATCTGTTTTAAATGACATACTCCCACACAAGGGAAAATGAGGGCCATATTCAAGCTTTTGTTATGAGAAGATACTGTGCCTACTTTAAAGCAAATTCGGCATGTCCCACCGGGTTGCGTGTCCCTCACTGCGCTGGGCTCCCGCAGCCCGAGCCAGATGGCCAGTGCGGGAGCCTCTTGCAGGAACACATCTCTATAGAGAAGGATGTCGCACTGTACTGGGTGACCAGGCTGTCACTGAATGCAACTCCGTCACGGTATTTAAATCGCATTAAAGCTTTCTTTTATTACATACCCCCTTGTGGTTTTGCCTGGCTACATTCTAATTACCAGCCTTGCTGCAGCACACGTGGGTTCCAGCGCTCTCTACCCCTCCCATTTTATGGGAAATTACTTAGTCTACACAATCCTAATGAAAATACTGCAGTGAGATAACTCTCTCCTTTTATCTTGTGTTTCCCATTCTATCGTATAAGCCATTTTTTGTGTGGAAGAGAAACAGCATGATTCAGGTTTACATGCATTTCAGAAGGAGCAGGTACTCTTATGAAGGCTCCCCAAAGTCGTTGAATCACTTTTGCTATTTTCTTACATAATACCTGCTCTTGAATTATCAATATGTTTTTCCATGTCAGATGTCAGCTGCACCTGCATTTTCGGTAGTTTGATACTACATTATTCTCCACCTATTAACTTCTCAAATAGGGTATTTCAAAGGAGATGCATTTGGCTAACTTCTGACGACTTATACCAATTTTTTCTGAGCACTTTTTTTTAGCAGTAGGCACAATTCTTCTCTCCTATCCAATTAGTTCCCAGCACTAATCAGGTCAGAGACCTTGTGGACTTCAACAGAGAACTTAACATCCAGGACAGCTTAAGGAGTAGTATCTGGCTTTGTTTGGTGTGTCCACAGCACTACCGCTGCCCTTGGTCATGGCTCTGCCATTCTCCATTTTCCAGCTACAGCACTAACAGCCACACCTAAACGAGACTATGACTTCATACTGCCTTGCTGTCTTCAGAGCTTCCCTGTTGAGTAAGATCAAAACCATTTTGACTCCTAACCAAGGCAAAATATCGGTGCGGTGAAAAGCTACATTTATAGTTATTATTTAATTTTATTTACTTCCTATGTACAAAACTGGAGATGGGCCTCATTAACCCCTGCAGGCAGAGACCACCTTCAAATGGAGAAATAGTTCAGATCTGCAGGGTAACGAGGGGTAAGAAATCTCACCTTTGCAAGTCTTCTAGAATTAACACAGACTTTTAATGAGAAACTTTCTAGTTAAAAGTGACACGACTAATGCTTTCCTGGGGGCGGGGAAAGGGACTGAGCGAAAGTGCATGCAGTAAAAGTTCAAAAACAAAGTAGGGAAAGTGCTCAGATTGTCGATAAACGAGCTCCCCGCAACAGCAGTGAACACCTGTGCTGGCTGCGGGCAGCACGTGCTGCCGTTTGCTGGCAGCTGGAATATGAAGCAGTTGAAGCTCTGAATACACCTGGTTCAACTTTTAGTAACTGCTCCATTTTTCGTTTGATCCCAAACCGGTCAGCGCTTTCTCCCTGTGCGCAGTAATAACAGCAACAGCAGAACAGATTCGCCAGCTTCAGTCAAATTCCTTAGAGACAGAAACCCCAAATCAAGCACTCAAATTCACCATCAGGCCCGACTGCTTGATGATGGGCAGCTCTCACCAGCCATTTCAGAGTCTCTCCAAGACCAGGACACTATCCAAGTGCCTAGCTCTAGATTGCCAGGATTGACATTTTCAGTCCGTTAAGGTAGGGAAGACATCTGAAATCTGAAGGACAACAGCAAGATAAGCACCTCCTTCTTCAACAAAGAAAGACGTAAAAGGTCTGCCCACTGTAAATCTGGCTGCTACGGTAGCAGGCGTCATACACATCTAGACTGTAGGTACTCTTGTGTAACATACCTGCTGCTTTCAATTTCTAAGGTAACACAAAGAAGATGTAGTCTGGACCACCATACAACTTCCGTGGCCCAGCACACAACGCAGGAACGATGGGAAAACAGGGCTTCCCTCTCTTCTCCCCACCCTTTATGAAATTCTGTGCCAGCTGCTGCGTATTGCAGGAAATCACAGAAACCTGCAGGTTGTGGATTCTGTTTGCTGCTTGCAGTGGAGGGGGCTGCTCACATACTGCTGGCACATTTCTACATCTAAATCTGAAACCACCGTTTAATTTCCTAAGAATTTCATGCTATTACATTCATCATTTACTAGTAAATGGACTTAGATTCTTATCTCCAATATGCTTTTTACCAGCTTTTAATAGATATCCCTGTTTTGCTTTGCTCAAAGCTAAGCAGCTGCTTGTTCACAAAAACTGTTTGAGCAAATGCTAAATTTTCTAAATACTTCTATGGTTTCAGAAAGGCTGTCAGGAAACAAAAAAAAAAGAAAAAAAAAAAAAAAAAAAAAGAAAAGCAGCAACCCACCTTTATGCAGACAAAACAGAAAGATGGTACAAGATGTTCACTTTCCCAGATGGGCCCATGCTATATACAGTAACTCATGAGGTAAGAGCTCAGCTCCCAACAGCGGAGTCAGCTCTGGAATCCTGGGTTGGTACCAGATGTATAACTCGGGATTTTTGTTCCGTGCAATTTCTTCTCCTCCCACTACCACTTAGGTACAGACAGCTACTGTCTTCATACAAAATAAATCAGAAATCAGGCCATTAACTATGTTTTTAAGAATACTAAGCAGTACTCTTATCTGTGTTCACAGTGATATAGCTCATAGGACTTTCCCAAAAAAGCTTCATCACTGGTAGCCAGCGGTAAAATAAAGTCCTAAAGAACAAGAGGGATGAAAAATGAAGAAGAAAAAGCAAATGTGGATATAAGCAAAATGTGGATATAAGGAAAGGGAAAACAAACCAAGCTAGGAATGAAGATAATGAAAACAGTCAGGCTAGCAGCCCAGTGAGACGCGGCTAAGTACCATCCCCAGATGGGAACTCGGGCCTGAGGGCAAAGAAATGAGTTTGGGATCCTGGAAGAACGCTCACATTCTGGGTCAGGGTTTTTAGTCGTTTATTAGCACTCGTGGTCAGCTGCAGTTAGAGAGCACCAGGTTTAGTAGTGGAGGTTATTTCAATGAGAAGAGAGTGTTATAAAATGATGGATGACAAATAGGAAAGAGGAGAGATTCTTTTTGGAGGCAGCGAATGCTAATCCCTACATAAACAGAACATGGAAAATTTAGATTTCAGTACCAAATTTGTGAGTGAGGCCGTATGTGGGAAGAGCAGCTCATGCTCCTTCATGACAGGACCGAGTGCCTATGGATTTATATGCAGCACTTAAAAAGCATCAGTAAACGTTCTCCAGATGGCAAAGGGAATGGGTACAGTTGACTTCCAACACAAGAAATTGGATTTAAAACCACTTTTCCCTGTCACTACCTGTTTCTTTCAGTTTGGGGTTAAAACTTATTCCTTGGCTGTTCAGCTACGGATAATATTTGCCCTAACCTCCTCTGTGCCAGGAACCCAAATGCACCCCTGAAGATTTGGAGACACAGCAAATACAGCCATCAGCTGGATTTCAGGGACTACAAAACAAGTGTCAACCTCAGGCTTATACTGTCTTCCCCTGTTTGCAGTTTCTGTTTCAACCTATGGGGTTTTATTTGTTTGCTTGTTTTGGAAAGATTTTTTTCCCTGCTTCTTTATCCAAATAAGGCTATTTTCTTTCTCCTACTTTCACACAATTGTTTTTTCAGGGAAGAGACAGATGAAAGAATTATTTCTTGTCAGCAAGACTTGTACCTGGGTGACACACAATTCCTTATTTGGTTAAAACACAGGTTAATGGTGTCAGCCTGCATTCTGCTTTATCAGTCACTTCTTTTCTGAAGCCATTTCAAAGAGCACAATGGGATTCTGAGCTTCAGCAGTTGTTGCTACAGCAATGAGGATGGATTTGGAGGAGTTTCACAGAGAGCTACAAACATGATTCACAGCTGCTGCTGGCTTAAAGATACATAATCAAATGTTTAAACATGAAGTTTCCAATTTTTTGAAGGTGGTAAGTTGTATTTAGGAACACTCACCATAAATGTCATGTAAGAATGTTTCATGTTGCAGGTCTGTAACACAAAAGCAGAGGGATCATCACCACATGGTGTGTAAACCTCGGCTCTTAGGAGTCAAAATTGTACTTTTAAGAGAAAATATAGGATAAAAAGCCCACCAGTGTTGCAATTTATACAACATATATACTACAAACACTATGGAAGCTGTAAGAAGTCTCCAGGGCTCCCTTCGTTCCCCCACTGGACAGTAAGAGTTGTAATTTTGAGGTCTCTGGGCTCACAGTTCCCAAGGATGCTATTAGCTTGGGTTTTAATTGTAGTTATAAAAGTGCACAGAGCCTGCAGGAGACAGGTCTTCCAGGGCTTTCGTAACAAACTTTGCCTCCACCTAGAGAAGAGCGTTCCTACAGGGATGTGTTTATCCCGATTTTTATTTCTAGCAAAAATAACAGCACGCCAAATCTTCAGGCAACACACACGAACCACCTTTGTTACCAGCAAGGTGCTGCACAGCCCCCTCCGCCGCCCCTCCTGGGCTGGAGCCGGGGCAGCCACCGTCGCTGCCCCCCGGGGAAAGCAGCGCCGCAGCCAGACACCAGCTACTCCAACAAGGCGTTTCTGCTTGATGCATTTGAGTATTCCTAAGAGTTTATATAAAGAAGCTGATAGCTGATGTATGTTCAAACTGGGCACTAAAGTTGGAGGGATTTCCTGCTTTGCCTTTTAAAATACAAGTTTTTCAGCCTATAGCGCAACTAGAAATGGGAACGAGCAGTGCCCAACTATTCACCCTCGCAAGACTGTGGAGGGAACCCACCCTCCAGCCCTTGCTTGAAAAAAACAAACCAGGGGAGGGAAAGGAAAAAATGAAAATACTTTTATGCTAAATTTGCTCAATTTCTACATTTTTGTTCTTACAGTGCGTGGGTGTGAGTGGTTGTGGCATGGCAGTAAATCCTTCCACGCTGCAGCAGGAGGCTGTGGGGAATTGCAGGGCGCACAGGGACACCCCAAGTACACCAATGGGGTTTTTCAGAGAACTCTGGGTCCAGGTACAGATAGAAGCTACTTTGCAGCCTCTGCTGTAGGCAAAACCAGTTTCTAGCTGGGAAAGGGGGCACCAGTGACACCAGGCTGTGCAGAGTGAGAGGTGGGAGGGTACGCGCAGACGAGAGCCGCTGTTACTTGTGAAGTGAGGGATTCAGGTCTGGGCCCCAGGCTCTGGTGAAGTTCCCTCCACCACCAATCCTCCTCCTCCTCGGCCTCCAACAGCGGAACACCAACACCCTCTCCCTGCCTCTCCCCTCTGAACTTCCAGAAGGCTACAGCCAGCAGAACTGCCCTCTTTGCCTCGCCATCCAACTCCTCTGGCTGGAGCGGGAGCCCCCGGTCCAAGCGACGCACTGCGTGCAGCTCACCTCGGAGCCGCGGGAAGAACACCAAGAAGCCTGCGCTGTTAAAAAGGAACATTTTATTGCAAGAGATTACAGACCTGGCACCATGGCCAAATGTTTCCATTACATCAAAATTGCTACCCATGTGTCAGGCAACAGCACCTACAAAGCATGGTGGATTGAAATATATCATAATGCAGTCAGCTCTTTAAATAAGCACCACCCTAAAAAGATTTTAAACAAAGTCAAAACTATATAAACCATTTTTTTTTTTTTTAGTATGAAACTGGTGTTTAAGTATCCAGGCCATTAACTACTGTGATAAAAAGTGGAAAAGTCTGTTAACCATAGTGCTCACCTAAACAGGCTTCTTTCACAGCCCTTACTATTTAGTTAAAAGCAAGTACGTGTTATTTGCTGTTAATTTTTCCACCCTTGTTCAGCCAACATTTATCTTCTGTAGGTTTTCAAAATCAGGTAGAAGATTCAATGAACAACCCCTCTTTAAAGCACTACTGACATGTAGGATAATCTAGAACCACAACTGGCCCAAAAAAAGCACTGGTGTCAGAGCAGCTTTGCAGAAACAGATCTCCCCATCTCAGTCCCGTGACACTGACCTTTCGAAACTTTGGATGGACCACTTCTCTGAGCCCCAACTCATGACTGGCGCTCCTCCTGTGATCCACTTACCTCAAAGACCTTGGTGATTTCCCTGAGCGTGGCTGAAACGGCAGGACTTGGAACAGGCACATGGCTCAAACACGACAAGTCTGGCCAAGGACACAAACCCCAATTGCTACAAGCCCACCTTTGGCAGGTTTGGTGCTCGCTCTCCCTCCCCAGTGGCTACTGTTCGCTACTGTCTGGTCTGTGCTGCTTCTCCCACCGAGAAGAGTCAGCAGCTCCTTTCCTGACACCCCAGGCTGGGTAAGGTGGGCCCTGAGGAAGCGAGTTCGATCTGCAGGCAAGAGCTGGACCACTTCGGTTTGTGGGAGCAGCCCACCTAATACAAATCACACAATCCATGTGAAGCTGTATATTGCAAACAGGAGTAAACGCCCAGGGATCTTCGCAAGCCAACATCTGTTATCTACTTGCCTCCACCTCCCATTTTGCACGCGTACAACCTGACCACACTACCACTTGGCAGCAGCTACCACAAGCACTTTAAAATCACCTTTCCAAGGTCCTGCAGAAAACTCTTTTCAAGCAATGCAAACAAGTTTCAATTTTTTAAAATTATTTGGAAGTATCACTGGGACTGGGGGATATAGGCAATCATCTCACGAAACACAGAGGGCAGTCTTCTACAATTTCCTAGGCTTCTCTAAGCATTCTGAAAATCCCTTTGTAATTTTCCAGAGGCTGCTACTTCAGAGAGCTTTACCAGAAACTAGTGTAACTCCAGAAACACGTAAGATTGTGATAAGGAACCAAAATCAACCCAACAAAAATCACTGCGCCACTGCAGCCTTCACGCAGAAGCAATCCAGCTAACGTGAACAGACCAACACTCATGTTCACACGTGCAACTCTGAAGTCCAGCTCTTTAGCACAAACTGCCATAGAGCCTCTCAAGCCACGCATCTCAAAACGTGAGAGTCATATAATAAAGTGACTGATTTAATTAAATCTCTTCTACCAGATTATTTAGAATCTCTGTAACTCTGCAAAGGGGGATTTATATCTCTTTGTAGGTAGTGACAGAAGATGTGCATTTCCAAACAACAGAAACCAAAAAAACCAAATAGCCCCACTTGAGGACTAGCAGCTAAAAAAAGCTTAAGGCTACCCTTATTTTTTTTTTAAAGATCATTCAGTCCGTATCAATCATATATGCAATTTAATAATCGGAAGAGTTCCAGAACTTCCATATATATTTCAGACTATATCGCGACAAGGATGTGGTGCAAGCAGGGCACACAGCTCCAGCGCACCCCCTTAGCAAGGCTCGCCACTGAAAACTGCTGCCCCTCATCAAAAGAATCTCATTTTGGAAACTAATGAGGCCTAGAGCTCCCTGCTCTTCAGACATTACCTCGCATTTTAGTGTTACACAAAGCAGCTCACTGTTGGGGGTTAATGAATTAAATAGAATTAACTAGGGTTTTTTATTATTATTATGAACCTAATAGAGTTTTTTGCTACTTCTAAATTCCGCACGGTATGGCTTCACCTTACAAGCATTCTTAACAATACTAGATAAATATCATTTGCACTTAATTGATTTTTTTCATCTGTTAAACAGCCACAAAATATGGTACTCTCACAAGCACCTTTTTTTTGGTGAGAAGGGTAAACAAGCACTCTATTAAAGCATTATAAACATTCAAGGTAATTTGATTACTTCCCTCTATTCTGTTTCAACACCGTGCTGCAAATCTGCCATTTTCACAGCACATAAAAAGAATCCCAGAATCATCCACAAATTTAGAAATTTGTTAGTCTGCATACACATAATTTGCCTGCAATACATTTCCACATCCCAATTATCTTTCCTAAAATCTCTAAAGTATTTTTTTCTCCAGCCTCTAAATGTACTGATGTACATCTTCCAGGTAAAAAAAAAAAAAAAAAAAAAAAAAAGAAAAAAAAAAAAGAAAAGGAATAATTTTGGACAATAAAGCTAAAGTTATCTGTAGCAACTTATACAGTAAAACACCCAATAGCACTAATTTAATTATAGCGTTGACAGAGCTAGGATGGCCTTGTCTCAGGACTCTGTCCTGCACAGCTGTGTATTTTTAGTCCATCTATTTTACCAGAACATTAACAAGCCTCATGTGTTAACTCTGAACTGCGCACATACAGGAAGACAGACATTTATTCATATTTTCCACCAAGCAAGTGTAACGCGTCTGTGAACAAGTCAGTTTATTGCAAGTTAATGTACTTTTACTTAAGATCATGAGAAGATTCTAATCTCAAGCAAGACAAATCAATTTCACAAACTTAATTCACACAATGCAAATAAATGCTTCACATTATAGACATTTAGATTTTCTTTAAACCTTTTTATTTAGAGATTTTTCTGGTAAGGAGATATACCATAGGAAAGCAATTTCACTGGCAGTGAGGTATGTATATACTCTACCAAAATACTCCTCTTGTTTTAACTGCTTTTAACTTTATTTACATATAAAGAAAATATCAATGCATATCCTTGGCTTAACTACAGTATCTGTTACCCTATATGAGTAAAATGAAATGTTGCTTGCATACAAAATTGATTTGTAGAGGAATCTGATTTGATTTAAACAAAAATCATGTTTTGAAACAGTTTAAATGAACAAACACAATTCATCATGACCAAGACACCTGCACCATATTTCCATCCTCACAGCACATTTATTTCAGTAATTCTGTAAGTAGGTCCTTAGCATGAGCATAGTGTTACAGTTTTCATACATATAATCACATCCAAAACAAGCTCTAAATTTTAAGTTGTAAACATTCTCTTCATATGTAGAAACATTTCAATCTGTGTTCGAATTTTCTAAAATGATCGATCTTTTAAACAGAATTATAAATGAAAAGTCTACTCTAACCGTGTAGTGAGCAATGCTTATTAGTACATTTCTACAGTGTTAAATAAAATAGTAGAGAGGCAAACTTCTGTAAGCAAGTCAGACTTTAAGTAAATCATCATAAAGAAACAAACTTGTTAACAAAAAGATGCTTTGTAATAAAGAAAGTTGGGTTGAATCTACTATGATACAAAAACATAAGGGTAAATACCATCTTTGTTGACAAGTAGGAGGTAGCATGGATGCACCACTTTATTGTCAGTGAGAAATGCAACTGAAGTAAAGAATATTTCCTTACCACAAATTTCCAGTATTATGTACATAGTTCTCTTAGAAATTTGTTTAAACAAGTTTCCCTCCACTTTTTTAGTACAAAAAGCCTCGTGTGATTTAAAAAAAACACTTACACACCTAGATAGAATAGTACTAATTGCCCTATTTGAATGAAACAGTCTCTTGAACTATGAAGTACATGATATTTAATGCCCTAAGTTGAGTAAATTGTATTAGCAGTTCTTGGTATTATACAAAACACTACATACATACAAACAAAATATAATATCTTATTTTACTATGTAATTCTTTTTGGAATAAACAGAGCCTTGATTTGGGTAACACTGAAGAGAACATGGTTTGTTTTATTAAAATCTGTCTTTTAAGTACTCATGTGCAACAATTTAAAAATGGCTGCCATACATGTAATGGTCTTGTATTGATAGTGAACACGGTAACTGACAAAAAACATAATAAACCTTAAAAACACATCTTCCACCCTATATAAAATATAAAGACTACTTACTGTAACTGTTAAGTATTCAATTTATTTTGATGTTACTGTAATCCACTTCCTCTATTTTTCTGTCTTTAGCAATTATAAACATAATTTAGTGTAGCAATTTATTTTAAAAAATGACAAAGTATTTCAAATTTACATCCAATTAAAATTTAAAATGTTTCCTTGTTCTATGATGCTGCTTCTGCCATCAGTAAAGAAAATGAAGTTTCAGTAATTGAAGCAGGTTTTTTAAGTAGTGATGTAACTTCAACCATGCCAGCTCCAGTCCGTGGAAGATTTGCGTTGACAATGTGTCGCTGCAAGTGCTTTATCCAGTCTTCTTGAACAGACAAAGGTCCTCGAAAGACCAGACCACAAAACCTATGCAAATATTAAAATCCCATTAAGACTAGCACTACTGAAAAGTTATAAAAGACACATTAAGTGAAAAAATCTTAATTTTCTTGAAGTTTGTTTCTACATATTTTTGCTGAAAACCTTAGTAACTGACTTCGTTTATAGTAACTGTGAGCACAAAACCTTTGCAGTTTACACAACTTACACTCTTACATTTTTAACACTAGCAATAACAGTCTCCTGTTCTTATGTAAGGTTCTTTTGAAGGACTTAATATTACTCAGACATGACCAGTAAGATTTCAGCTAGAGAAACAGCTGGCAACCTCAGTACATCTGATTCAAGTCCTCTTGTTCAAATTAACGAAAAGAGACAACTGCCTCCCCCCGTTATTATTCAATTTAATCACAAACACATTTATAGGATACAATCTTAAATCTTCTTATGACTAAAATTAGCAAGCTTTTAATAATTCTTTCAATTAAATTCTTAATAATTCTTAATTAATAATTCTTTCAATTAAAACAACCCTGTGTACCTGCATCTGAGTATGTAAACTTCATCAGCACTATGAGGTAATGGCAGCATTTTTTTCTTGCTTCCAGATCTTGATCTCGACTTCTTTTGCTTACAGTCTAAAGCTAAGAAGAGAGAAATTTCCATATGTGAAAGCGATACTTCAATGAGCCTTAACCAGAAATATTTAGTAAGCATCCCTTATAGCAGTAGTGAAAAGACATCTACCTCCTTGTTATTCTACATTTAATTATAATGCAAATCCAAAACAATTACAGTGTATTCTAAGAAGTTTACTGACAAAACACACAAAGCTATTTTTTCAGTTTAGCACAGTGCTTGCTCTTTAAAAGACTAGATAATTGACATTCAGCATTAAACTGTTGTTTTAGTATCAGCAAGCACCTACTAACCTATTGCAGAATTATACAGAAGCAAAGCACCATTGGAAATTCCCTTTCATGCATGAAACGCTGTCAAAATCTTGGAACTTGTTTTGTAGTTCAAGTAGCATCGTAAGACCACTCATGTTCAACCAAGTTACAACTTCACAAAGCTGTAGCTTTCAGCTAATACAATCACGAATTTCTAGTTTGAATAAAACACCTGCCATTTGTCCTTTTATTCTAAGAATTTCAAATGAAGCTTCCCCCTCACTCTTGTCTGAATTCTAATGCATCTTACAAAAATTATGTATTAATCCTTGGCAGTGGGAGCTGGTATTAGGACATTCAACAGGGATGGCAAGGCCACTCTTTAAATTTAGTCTAAGCGTTTAAACTATATATGAAAAGAATGTGTGTGCGCAGGAAACACATAGCAAACGGGTCGAGTTAGGATTGAGGTCTGTACCTCCCATAAACAGACGTAATACGAATCTGTAACAAAACCTGGAGATTTTAAGAAGCAGCCAAAGTTGGGAGATGAGGGAATTACACTCAGTTAATATTGTTATGATGAAACAGCTCATTAAGCTCAAGAAAAAACAAGAAGTTTGGGACTGCTTGAACTGAGAAGTGTATCTAGCTACACTCTTTTCCAAAACACAAGACACCAACACTCCACAGAAGCCTGAAAGACAGTAACAAGTCATATTCTTGATACCAAAAAGGCATAATGCTATGCCACTGAAGCATCTTAACAGTTAAATTTTAAAAATAGTTATTGTCTAAGTTTTGACTCCTGTAACACAAAACAGAAGAACAAACCTCTTAGTATTCTGAAGCATAAGACATCATCTGGTGAGCCAAACCTGCTCATTTAAAGAACACAGAGTTGATGGCATCCTTCATTTTTCTTATGTCCTCCAAATGACCACCTCTCAAGCTTTCACCCCGTAGCCAAACTTTTAACTTGCAGATACACCAGACATTTCCCAGTACCACCCCAGATTTAAAGATTCCTACAGTGTCTGCAAAAATTAGACTGAATTTTTGAGGCTTGAAGGTACTGGAGAACTAAATCAAAGAAGTAGAAAGCAGATACAAACCTAAAAAGACTTCCTTCAGACCCTGGGTCAAGCCATCATTAGGAAGATGAGGCTCAACAGCATTTTTTCTCATAGCAACAATGAAAGCAGTTTGGATATAAAGGCAGTAACTCAAGGTGGCAGGGGAGAGATAGACAGAAGTGCCCAAGATAACTTATGGATAAGTGAATAGGTAAAGGGTTCTTAATGATTTATGCTCTCATCAAAAGCACGTTCTTCATATAATTAGGAAGAAAAAAGCTAACTCTCTTTCAGGCTGTAGGAACTACCAAGTAGTATAAATATTGTACATACTGCAACATCGGTAACATCATCACCAGAAATGTAAGCAGATAAAATACTGAAACGCAGACACACATTCTCTGAAGAGAACTATTTGCATGAGGGGCAAGTTATCTGCAGCAGTTATTACAGCAAAAGCTTTGCCGTTGCTGATTTTGCAGAACATCATGGGAAGAAGGGAAACAGAAGTCAGTATTATCCGAATGCAAATACATCCATGAGTTGCATCTGATGTCAGTTAGTTGATGTCAGTTGACATGAGTAAAAAAAAAAAAGTAGTGGACAGGAAGCTCTTTCTACTCCTTCTACAGAAGTCTACATGCATTTGAAACAAGAACTAGCGTTATTTCCTTCATGTTGGCAAACTTAAGACATTCATTCCCATCAAGAAATTTGATTCTAGTCACATACATCCCAAGCACTTCAGAGAGCTTTCACTTTCTTACTAGACCTGAATTGGTCTTCAGCAACAGAGTTCCTGAAACCTAATGGTTTTTTGTGTGTGTAATCTTCTAAGAAAAAAACTCTATTAACTACTCCACAATCAAATAGACAGGAACACAAACAGAAACTGCCATAATATACCAGGACAGGTAGTTTCTACTTCCTTGAAAGGTACCTTTTCCAAGAACAATGAGAAAACAAGGAAAACAACAGAATGGGTATCTCTTCTGAGCCATTTACCAAGGAGGCTCTAGATACAGAAATTACAAAACAAAGAACAGAAAAAGACATCAAGAAAAGAATATTCAGACCACTCCACACATTCTCAGAGTAACTTAGCCAAGACTGGAAGTAGATTTGTCCAAGCAAGAAGCCATTACAAAAAATACTAAGAATATTAAACCTGTGTTCTGCAAGGGGTATTTTTTGTTCCTTTTGTCTTTTGACCTAGTGAACATATTCCTTCACTTTGTAGGGGGCACAAAGGAGCACAAGTATATTTTGAAGTTACTCCAATAAAACTGGAAAGTAACTGGAGAAGGCGTAACATCTGGGTAAAGCTGGTTGAAAACCGTAATTCCAGCACCAGTTATCAGAGATGTGTATCAGTAACTGACACATGAACTTCATTTTTGTCTATCCAGAGAGTAACAAGTTTAAATGAAATCACATGCACACAGTAAGTACTGTTGGTATGATGTTACAAGTGCTTGCCAAGCATCAAGTAAGTCACACCATTGCCTCACCCCTAAGAAAGCATAACCACATTCTGACCAAAACTCAGTTACTGTTCTTCCAATGCCTTTACTGTAAACAAAGCACAACTGCCTTAGAAAGTACAGTTTTAGTACTTTCCATGAAGAAATCAAGGATAGTTTAGCTCTAGTGAGCCACATGGAAATTGCAGCAAATTGCCATAGAAAGACAGGAACTACCTACCATTAACATCTACTTTGTGGCTATCACAGCTCCGGAACTATCACCCTTCATTCTCCATAAAGTCCCCATTCTTTTTGGAAGAAGCCTCCCCTTCCTTCAAGTTTGGCCACTTGGTGTTTCCCAGTAGCTATTCCAAAAACTTTTTGTAAACTACCAGTTATACCACTTCATCAAATATCTGATACAGCGTGACAGAGAAACAGCCCATTTAAAACAAAAGACAATCAAACTTTGGAGGAATATGCTTGAGGCACTCAAGTTAAATTTCAGAGCACACTACGTAGAAAAACACGTTAGGTAGAAAGGCTGCATATAATAAATCTTCTTCAGTTCTGTGACCACTTATCAAGAAAGACTACAAACAGATGGAGATAGGAGGCTAAAATAAGCATGCCTAAGACAACATGAATTAGAAAAGTCACAATTAGATGTCCTTCATGCCATGACATTTGGTCTGAGGTTCAAAATTAAAGTGCATCTATGCTAATTTGCATGCTCTGCTTCTTGATATCCCCCAACATGGAATACATTTGATTTCAGGAAGAGTGACGCTGGGTATTTATTCAGACTTCATTACTTTTGTCACAGTGTATGTAAGCTAACACAAGTTGAATAATTGCATACATAAATGGATCTAATTAACCATTTAAAAACACTGCCAATTGAAGAGCAAAAAATAATGAATTATCTTTCTTGTATATTTATTCACTAATTTTTCAAATTCAATCACTTGCTATCTATCCTCATCATTACTGCACAGTAAAATGCATTAAAGAAACCCGCCAGTAATTTGCTCCCTGTAGGATTTTATGGGATACTCAAAATTAGCTCATTGTGCTGGTTGATCAGTTTTAACTGTAACAGCACAGAAAAAAGACACGCAAAGCCAGCGGATCTCTGGTTTCCACCGTAGCTGCATATGATTCCAAAGTAAACTTCCCAAAGCTACAATTTTGACAAAGCAATATTAGAAATTATTTGGAAGTGTAAAGGCCACATGAACTGCTACCTCAGTCATAGTGTTGGCTCAAAGGCCAGACTCCTTCCTCTGTATTTTATTGTTCTCTCCCAAACGTCAGAAAAAGCAGTCTCCATCTACAGAAGCAAAGACCAAAGAAGAGAGTGGCAATTCCCAGAAGACAACAGCTGATAAGAATAGACTGAGTATGTGAAAAGAGTCAACAAAGAGAAGAAGTAAAAAGCCAGGGTGCAAGAGAGTATCAAGAGATTTCAGAGGGGAAGAGAGGTCTAGAGACAAGAAAAGGAAGGAAGCTGGACATACAGCTGTAGCAAGAAGAGCAAGATGCATTTTGAAGATTTTGCATAGGTCTGTCCAATGCGCTGAAGACAATCAAAAGAAAGAAACAAGTTTGCCACGTGCTCTGAGAAACACTATTGTGTCGCTATTCATCAGAACAGGTATAAAAGGAAATCAGCACCTACTCAAGATGAGCGATTAAATCATTACATTGTTCAAAACTGGACTGCGTAACAACAAAAAAAAATAGTGTTCCAGTCAGACATCTGAAGACCATCCTGCAAGCACTAATAGAAAAGCAAGTAACTATCCAAATGAACCTCTACAGGCATTTGCTGTACAGTGGATCCATACTGCTTAACTAACTACAGGCACAAACTAAGTTTAATAAACACTAACCTTCAACACCCAACAGCCTAGATACTTTCACTTCTAGGATGTTTTTCTTGAGCCCATTCTCAAAATTTACCATTATGCTTATCTATGTCTATCATACCGCTAAAACTGTCAAGTTGCATTTGAATAAAAAAATAGGGTTAGATTTAACTAAATGTGATCATATTACTGACTCTGAAGAAGCAGGGCATCTGCTAGAAAAGCAACATGACAACAGTCAATATCAAAAACATACGCAGAGAAACTGAAAAACTGAGTAGAACACTAGTACATAAGCTAATGTAGCGCTAGGAAAGGTCTCACTTTGGTGACATGCCGAGATTACTATATTTCTTTTACTAAACAGTAATGCCTAGCTCCCATAACACTTGCCAAATAAAAGAATTACAGCATTCATGTTTACACACAATTATTTAATTACAGCAAGAAACCGAGACAAGTATTAACCAACTTGATTTCTTCTCGGTAGTTATGTTTACTTTAGAAGATATAAGAAGGGCTTTGTGAAAACAGAAGGAGGAACCTTTATAAACATATTCTCATTGTCTCCATAAAGGTTCCATACTGAAGCCAAACTGAAGACATCTCAAAATTGCTCTCAACTGCAACCATTTTTTAGTAAGAAAAAAATGAGATCTCCCCAAAAACAACACTCATAGTGAAGTTTATAACTAGTATGTGCTAGTGAAATCTTGCATTAAAATAATTCGCTTCAAAACTTTACAATATAAAGCGAAATATCAAATAAAACCACTGTTTAAAAGCATATTATCGGGTGTACAAGCCTTGCATTGAGCTTGCTCGAATGAAAAGTCAATAAGCAAAGTTTACAAACTTCACAGAGTTACAACAGTTTTAATGGTAATGACTAAGTTAATACAAATATACATTGCTTGCATAATGTTATAGCTAGAGCTTAAGCTTAAGTCATTGGTTGCAGTGAAAGGCTTTATCCACATGGTACAGGCTATTTATCTGGCCCAGCTACAGGCCTCTGAGATCAAAAGATATTTTTTTAAAAGTTTTGTTTCTAAGCTTTTTTTTTTTAAGCTTTGTTTCTAACCTCATTTTAAACAAACTTCTAGGTCCAGTGATACAAGACTTAATAGTTTTCTTTCAGTTCTTTTAAAGAAAGTGGCAACTGTTCTGATGACTATGCTACTACTTTGCTAGCAAAATACATTTCTTAAAGAAAGCAAACAAATATCCCTGAAAGCACCTTAACAAGCTACCTTCACTTTTCCCATTTAGCAAAAGGGAAGCTGAGGTACAAGGAGCTTGTCCAGGATGCAATCTCTGTGTACTATGCTGTTTGCCACACTATCTCCTCCATTGAATTATTGTTAAGATATCAATGTGCAACTTAAATATAAAGCGATCAAAAAATATTTCACCAGTAGGTATATAAGCAAAGTAACTTACAACAGGGCTAATACCACAGCAGTGGTAGATGAAATCCACTATTATCACCTTTATACTGAGTAAATATGAAAAGTTTCAGAATCACTAACTAAAGGCACACATTCCTACACATTGGATATTACTGCATCTGCTGACTTCCCTCTAAATCTACTGTTACAGCATTAACTTAGTATAATGTAAGACCTGGCAGCCACAGGCCTAGTTTGTAAAAATAGTTTTTAGCCTTCTGCAGAGAAATCCTGAAACAGTTTGCCATTCTTACCATAATGAATTACATCTGCAGATAAAAAAAAATAGAAGATTATGCATTTTTCCAAATCATTATGTAAAAGTCTGTGCTTGTTGACACAGAAAACTGATGGTTGCCCTTCTGAATTACTGAATATTCCAGACTTCGTATCTCCAAATTTTCCTCACTATATTCCATCTCTGCCCCCCAATTTGCTGTTGATCATACTAAATCCCACTAATCTCAGCAATAATCCAAGTAAACTCAGAAATTGCCTAAAGCCAAGCAAACTGCAGGCCTCTGGAAAAAGAGTCAAAATATAGAATATTAGAGGAATTTCAAAATGAAGTGTGTTTTAATAAAAAACATTAATAGCAGTGCCAAATGCTGTAACTACACTCACTCCGTAACAGATCAGTTTTTGGGTTGAGTGCCAAACAAGTAATTAATCCAACTACATACAATATGTTGTTAGAAATAAACAAACCGTTAAATGCCTTGCTTTTCCTATTTTAACTAGAGTATTCTTAGTAACTATATCTACTAGATTGTAAAAACTGCTTTTTGGTTTGTTGTGGGGTTGGTTTGTTGGTTGTTGTTTTTTTTTTCCCCTCTCCTTTTTGAGGTACTTTCAAAACATTTCATTACAAGGTCAACTAGCTGGTTTGGAAGTTGTGATATTGTAGGAGAGTGAATTTAAGTGACCATCTCTTAGTTCTACTTACATACCTTAAGTGTTGGATCCAAAATAAATGAGTAAGAATGAAAATCAGACATGAGAGTGGACAACAGCAACATACCTTTTCTTACAGGTTGCTGAAGTTTGATGGCAAATAAATTGTTTACCAGCAGAAGCTTCAAAATTGTTTTGAATTAACATATGCTTTTGTCCAGTCTGATGAGGAAAATGTATCATAGACAGACTTGCTTTTACATCTGTAACAAAACATACCTGTCCCAGTCAAAAGTCCAGCACTCTTCTTTCGTGCATAAGCGCGTAAGTGGTTGGACAGGCTAACAGCACTTGTAAACGTCGTATTGCAATGCACACACGTTCTAAGCTTCACAGGCATACCTATCATTCAAAAGAAAACTATAATCCAGTTCTCTCTTCAAAAAATGAAATTCTCAAAGCGTTGTAAAAAGTTTTCTGCAATAAAGATGGTTTAAAATATATTCACTGCATTGACGCCATTGTTTAGTATATTAGAAGGATCCAAGTTAACCGTTATTAGTTTTCCATCTAGTGCTTTAAGCCAAACCATGTTATTTGAAAAAGAACAGAAAGGAGGCAACCTGAGCCCATTAGGCTGCTCTGCATTTAATACCTACTATCAAGTTCCTACAGGTTTCTGCATTATGAAGCTCTAATCCCAAAATACAATCCTGCAATTTGAATAGCACAATTCTGTTGAGAAATTTCAGAGCTTGCAACATTCCCAATAAAGAGAATTTAAAAAGTCTAGTTGACAAAGTGGTAATTAAAAGTGTTTTACCCATACAACTAAAGAGCTCAATACTAAATTAGGCTGCTGTTGAAGACTCGGATAAATAGGTGGTAAAACACACCACTGAACAGCTGTTAGACAAAACATTTTGTTCAGTGCATTGTCTGTTCATTACTTTAGATGCGCAATCAATAATGAAAGTTAATGATTTGAAGTTTTTTGCTAAAATCTTTGTGCTAAATAAATGATCAACAAAGCAACACGCTATTTATCACAGGAAAACAGTGAAACAATACTGAACTCCTCACTTACCAGACAAAGAAAATTATAACTTATTCCCTGCTCAACTCCACCATAATGTTTCTCCCTTCATTTTACCAAAGAAATATTATTTTGGACAACTAATATTCCAAGTTCTCTACTAATAAATTACTAGAAGAAAAAATAAAAAAAAAGCCAAAACTACTCAGTGGAAAGCCTCTGTTTGCAGGAAAGAAAGAATCCTATTCTCCAGCAGCCCACAGAAGACATGCTGTTTTTTCAGGTAAGTTACAGAAGAAGAACACCTGGTTGGTAAAACCCTTTTTAAAAACTAAAACCAGAATTAGAAATATTTGCCTTTTTAGGGAAAACAGAAGAATGTCAACTTGACGTTAAATATTTTCTTATTAACTCAACTGGCACAGTGCGTTAGTTGTCAAATTCTGTTACCTCAGCCACAGGTAATTACAGGGCCCCATTCCTAACTGTTAGTACTATGCAAGCGTATGTTTATTTTTACCTGGTTGTTCATCACAACCAAACAGGTGCTACCTAGTATTCATTGGTAAATATTAAACAGAAAGCAATACACAGTGTCAGGTTTGGCAAGCTGTTCCTTTAGCACCGTTTTTCAAATCATTAAGCCTGTCAGAGATACACTTCCTTTATTAAACAATCTCCTGTTTTAAAGGACAACCACATATGTCCAGAAGACATTAAATGTAATTCCATTCCACCTCTACTATGTCATTTTAGAAAGCCGCCTTTGTTAAGAAATTGATTGCCACACTTTTGTAGTCCCCTAAAAGAACTTCTGAGTACACTGGATTGCTGCTATTGTTTTTAGTTGTTTAAAGGAAGACAAGAATATAGGTGAAAAAGTACTAGGCACTGCCAGTTTTACTAACCTGCACAGGGTAATAACGAGAAAACCAACAGAACCAAAAAAGTCAGGGGTATAAAAATAAGATCCTGCTCCTCAACCTAAAGAATCCTGCAGTATTGTAAGGTGGTGTCCAAACAAGAAACAGGTAAATGCAAGCTCTACGTACACATTAAAAAGGAGGTTGTAAGAATTCCCCAAGACTAGAAATAACTCTTACGTGACAAGTAGGTTAAAAACATCACTCTAAAAACCTGTTCTATTAGTATACAGAGTATCTAGGAAGTTGATTACAGAATTGTTTCATTAGCACAATTCTCAGTGGAGGGGCAATCTCTGCCCGTATGGGTCAGGGGCTGTGCCTTAGAAACCCACTGGCTACAACAACTGTACTCCAACAAAGCTTGAACCAGCACAAGTCTTCGCTCGGGATAGACGGGCCCTAAGCAAGCATCAGTTTCTCACAGCAGCCACAATTTTGAAACAAACAAGAACTAATCTATGTTGTAGGAGTATGTTTGCCTAGAACCATCAAAATTAGTTGACAGTGATTTACCAATTTGGAACTTTATGCATTTATAACGGTATCAACAGTTCTGTTAGTTTGAGCAAATGCTGCTTTGCACAAACCCCAGAGACTTAAAAGAAGTAGGCCCCAAACCAGCTGTTTTCATGCCCAGAAACAGGGTCACAAGCCCAAACATTTCAGAACTGTTAGTCTACCCAATATGCACGGACACTTCAACTTGTTATTGCAGGATGTGTCTTCTTCCTTACTGAGGCTCATTTTGTGTCCACTTTGAATTTGTATGCCCAGCCATATGCAGAACAGGAGCTATGTTCCAGGCAAAAACCCCTCAGTGCTGCTGAGGGGTTTTTCCACTTTAGAAAAAACATGTCAGAAAAATTTGCTGTGCTACCTCTTGCAGTCAGTGTCCTCTGGAAATGGAAAAATAATTAAATGAACAGAATCCCAAATAAAACACTCTGCACTTGTACATTTTCTATGAATTAAAGGATTCTTTGGAAATGTTGTCAAGACAGCTAGAAACATCTTCTTACCTGACTGCATAGTCAAGTCCATTTTTTGTGGCTGATACATCAATGGACTGTCTTCATTTAATGGAAGAACACATTTCTGAACAAACCTCTTTCTTGCAGTTTGATTATGCATCTTCTGAGGAGAAATATCAGGATTCCTTTCTTCTCCTAACCTCTTATTTTTCAGGAGTTCTATCAGTGTAAGTGACTGATTTTTTTTCCCATCATGTAGTACTGCTTTTGTTTCATCACATTCATTTAGGAAACTCAGCCCTTCTTCCTCCGATGCAGACACAGATGTATCTTCAGTCTTTAGGCCATTATGGTATGCTTCAAGAGGTATAACATTCTGAGATAAAAAGTCATCATTTGATGCAAATTTCTGAGCAACAAACGGTCTGGGAATAATGCGGCGACTGTTCAAAGCCTTCAGGATTTTTTCATACTTCTCTTCATTTTGCATCATCTCATTCAGAACACAGATCGGAGACTTGTGTGCGTCCCACTTGGTTTTGCCAAGCCTCTTCAGGTGTCCTCGCACATGATTAGACAATCCAATTTTAGTATCGAACCAGCCTCCACAGAGCTGACACGTATGCTCAGAGGAAGTTTCAGATTTCTCGATCGCTACAAAGAAAATAATCTTCATGGGTTTTGACAATAATATACAGTTAAACATGACAACAGCAAATCACAAGGACAAGAGAGGCTTTACAACAAGATAAAGCAAGTCTTGTTTAGTGCTCAATAAATCCCTTTTGTCCCCTTTACTTTATACCCAAATTTAAAAAGAAAACCAAAAAAACCCCCAGAAAAACAACAAACACAACTTACCTTTTCTAACACGTTTAACAGGAGTTCCTGTTCCAGTTCTTTTAAAATGTTGCATTTTGTCACTTGTTGCTATCTGTTCTGGTGAAACAACATGACGGGCTTCATAGCTTAGTCCAGCTCTGTGAAGATGTCCTCTGACATGATTGGACAATCCAACACCTGTTTCAAAGGTTGCTGGACAGTATGGGCAGGACTTCTTTTCAAGTGACAAATCAGTCCAATGGAAAACTGAATTATGCTTTGGCAATGCTGATCCTACATTTTCTAAATTCTGAGGATCATGCAAATCATGCAGGAAGGTACTACCCTCAGCATCTTCATAATACTCAAAATAAAAGCCATCATTCTGCTCATAACCAAGTGAAGATTTATCACCAGCTTCGTGATCTTCCATTTTACCTTTGAATATGGGGAATAGGTTTACATGCTCCTGGTTAATATCACTGTAAGATTCATCCTCCACAGACTGTGTAGTGTAATCACATAGTTCAACATTATCCCATGAACTTTCATCCTCCGTTTCATAGCTGTCTTTTTTTTCAGCAGAGTTAAGTTTCTGTAAAACAACAACAGTCATTTTATGCAGAAAATCTGGATAGCAATCCAAATCATCTCCTGTAACAGAGCCTTCCCTCTTGGAATCTTTAACCACTCTTTTTACAGCTACATGCCTACGATCTTTACGGCCTTCTGCCCTTTTGCAATCAAGATTATTTGAATCCATGACAAAACAATTATTACAGGGACTACTTGATGAAGAAAATAAATGTAAAGAACTGACAGAGTTGGACTCTTCCTTTTTTAAATGCAAAGGATAAGAGTCACTAGATTTTTTAACCATCCTGTAGTTTTCATATTTGTGTCTATATAAATAATTACCACTTGTTTTGACACAAGCTTTCTGCTTTGCTGCTTGATGAGAATACTTAGGTTTCTGTTCAATGCTATTTCTAATCAAAAAGGTCTTGTTTGTAGAATTTAGATTGCACACACTTACAGATGACTGTGAAACGCTTTTCCGAGCCTTCTGTATCCTGTAGGGCCTCTTGTGAAGTTTTGCGAAGTTACTGGACTGTGAAGTAGAGCCAAATGATCTTTTCACATCCTGTTTTAAAACAGAGTTCTTTGGAAAAGTAGAAGATTGTTTCATCAACTGTTTTGTCCTGCTACCAAAATCTAAAGATTCTTCTATTATGCTGCCTTTTCTTTTTTCTAGTCTAAGATGGCTACCAAAGGGATCAATGCATGATGCTGGATGCAGATATTCCATGTGTTTTTTTAAAATGCTTCTAGCTGAAGTAGTAAATGGACACATCTTACACATATATGTCGATGACTTTTTTGAGGATCCTAAATACGGATCTTTCAAGGATGCCTTTTTCTGTGTTTTCCTCTGGGACATGTCGCTACCAATAATTGAACATTTGACTACTGCTCCATGAGCAATCCCTCGATGGCATTCCAGTTCATTTTCTGTCACAGCCATGAAATTGCATTCCTCACAACAATAATATCTTTTATCTTTTTCATGGGTCTTGGCATGCTGCACAAATGTTTTGGGACAATTGGTACCAAATACACACTGTGGGCACTGTAACCGTGCACTCCTACCCTCATCTTGAAGTTCTTTCAGCTCACGGATTTCTTCCATCAGTTTCTGCCTTCTTTCCTGGTGAATTATCATATGTTTAAGAAGTGAATTACGATCTCGAAATGTCCTTCCACATTCCCTACATGCATAGGGCCTGGGGACATTGAGATGTCGGAAATGACTGTTCCCATCTAAATGGTACATCATATGCCTATGCAGATGCTTCTTCTCCCTAAAATTCACATTGCATTTTGTACAGGGATAAAATGATGGTTCATCAGTACTGAAAGTAGATGGTGACTCAGAATCATTCTGTTCACATTTATTTTTTAAAGTATTGGAAAGAAAAGTGCTAGTGTGAACAGGAGAAGTATCTTCTGCACAGTTACTACCGGGACTATAAATGAGCTGCTGGATAGCATCGACAGCTTCCAGCTCTTCGTCTGTGGATTCAGGCTTTACTTTACTCAATGAATATTTTTGTGGTTCTACTATTTGTAGCTCCTCATTCTGCTCTAAGAAGTCAACATTTAATAGTTTTGATTTACTGGGAATACAACTGGTATCACCAAAACAGTCTTCAGTATAGCGTGTTATTTTACTAACATCCATTTTCCTTTTTCGCTTTTTTTCTAAGCCTACTTTACAGTGAATTGGAGACTTCTCTATTGTTTCTTCATTTGTCATAAGAAACTGTATGAACTCTTTTTGTGGATCCCAGCTGGGATCACATCCCGATCTGAAACCACCTGTACCTGAGGAAATGCCTGTTAATGTATCGACACAATCATCTTTTACTAGTAAATTTTTATCTTCCTCACAAACTTCTACTTGGCCTACTAAAGTGCTATCTACACTATTTCCTACTGATTTCTGTGAATCACAACCAATTGAAGCAGAGGTAGGTAGATTTTTAATGGAATGAGTCAGGTTCTTAGCATGTGCTACATCAGGTAACAAAAATAGAACTGGGTGCTGATTTGATTTCTGTGTTGTACTCTTTGCAGGCAGTTGGAGATCATGAACCACTGTCAAAGTTGAGCAGGAATCTGTGTGATGACCTACAGGCTGTCCAGTGGTTAATGAAACACTGCCTTTATTCATAATGGAAGTCTTAGTTGAGGTGGAGTGTGAAACTGGTCCATTAACAGCAGTTCCTCTAGACAAGATAAAGTTTTCGCTAGTAACAGTAGGAGCACCAGTGTGTATAAATAGAGAAGTCTGGCCTCCACTTAAGGCTTTTTCAGATCTGTCCCTTGATAGCTCCTCAGGCAGAGTCAATGTATTGTTCTTCTGAAATGATGTGTCACTCTCTTGCGGTTTAGGAATGCCACCTTCTTCCTCAGATATGAAATTATCATCACATAGGATTTCTTCCTCTTCTTTAGCACCAGTGACTTCAGTATTTATCTCTAAATCATCCATATTGCTGGTCTGTCCATTAAGTACATTTATACTAAAAAAAAAGCAAGAAAAAAATCAGGCAATCACAGAAATAAATAATGACAGTTATTAAATAAGTTACAGTTTTCTTCAGGATCACCCTTCTTCACACTGTAATCTAAAAATAAGTTTGAAATTTTTAAAACTGTATTTTTTATTTAGGATATTCAAGACGTGATTAAAATTAACCAATGAAGCAATTAAAAAAAATTATACTTTTTTGCTATACTATATTAATAACCATACAGCAAACTTGTCACTGCCCAGTATTCCAGTTCAAAAAAACCTGAACACCTATATGCAAGATGAGGGAAAGGAGATTGTCAAAAACTGTGCAAATACATTCTACGTCTGCATTAACATAAACACTGAGCTTATCTTTACTTGTTTTCTAGAAATAAAACAAGTTAGGAATAAAGGTTACCCAGACATCTGCTATTCATTTTAGTGATGTTTAAAAAAATCCAACAAAACAAACATACTTCCCTTTAGCACCTAGGGAACAAAAACAATCCATACATATCTCAAGGTACCACTTTTTTCCAAAGTGCTTGTATACAACTGACCTGATGCTACACAGAAGCCTGCAGAAATATTTACTGTGGTTTTAAAGGAAACACAACTAAGCTGATTTTGAACATCTGATTACTGATAGAGACATAGCAAAGGATCAAACTCACTAAAGAAATTAAATGTCTTCCCATTCCCTTCTTACAAAAGGGCTCTACTTGCTTTAAATTCAATCAATCAGATCCTGCTTATGTTATACAGGCCATTTTAAATGATAAGCAAATAAACTAGCATCTTCTCAAAGGTGGAAAAACCCCCACAATTAGAAACATTTAATTAGGATTTACCTACCAGAGAAAATCACCATGCTGAATCCAGAGCATGACAATAATAGTATTTACTAGTACAGGTAACTACTACATAGTAATTCCCTCTGGGAGGCCTTGTGTACATAAAAATGTCTTTCCACAAGTGCCTTCCATTCATATACAAAATCATCTACTCAATGCGTAGTGAGCACAAAGGAGTTGCCTACACGTAAAAAAATCAGTGTGTAAGAAACTGGTGTGTGAACTTAAGTTGACCCAGGCATTTACCTCTCACACACAGAGGTAAATGCTTATACCGTGTCCTCAGAACACAGGAAGCATAAGGCACTAAAACATCCATCTAGGAGCCAGAAACATGTATCTTTATTTTACAGAAACCACATATTTACCTTTAAAGAGTACTATTCACTTTGATCTTTTGGGGAATTTGATTCCTGCCATCGCACATGTAGTTTCAGTTACTAATTAACATTTTGAATAGAGCTCAGTTAAAAGGAGTCATTACCTAGACTCTTGGAATTAAGATGTTATAACTCACAACTAATATCCATGGCTCCCTGCAACAGTCCTTCATCGAAATCAAGGAAGACCACGCTTGACATCCTTTTTTTCCTAAGGAGAGAAAACCACCTGGTTAAACGACACCACTTTCACCTTTATACGTCACACTCTAAAATGAGCCCAGCATTTCTACTAGTTTTTCAAGTCAACATTTTGACAGCTATCCACGCAATTCAAAGCTACCTATGGCCTCATGGAAATGCTCTGTTATTGTGCCTGTTCTGTCTCAAATCAGCAAAAGGACAAACCAAATACTTTAATCTCCTTTAAGTCTGTAAAATACAAACCTTAATATAATACAACTTATTTACTATTTTGAAGATAAAAGTAAAATGTAATGAAAAAAATTTGCCATTAAAAAAATGTTTCCTTTGCTACTCAGTCATTGAACTAGCCAATTTAGAAATACAGCAATGCTTGCGTCAGATGCATAATAAATGCTTAAAGTGTATGAAATGCTTTATTGTATTTATCTATAACATACCTTTATGCACATGTTCTACTAGACATCCCAGTTTCTCATCTTTCTATTTCTTAGATTTTTGCATTTCTTTGCTGTTTTCAGATAGGTCATTTTCCACCATAATAAAGACTTCCAATAAGATCACATTCAAAGCTATCACCCTAAAATGGTGATAATGCACCACCCAGCAGGAGACTTTACATCACCTACACAAGTTAGAAATGGGCAGTGCAAACATGCACTAAGAACCAGTAATGCAAAAGTCAATTAAAAGAAGTGAAACCTCCAAGGATGCACAACAGCTCCAACAATTTTACAACTGAATACTGTAAGTTTCATATAGCGTCACGCAGCAGAGTATAAAAGTGTTCACAAAAAATTTAGAACAAATTTAGTAAGCCAGTTTTGCCTGAAAGATGTGCATTTTCCTCGCTTTATTACTGCAGAGGTAGACAAATGTATGCTTAGTCAATTTTAGAGCCTGTATTAGCTTTTCTCAACAGGAAGCAACGTTGCTAACGAAGTGGTAAATTCAGTGTTAATGAGTGGCTTCACTGTTACCACCTCTGAGGTAAAACCTTCCATGTTCCAAGTTCCACCCATCTGTTCTGGTGTGAGGGGTTCAGAGGAAGAACAGACGCTTCCCATTTAAAGCAACTTCACCGGTACCCCCGAACAGCAGGGAGGCAAACTGAGAATATCGTGCCTGCTTGGAGATTGCAACCCTCATTATCAGAATGGCTCCTGAAAACTTTTCACAGGTTTATGTGATGAAGACAAAACCATGTTGCTCTACATACAAAACCACAGTGATGCTAAATATTAGTGTTAAAGCTTAAATTGAAAAGGTGGCTAGGGCACCATATGATCACCTTTAAACTGAGACTCTCTTCAGAGTTACCATAAGCAGTATCTAAAACACTACACTGTGCAATCTTGTAAGAGACGCCTTTTATATTGTGTATTTATGGAGATTGTGAACTATTCCATATGGATCTGATTAGAAGTCTTCTACGGTAATACAGCTGTCCCTACAGATTTCAGTCTTTGAATCAAGCCTGAAATGCTTACTGTATCAATAGTATCATTGTTACATTTTAATAATTTTCTGCTAATTACCAAATTTTTTCCAGCTAGCCAACTCACTATTTTATGTGCAGGACAACAACAAGAAAGTTAGCAGTTTTAACAGCGTGGTATTAAATAAAACATAAAATATCTTTTTAAATTACAGTAATTTAGAGTTTGTGACAACACTGAGCCAAGATGCAATACTTCGTTATCTATTCCATGCATAGAAATTCATGCAGTAACAATGATAGGTGTAATTAGACACATGTAAGAAAACATTCAACATATGCCATCGTTGCTGAGGAAACGATAACATCTAACTCATAGCATTCAGGAATTGCAACACCCAAACTGAAACACTACTTAATCTGAACACTCTGGGAAAAAAAAGAAAAATCAATCATTGTAACAACTAAGATTTAAGTAATATGCAATATTACTTATGCAATAAGTAATATTCTTTGTGTATTTCCATCACAGTTTTAAAATTATCTTCTCTACATCATATCAGAAATACACAAATTATTAATTCTGTCAAAATATATAGTAAGTAATCCTTATTTAGTGTATTTGAAAAATTAAACGTTGAGATCAAACTTTAAGTTTGCTGCAAATACTGCTTGTTACATCCTCTACCAGGGCAAGCACCATACAGTTGAGGTAATTTTTACTTAAGCACATAGTGCAATATACCTAGGAGATATGTAAGTGTAAAAATGGCAATGCTCAAAATTCCTACTCAAGCATACACAATCCCAGGCTCATACCTTTGAAACACACTTTATCTAAAATGCTAGGTCAAATTCAATTTGATTATTTCAGTTAAGCCTAGAATGCCTATAGTGCCGTTAATAATGTTATTCCCGGTTTACACAATATGCTGTTTACTATATAGGAATTATTTTATATTCAGAAGTAGAAAGCAATCAATTCTTTAGCCACTTCAGCCACATTCAATCCCTATTAAATTTACATATTTTTTAAGCTTTTCTTCGTAAAATATCAGTTTTTAAAATCATAATGAGTTCTGCAGATATGACTGCCTGTGGCCAGATAGTCTAAGCATTAAAAAAGTGTAAGGTCAGATCTATCTTCAAGCTGACAGATCATCATTTAAATGCCTTAAGCTAATCTTATTGTCTCAAAAATCTTGAACATCAGTATTTTTGCAAACTATCAGCACTTGCTATAACACCCTTACTACACTACATCTTGAGGTTACTACAGAAGAAATGAGGTGATAATTGCATATTAACATAATTATTCAGTAATCCCTCTGAGCAAGCTTCCTAGGTCACTCAGTAATTCAGGTTAGATGCAACCTTCCTGTCATCAGATCTATGCTGTCCACTTTCTGTTCATTAATAATTCTTTTTGATAGGAATGTACTTAATTCCATTGTTCTATGTACATTATTAATTGTATTTATTACCAGTAGACTTATGATACTTACACATTCTTACTTCATAATGACAACCATCGCTATGTAATAGGGTCACACACCAAATTAAGAGCATTGCCTTCATACAATACTAGTTCATTAAAACTTACACGCAAGTGCTAAGTGTACTATGCTGCTGCCTACTAGTAGTAGGAGATTTGTCAGTTTCTGTTACAAAACCCGCTTTATTTTACATGGTTTTACAATAGATTTGAAAGCATGCTGGAGCCAAAAAATTAAGATGGAAGAATCTGGTTGAGTATGTGAAAAGCATGAAGTGCTTTTATGTGTTTTGATAGCAAGTTTCTCGTTAAAATCATAAATATAAACCAGTGAGCTAAAAGCACAGAACAACTATTAAATGACACAAAAACTCAGAAGCCATCTCCTAAACGGACTGAATTCACTCAGCCTAGTTAAAGTAACTGAAGAAATATAGTGCTGTAATGAAGGAAAAAATATACTTGTCCTGTGCCAAGTAATTCCTCATAATTCGAGTTCTCTAAGCAGATTTGTGGATAACCAGGACAGTCAAGGGATTACTCGAATATTCAAGAGATAGGAAAGGTGTTTCAGGTTTGCACTGTTCCCATTTAGATTTTTCTTCAAGACTTTGTTATGTAAATAGAGAAAATTAAGAAAACCTGTCATTTTATCCACAAGTACTCCTGGAGTAAAGCTTTCTCAAATGACAAGATGATATTAAAGATGATGAAACCAAAGTCATAGCTTTTTAGGCAACAAACAACAGACGAGACGGAGTGAGCTTAAGTACATCGTGGCCCAGGACTAAAGAAGTGTCTCCTTCCATTTTGCCCCATTACGCAGTCTATTCCTTCAACTTAATCATGGCAAATGTCAACCATGGAGCTTCCATCAAAAATGAATGTTTAAAAACGTTTGGAAAACAAACGTTCCGACAAAGTAATAGAGGAACAACCAGCTACGTCTTGAGAAAAAAATAATCAAGTTATTTAGAGGACAGCTGGACAATATTTTTGCCTCTTCTGAAATAACGCACATGGTTCACACCCTCTCAGTTTTGCGTTTATCTAGCAATGTGAATACACAAAGTCAATAAAATCATGATACTTTGATCATTAGAAGAATACCTATTACTCATTTTCCACTTTATCTCTTCTTAAAAGCTATCCAGATCCACCCACCCTTCAGATGGAAATAGAACCACAAAGCCTGACAACTGGAGGACGAGTCAGTGACTCACCTTGTCTTCCTCCAGCTCCCACCGGTGTTTGCAAATTAAGTTGTTGAAAATAGATTCCCTTCTGCACAGCAAAGACACTGACTATTTGTAGGCTGCCTTACTTAGCTTTGAAACCTAGAAATTCACATTAACATTTCTGGATTTTTTTTAATCTTCTATAGTGAATAGACAGCTTGCTTAATATGCACACCACCACAAATACTGCTCTCCCACACCTACTTCACATTCAAGTATATGGTTATTAATATAACTACAGTATGAAGAGTTCCACTGCAAACTAGTTCTCTTCAATTCACCTCCATAGCTGTTCACATGAAAACACAAGTATCAGAAAACTCTCACATTAATCAGACTCCTGTTTTAAAAACAATTTTTAAAGCAGCAAGAAAAATTACTGCTACAACACTAAGAAGTTGTATTATGCCTAAATGTAGAAATACAAAGTTATTGCCACCCATTGTATAACCTTTTTGCATGCTGTGGAAAGATTACTGAGTTGTCATATCTCTGACCAAAGAGAAACTTTGAATTATAGAAGAGTCATCACAAAAAAAGCATCCATCTTTTCAGTATGATTATACTCAGGAACATAACTTCTGAAGCACACTTTTTCAGAAAGTTTATTTACCTGAAACTTTGATTCTAATGAAACAATTTCTTTAAAAACTATGTGTCAAGTAGTAAGGAAAAAAAATGTTTCTTTAAAAATGTCAAAATTTCAGAAACTTGATTTCTACATGTGAAAGGAATGGGTACACAACTGAAGAATGATCATCTTACAATTCAGAAATCATAGAAGAGAACACCATTACTGCCACCGACCATTCTTAATCTTATTCCTCTAATATTGATTTGCTTGGGAAAATAAACCAGTTTGTCACAATGGGGTGCATCATGCTAAAATTCAATACTGAAATCAATAAAATAAATGACATTACAATTTAAAGTGTCACAAGGATCAGATGTATGACTTAAAAAAAATACTCTTCTAGTTTTAAGTGCTAATGCAACAGTTTAAGATGGTTTCATTGGTGGAGACTTTTCAAGTTGAGTTAGGTATTTCTAAAAGATGCCTAGCCAGTAAAAAAATCCAAGCCTTTGAATCTGATAACTTAGGAACAGTCAGTCACATATTGTCTGGCAACTCTACGGGCTTCCATAACTCCTTGCAGCACTCCACATAGACTTAAGTCTTCACGTTCCTGCAGCTCTTTGTCTAATTCGGATTTTGAGGAGTATGATCTAGTTTGAAGTGCACTGCCATTAGTTTCTATTAAAGATGAGAACTACAATCAAATACTGATTTTTCCTAAATGCAGGCATAGGTGGCAATGACTAGCAGCACTCCAGTAAGCGACACAGAAGTTTGAAAAATACAAACTTAATGCTCTGTGGTAGTACACACTATTTCTCTCCAAAACTGTTGCCTTACGTAATTCTACATGCATAGATAAACTCTTCTCCTTTATGCCAATCTCACATGCTTACACCTTTTTTTTCTCTAAAGAGAAATGTTTGAGAAAACACTGTTCATCTCTTTTATCACCATTACCTGTATTTTTCAGTCAAATGTACTCTTAAGCCTCAAGTACAGTACCAAAAAATTCCTTTATCTAGACTTTTATTAACAACCATCATTAAAAAACAAGAAAGATTTTCCTCATTACAGTCTATAAATAAAAGCCCTGCTCCCAATCCTTGCTGTGAGACAATGTTTTTATCAGACCGCCAAAAAGATAAGGGTTATAACCAGTAGTAAAAAGTATAGTTGGTGGCCAGTAACTAGCACAGGATCCTGGGGTCAATATTGGGTATAACAAGGTTCAAAACCTTCATTAATGACCTGGATGATGAGGCAGAAGGTACCCTCAGTAAGTTTGCCGATGATACAAGACTGAGTGGAGCGGCTGATACACCAGCAGGTTGTGCTACCATTCAGATGGATCTCAACAGGGCGGAGAAATGGGCTGATAGAAACCTCATGAAGTTCAACCAAGGATAGGATGAAGTCCTGCATCATGAATAACCCTGTGCACCAGTACATGCTGCAAAGCAGGTTTGCAGAGAAGTCCTGCGGGTCCTATCGAACAGCAAGCTGAACATGAGCCAGCAGTGTGCCCTTGTGGCAAAGAAGGCCAACAGTATCCTGGTCTACGTTAGGAGTGTTGCCAGCACACTGAAGGAGGTGATCCTTTCCCACTACTCAGCGCTGGTAAGGCTGCATCTGGAGTACCGTGTCCAGTTCTGGGATGCCCAGGCCAAGAGAAGTCCAGAGCTACTGGAGTCCAGCAAAGGGCCACTATGACAATTAAGAGACTGGAGCAGCTCATATGAAGAAAGGTTGACAGAGTTAGGACTGTTCAGCCTGGAGAAGAGAAGGCTCAGTAGGATCTCATCAATGTGTACAAACAGACAAAGACAGGCTCTTTCCAGTGGTGTCCTTGGAGATATTCAAAAGCTTTCCAGACACGGTCCTCGGCAAGCTGCTCTAGGTGACCCTGCTTATGGCAGGGGATCAGATAAGATCTCCACAGTTCCCTTCCAACACTTCTGTGATTCTGTTTCAGTACCCTTTGCCACACAGTATCCCAATTCTCACCTATTTACTCCTCTTTAGAGTGCTCCATATGCTCAGACTATCCACTTTTTTCTTTCATTTCAAAATACCGGCAATACAGACACAAGAGAATTTGAATTAAGAAAAAAAGTTTCCAACCACTAACTTCAGATTTATCATTCTGAAAGGTTAAGAAAATTACACAAAAATAATTAGTATACAGCAAAAGTGCATTCTCTCTATTTCAAGTTACGTAGAACATATTCACAGCAAAACTATAATTTGATGCCCTCCTCGCTTCTCTCTTCCAGCGTTCCCATTTTCCAGAGTTCTCTCACTAAATAAAATAATATTATCACTCATTAAGTAAAGTAATATCACACTTAAATTTATAAACATGCAGTTCCCAAATCCCACCTTATTTTCTATTAGTATTTCCACAATTCAGGACCTTCCCCAGGATGAATTCCTCTTCTATGTCACAATTTACTTAGATGCCTTCTTGATATGTCACACATGTCTTGATATGTCCTAAGGATGCTGGATTCTCAGTGTCAGCTTTTCAGGCAATATAATAAAAATATTTCCTCCTCATAGAACCCACTCCAAACAGAATGCTGTTATAACTCCAGTCACAGTGAGTGAGACATTTCACAAACAGCAGATGTTTAGGAAAGAGCCTGCATGCTTCCAGGCTCTGGTCTCACCACTACGGTCCTTATGTGGGGAATAATACTAAAATGAAAGATTTGCTGTCATTGCAGAAGATTTTGGCTTGCAGAGAAGAGGAAGCAGTCTCAACATGGAGCCATATGCTGTCAAATTACAGTGCTACACATTGGAATTATGCTTTTCTTTGCAGCAAAACCAATTTAAATAACTCCTGCGTTCCTCCGCTCCCCCACCTTCCTTCTTTCCCACTTTATCAACAATTTCATTATCCAGTTTAAAAAGCTGGGACCCACACACTGCTGAATCAGCACAACTGAGAGACAACAACTGTGAGTAAGGGCACAAACCTTCACCAACTTTGTTGACAGGAAAATCTACAGGGGAATCTTTTACTAAAATTTGTATCAATAAATAAAAAAAGTGAAAATGCAGAGAACATTTCAGAAGGCAAAAAATAAACTTTGCCAGTCCTCTAGGTAACTGCAGAAGACAACATTATGAAGAATACTATCATGAAGCAAGTTTTATGTTCTAAAATTACTTGAAGTACACTACTCAATTCAAGTAAAATGCTAGAAGTAAATGCTAAAATAATTCAACTGGGGAACATTAAATACATCTTCTGAGAATACTATTAACACAAGAAATACTCTTAAATTACATATTAGACATGATAGCTAGATTTTCCATAGAGACATACAAATGCAAATACTTCCAGTAGGTTAAATAAAAAGCATTTGCGTTTCTAAAACACACCAGTAACTTTTAGAAATTTTAAGACAAATCTAGCCCTCCCTTAACCTATAGTTTTACAGAATTAAAATCACTTTATCTGCTCCGAAACAAGTCCTTTTGAAGCCAAGTACTGCCACCAAGTGGTGGTGAAATTCTGTATGCAAATCTAATTATTCCCTACGAGTAGAGCGCACAGAACTGAAAACATTCCCCCAGCCGCCAAATTTGAGCGATGGCATACTGCACAAAGACATTTACAATTAATAAAAGCAGAACCTACAGAATTTTCATATCCAAATCTAAAACTGACTTTCAATTTAAACAAAGGCTTTTCCTACATTTCAGTCTTTTTGTTCAGACACCTTTTGTGAGAAGTTGGGTGAAGAATCCTTTCTCCCAACAGAACTGTATCAATGAACCAATTCTAATAATTAGCTGTTTTTCATAACTCTATACAAATCCCTAGTGATTACATGGCCACAGAGGCAGAAGTCTCTTTTTCATTATAATTCCAAACTTCAGAGAAAGGTGAATTCAGTAACTGAAGCGAAAGACCTCTTAAGGTATAAACATTCAGCTTATTATTTAGATAAGCTATTCAATGTACATTTGTTAGTATATAAAGATCACAACCAGACTGGGAAGGATATTTAGAAGTCAGGTATATTTGACTCCTTTTTGCAGGAATATTTCTCAGGTTCATTAAACTCTACTGTTAGTTACCTGCATGGACTAGTCCTGAAGTGTCAGTCCTCCAGATCACAATCAAAATGTGCATGACAACATGATGCTTCGTAACACATTGACAGTACAACTTTCTTAAAGACAACATTAAAAACCAGTTTAACCCAATTTTATTGAGACAGATCTTTGAACACGACACACCTTTCAACTCTGGAAAAATTCAGACCTTATTTCCTATTATATTTGATAAAAGTTGTAATTCTTTTTACCCAGCATGATCTGAAACACATCTAGCAATTTCTCATGCTCTTTGCTTTTTTGGTCGATAAATTTGCTGTATATACCTTAACAGTATCACAGATTTTAAGATTGTCTCTCCTGCTAATGCGGAGACTTCGTAACTCCT
The DNA here is from genome assembly GCA_002844005.1 of Limosa lapponica baueri. NCBI lineage: Eukaryota > Metazoa > Chordata > Aves > Charadriiformes > Scolopacidae > Limosa > Limosa lapponica. The sequence goes on along the minus strand of KZ505681.1, from coordinate 396,316 downwards.
AAAAAGCATGCTACTCTTCCCAATTATAAAAAGACTACCTGAAATGAATACTCTGCTTCTACTCGTTTGATGTAGAACCCTAGTGTAACAAATTACGTTAGTGATACTCACTCATCCTTATCAGCAAACTGGCTCTCATCATCCTCTATATTCTTGCAGTAATCAAGGGTTAAAAAGCTAATATAATTGTAAGTAACAGTGCCAGACGAGTAAGGCCAAAAACCCATCTTGTACTTTTTTAGACAAAGAGCAAAAAATTCTGTCAACTTGGAGAAAGTTATCATCCTTACTGAAGAACACAAGAAATAAGAGTTTTTAAAAGACCCAAAGCTATATAACTCTGTACATGACCAGATGAACAGACAAAACTCGTAACTCCAAGTGACAAGAAAAGATAAGGTAGCTCCCCTAATAATTGGTTGATGGTTGATTGGGTTTTTTTTGTTTGTTTGTTTGTTTTTAAAGTCATCACCGTAAGCAACCTAATGGCAGAAAATGTTGTTACCAGGATAATATGAACAAGATGAACATTTTATGAGATTCCTGTCTGAGCCAAAGAAACACAAATCCCACATACTCAAATTTATCCTGTGCAGAATTCTGTATATAACCTTCCTTAGCATCTATGATGCTATTCTTCATTTATTACATCCTCTACTTTTAGGTAAAGCAATTCTAAAGTATATTCAAGACAGTTTCTGGAAGCAAGTCCCATTTTGCCTGGTATCTCAAATGCTCAAAATCTGACCCCACTCTACACACTGTTACAGGGAAATTCAGCACAGAAATGTGAGCCATTATACTGTTAATGCATTGAGACCACGATTATTTTTTCCTAACTTTCCCCCCTATTTAAAACAAGACACGTCCTCCTATGGAGCTCGTAAGATGCAGTCTGGCAGTCATAAAATCTAAGAACAAAGACTACGGTCATCCCAATAAAGTACATTCAGTGTTTGTAAATAGTACCTTACACCTGTGTGTTTTTAACTGGCCATGATTTTTTTAATTTTCATTTCCAACAGTCAGGATATCATACCTTTCATATTTGCATTAGAAAAGTGAATTATTTGAAATTAGACGAACAAAACCCCCAAAGCCTTTACTCAAAGAAAACCTACACGGAAAGCACACTATCAAGAGTCATTAGGAAATACATTCTGGTCAAGAGTACAAGAAAAATGTTTGAGCAACTCATTAAATCACATTTTCAGCTATTGCTTTAAGTAACATAAGCTTACACAAAAGGACAAGTCTGCACAGAGTTGTGCGAGTCAAGTTAATTGTTTAGAAGTCTACAAGACGCTGCAGCCACTACACTCATGAGTGGAGACAGAAGACAGAGGCAGTTGGGGAATGCAGGTTGTTATTTAAAATTAAGTCTTTCAGTCATCTTTGCTGCCCTTCTGTCAACCTTCTTCAGCTCTGCTATGTTATTTTTCAGTCACAGGACTCAACTAGTACTCAAAAAGCAATACACATTGCAATGCAATACAGCTATGGTACACCACAAATTTGTATAACCAGATCTGGGTTTTGTTTTGTTCTGGTTTTTGTTTTGTTCCCCAATAATGTGTAATATTTTCATTGATTTACTGACTATTCAGTTGTCATTTACACAGAACTGTCAGAACCTCAAGATATCCTCCAAGCAGTAATAATACCCACCAAACTTCATTACACTGTTTCCATACATGTTTTTCTGTCCTCTAGTTATGTAAGCAAGAGTGCAGGCTTCCTCCTCAGAGACCAGCTTTTTTCTATTATACACAGCCATCCACCGTTAAGATAGGAGGCCTTTGACTTTTAATTCAGAAGACTTCATACTTAAAGAACACATTCAGTTATTTATATATTAGACTTCTCAACTGATTTTCTGCATTTAAACCAGTAATGAGGTAACAAATTAAGAATAGAAGAACATAAACTGTAAGCATTAAGCACTGAAAGCATTGGAAGGCACAGGGAACAACCAAAATCTTACTGTGAATTCAAGTCCCTTCCCTAGCCACAATTCTTGTTTTATACTCATCTTCAGATAAAGAAAAGTATTTCCTTTTGCAGAGTTATATTTATTCCTATTCTCAAAGCAGCACACTTTAAAAACCTGCAAAGTCAGGCTAAGGCAGTAAACATCCTTTCCACATAAGTATATGCAGACTACACTTTTAATTGTTCATAGGATTGCATGCTTTTAATTGTTTATAGTTCAGAAGAATTTATAATCAAACTACTGAATCAGTTATACGTTATACAAAAGAACAACACTAAACAGAATAATTACTGAAATTCCCCACAAAGCATGCTGCATCAGTATTTTAAAGTTGACAGCAGTAGCTGTAAAAAAAAGTCTTAGGAGAGCAGAAGATACAAACAAACAGGTCATGTCTTTTAAAATGCACATACCACATTTTTAAAGTTACATGAAGTCTACATATTCATCGGAGATTAGAAATGAAGAACAACCTCATTTGAGCAAACGGGATCTCCCTCCCAGCTCTTCAAAATACCAAGTCCCGGCAAGCAGCTGCATTCTGAGATGGCACATGAGTCGAACAGCAAGCAGGGAACTTGAGAAGCCAGCTTTTGTTTGCTACGGAAGCCTATGTACACCAGTCCATCCATCATGCCCTGTCTCCACAGCAGAGAATTTACCAAACTGTGGGGCCTTACCTAAAGATACTCTTGAAAGACTCAATCTAAAACAGATTAAAGCAAATTGCTCTATTAAATGTTTCACATAATTTCATAGAGAAAAGATTAATTTTACAGTTCAAAGTATTCCTGAAGCAGAGTATCAAGTAACATGAAGAGAAACAAAATCTGGGTTGAAATTCTTTTTTTCCCAAAATAATGGTGGCAGGGGGGCAAGGGGAGGAGGAAAAATGCCAAAGTTACAGAAATTTTTTTCCTAGATGGACATGTTGTAATTGCAAATGGACGCTTAAGTTCTACTTCTCACAAGTACCAGCACTAAATCTTCATATACTTCGTGTTTCAAATAGCTCCCCAAAGGGTTCCCGAGGACAGGAAAGAGGGGTCGGGGGGAAAACCAACAGAATTTCATTATTAAAAATGTGAAATGCTATTCTGGTAGCTGGTCAAATTTCCCACACAGTTATTTACTAATACAGTAAGTGCAAGTTTAACATGCTGCTTTGATAATGCAAAGTACACTTTCAGTACTTTGAAACCAGGTGGATAACATGCAGAGGTTGAAATTCATTTGAAGTACTCATAATTTTGGCTCCCAACAGCTAGCAGAATGCCTTGATAGCTTTTTGACTACAATAGTTTATGGAAGAAAAACAATTATAATCATAATCTTAAAATATTTGGGTGTGTGTGTGTTTTGTTCCTACTTTGGTATCACAGAAGTCTACGCCCATGAATTACAGCAATCAAAACACAAGTTTCAATAAAATTTTCACTGACCACTTTTTCTGAGTGTTTAGCAGTATACGCTAATGGATCCAAGGGATTTGGGAAAAAAACAACCAACCAACCCAATGACAAAAAAAAACCCACAAAACTTCTACTCACCTTTGTTTGTTTGATTTGCATTAAGCTGAGAGATCCACTTCCACATTAAAACAAACCTGCAAAATAAAGCAAGAACTTACTCTACAGCTGTCACTGTTTCCTGCTTGTGTTCTAGACACAATCAGACAAGACAGGCAAAGCACAGAGGTAAGAAATCCACAGCTACAAATGTATTCTATCAGTTTTCTCTTGGTAGAAGTACCAAGATTCCAGTGGTTGTCTCTCAAATACGTATGTAATTTTCAAATAACATAGATGTTGGTACTTTAATTAAAAAACCCACCAATAAATTGTATCAGATATACATAGGCTATTAAACTAAGTGGGCAGAACAGGGGGAAAAAAGGTTGCACGACAAGAAAACCTCTGCTGCATTTTCTGTGGGTGCCTTCAAAGTCAGCTGTCTTAAGTTCCCTGAATGGGGAACGAAGCACAGAAAGGAAATGGTTACAAATGAAAGCTTTTAAAAAATCTTTTTAGCAAAATCAATCAACATATCTGAGACTAAGTGCCGGAGGGTTTTAAACCTGAGCCTCACTAATTCCTTGCCTTTCCAATGACAAAGTTATGTTTATTATTTTAAGATTAGCTGGCCCATTTTAAAATCATAACTTATTTTGCCTTCATGAAGGCTGAATAATATCAGATTAAATGCTCTAATTTCAGTTTTGCTCGTGAATCTTTAACAGAACTAACCATACAAAGAAATTTTTCACTTCCTTGTTGAAGATACTAGATTATAAAACATTTGGAAGAGACTCGGAAAGTCACCGAAGGTGCACAAAACCAAGAATGGATTTGGGTACAGCATCTCTACAGAACTGGATCTAGTTCTAATGAATACACAACAACTAGCTTTAGAGAGGGTTATTCACATCTAGGCTGAACTAACATATCCATCACCAAAATTAACTCTGAAAGAGATACCTATCCTCACATAGTGCCTCAGATTCCTTCCCTCAATTTGTTCACAGACAGCTTTTTGATTCTAAGTTCCCTATAACTGTCTGAAAGGCACCTGCCTATATTACAAAGAGAGTAAGGAAAGACAGATCTTTCAAAAAAGTCATGCTGGCCAATATAAAGCAACAGACGTCTCTGAGCTCCTTTCCCTAGCCCAGAATCATTTCTTGGCTATCGAATTAAGCTGTAGCCTTTATCCCTTAATGTTATTCAAAAGATATGCTCATTTCTCAAGCTGTATTACAGAAAAAATTAAAATTCTTTAGTCAGGTTTTAGAGTAATATTAATGTGCCTAAAGAAGCCGAAGTGTTATTTTCAAACAGTAGTGGAGCCCAACTGTATGTTACAGAAGGTAAATGTAAAATACAGTTAAAAACACCAACAAAATACACCCTGCAGGTATGAAGGGCCAGAACACCTTTCAAAAAATGTGAAAGAAGGTCTACACAGGCTTTATATTATCAAACACTAAGATCAGCACTAAACCAGACATCCCAGTAAACCTCTGCACTTTGGCTGGGCAGTCAATCCCAGACTAACGCTTCTCTCACTACAAGAACTACATCGATGACTGTGCCCATGCAAAACCATCTCACACCGCCACTGCAGCAATTCTCACATCTTCTGAACGTTGCAACCAGCTAAACATTAGCAATAACTGTTCTTAACGTAGATTCCATGGTTTGTGATTCAAGTGCAGACAGAATCTTTGCATCAAAGTATTGAGCCCAGACAACTGTAGGTCCCTGTGGTAATACAGCAGGCTGTCATACAACCCCTTACTCACTGCAACAGCTTTTGCATGGAAACACATTACTTCAGACCAATCCGTTTACTCTGTTGACATAACATGGGAAGTCTTACCTTACACTGCCTATCTGGAGGACACGTACTCTTTGCATGTGCTTGTTGGAGAAAATTTAATGCAAGTAGTCTTGAATGTAAGTATTCTTCAGTTCACAGGGAGCTCACAGACCACTTTGGGGATAAACTTGTGGTGACTCTATATCTACATCTGGCACAGAGTGAAAGAGAATAGAATAGAGAAGATGGGGCACCATAATTCAGATGTTGTCCAGCTGATGGAAAGGTGACAGAAGTTTCATAAAGAGATCATCAGCAAGCAAACTGCTGAAGGATGAAAGGGCTGGTCACTGCAGCTCTGTGTTACGCAGTTCAAAGGGCCCTGCAGAATTCACTCCCCTTTTTGGGATTTTAAACCCATTGGTGTTCAAAGCTCTACCCAATGGGAGATAGTACATACAGCAGCATGCAAACATCTTGATGGAGGCAATGCAATCCACACCAGGACACCAGATTTTAGCACCAAGCTATTGATAGCATTGAGACTCTCACTGTTAAAAAGTTACCCAACGTACAGTACTTAACCAACACTCACCTCTCAAAGGTCTTTCTGCTGTCAAAGAAAATTCCTCTCACTCCAGCATAAACAATCAAACTCTAATACCTCATTTCAAGGGTGTTGACATTTGGAGTAACTGAGGACCTGAAATTCTTTAGTAGCAGATCCAAGAGAGGTAGTTCTCTAAGACTCCTTAGGGAAAGGCAAAGATTTCAGAATCACAAATGCCTTGGCTCTGATTGTCCAGTCTTAATTCTCATCAGGAAAGGAAATGAAAATGAAAGCCACTCTCCTGCACCAGGTAACAAAGACAGCATCAAAAGGGACTCAGAAGCAGGCACGAAATTAGGTTACAGAGCATCCACCTTGAGGCCTCGCCATCCAAAGAGTGAAAAAGGGCCCACAGCAGGTAAAAGGACTGCTGTAAAATAGTTAGGCTTCTGATCACTGATAAGCAGCTGCCTGTTCTGATAAGGGCAGAGAACAGGAAGTAGAAGAAAACAGTGGAGATGGGCGATATCTCAGAGGTACCCCCTGTGATACTAAAGAAACACAAATGGACCGAAAGTGCTTAAAGGCATAAGCATTTCTCAACCATCAGTAAATGTGAACCAAGGCTGGTTCAGTGCTCACAATGATCACCTCGCCCAGTGACAAAGCCAAAGCAGCATGCCAATCCTACCTCTTTTCACGCCACACAGGAAAAAGGCCAAAGTAGGCACAAGAAGTTCTCCAGTCTGTATGCAATGACAAAGTGACACCTGCAGTTATTGCTCAGAGACAGAAGTACAACCCCCAAGTGTATCTGAGCTACAGATAGAAAGAGATTCTCAAAAAGCATGTTTTAGGAATAATTTTTGAGGCTGAATATACAGGCTGTAAAATAATAGTTACAGATAATCACACTAGTCTAGTTAAAATTTTTAATTTTTCTGACTAGCTAGAGAACAGCTACGAAAGCTTCCATAATCCTGCTTTCCCAAGTGAACAACAGTTACAGGTGCTACTTCAAAAGTCTGGTTCATAAAGAACAACTAAGATAGCTACGTTCACATCTACAAAGATAGCACAAAAAATTTTATCTGTGACTCTTGCATTAAGCTCATAACCATTCAACATACAAGGTTTACAAAGACAATTGATCTCGAGTTCAAATGTAAGTTACTATATAAAACTTGTCAAACTACTCCTGTTGTCATTAGAGATGGATATTATGTCAAGACTAAATTTGCTTTTATTCACTTTCTATTTATGTTGTTACGGCCCTCTTTGCTATAATGAAATATCTCCTGTAACATGCCCCTTTTTGGGGAAAATGTTTGAGAAACACTAGAATGCAAAAGTGTACAATGAGTAAATAAAATTTGCAGTAATCCTGACAAAGTGTTTTGACCTATTTATCTACTACTTAGCCCTTGTTTCCTAACAGACTTGTGATAACTGACATTTCTACATCTATCTTAGAAAAGACACTTAACCATCTTTAACCACCACCTTCTCTTGAATGGTTGCAGTCAGGAATGTAAATCACACAGAATTTTTTTGGTGGGTTTTTTTATTTGTTCGGGCTTTTTCATTGTTTTTTTTTTTTTTTTAATAGAGTTAGAAAGTAATATAAAACTAGCTTTTGCCCCCATAGCTCATTATGCTTGTGGGGAAGGAAGGAAGAAGAAGAAACACAGGCTAGAATAAACTGCACTATAGGAACAACTTTTGTTGGTATGAGCTGTGGCTAAACAGTCCATTTCACCAGCTTAACATAAAACCACAGCAAAACGTTTGAAACTGTAGTCTTGATTTCAAGTACTTTCTGGGACTTACAAAATGTGATTAGTTGGTTGAGAGTGGCATTTACACTTATTAGGATACTGCTGTCCCAGCACTGAAATCTACTAGGTTTGAAAGGGGAGGGGGCAGAAATTTCCTTCTAATATCTTGTGCAGCTCTGGAAAGATTCCGTAATCTTAGAGAAATCTAATAATCCTAAGAATCAATACAGGAAAAAAAAGCCAGTGGAAAGCAGAGATTACTCTAAGAAAAGGCTATTATAAGAAGCCCAGATGAAGTTCCAGCTAAAACTGTGCACACAACTACCAAGGACAAAATAATTTCAGAAGAGGACTGAAAAAGCAAAAATGTAGCTGACAATAGTCTTCCAAATCAGCTAATACAGCTGAAAAACTCTTTAAATACAAACCTATACTGCCATTTTCCCAACAAGTAGTCAACAGTGACCTTGTCTGTACAAAATATAGTTTCCTGCTTTCTGTTTGCACAAGGAGCTTTGATGCCCTTTGATTTCTATTAAAAAGTATAAAAATAACTTAATCTACATTCAGTACCCACAAATATATAGAACTAATATTCAGTGTAGCTTAAATAATCACTCAAATCTAAACATGAAGTTTTCTAAAATCACGGAATTAATTCCCTTTGAGAATTTGCAAAATTCCTCTCAATCTGTGCTATTCCAACCTTAGTTTAACCAACTGAATTATAAATGCTACAATCTAATTTACCAAAAATAAATTTGCAAAGGAAAAATAACTACCACTCTTCTTGCAATAGCTAATGCAAAGCAGTATTTAAGTGCATGTACCCTCCTGAAGCCTGAATTATCCAGAAGTCAAATTAAGCAAAAATTTAGCATTTCACAACATGAAGAGACAAAATTTACATCCTTTTACTGGAAATGCTTCTGACTTCAAAGAATCAGCAGTGACTGAACAAGAGTGTGCAAGCAAGGGATTGCAAGAGAGAAGACTGCCTCCTGCATTTTGAATCTCCTGCTAGATTTTGAGAGTTATCTGAAGAATAGTTCAAAGAATTTACAATTCTTCCTTTGTCTATTCATCACAGCAAAAGCCACATGCACAGTTCCCAAAGCTGTGGTAGGGCTTTCACGTGGAATTGTTGAAATCTCTCATTTTTCTACTTAGAAAAAGTTTTGCTTTTGACAACACCCCATATGGGACGATGAAGCACTTCAAGGAACAGTGTGACAGCATAGGAAATGAACACAACTGATAATACCTCAGACTAGGAAGCTACTTCAGTCCAAACAAGATTACAAGTAGATGAATGCAACATTAATAGGAGTATCACAGTAGGGAAAAACAGTAGTCAGAGAGTAGCTTGAATGGAAAAAAAAAAGGACTTGTGTTTTTACCATCAACTAAGTAAAACAACAGATTTAATTGTTACTTCAAAAATCTCTATTACGTAAATTTTAAAAAACTGAAAAGCCATCAGAGGGAAACATTCTAGGTAAATTGGGGTTTGGACTAACAAAACACATAATGGTCAAAAAAGTTACTTTTCCTCTACTATCACTAAACAGGTAAAGAAGTAACATTTAAACATGTACAGAATAGGCAAACAACAAAGATGGAAAGATGCCTATAGAGAAGCAAGGGGAAAACAACATAATTTAAGGGCTGTTTACTTTGAGCGTACATTATCCAGCAAGCAAATATGTAACAGTCCACATACAAATGAAAGCATCATAAAAGCACTAAACTGAAGCATCAGCTTAAAGATGGAATTCTGAAAATATTTAGAACTTCAAAGCCTTAAGAGAAAATATTAATATATTGTTTCTGAAGGTTACTTAGCAATGCAGTTTCCCCCTCAGCTAAGATTAGTTGTAACATTCTAAGTATCATTGATATTTAATAAGTTTACAGTCCATCAGTATCCAACTAAATCAAATGGCATTATTCACAATGAGAATCATCATAAGCAATAAGCTGCAGAGAAGTAATTCACCTTCTTTACCATTTCTCTACCAGTTAAAGCTACAAATGAACTTACCACTTGCATAATAAACACCTGTAGATTTTCAGTTATGCTTCAGCCTATTTATCTTGACCATATGAACTAGCTTTTCATTTGCTAGATTTATATACCTTAAATATAACAGCTTCTCTCAAATAGGAAAAGCTTAAAGCACGGGATGACATCATCTCTCCATTCCACTCTAAACTACTAATGGCACTGTACATAACCTTGGCATCATCCTTGACATTGAACACTTCTCCTTTCATTATGCTGCCAGCAAAATCTCATCCATACATTACCTGAGCAGGAACTGCCGCTACCCTTCAGCTACAGAATCACTCCTCCAGTCTGAATTACTAGATCTAGCTTCACCACATCATCACATAAGCTTTTCCTATAGCACTCCAAAATACAGTGACATACCCTCCGACTATAATAAGCACTACATGAATGCAACTCCAGAAAAGAGTTACATGAGATCCTGCCTACTGCACAGAAACTATCAGTCCTTACAAATTTCTAGTCCAATTCCTCGCTGGAGCTAAGTAAACGGAAATCAAAACCAGAAAGCTTTTTCGCTGAAGTACTTTTTAAAGGAATCAACAGTCTTAATTCAAAAACATGCATTTTGTGTCTTTAAAATAAAATAATAAAAATTAGAAGCATCTGAGGCAGCACCTTCCACGTGCTCATTTTAAGAAAACAGCCTGTTACATTTCAAGGTTCATTTTTAAAATACCAAACTGTACAGCGATGTTAGACATTTGTAGTGTCATTTCTCCTTTCTACAAAACCCCCAGAATTTTAATAAAAACACAAAGAAGGCAAAGCTAAGCATACGAATAAAAGAAGTTCAAGTTAAGGTTGTATGCATGAAATTAGTGCATCCCTGTTTGTGTACTACCGAGCAGCAGCATTCTATTGTCCAAATGACTGGCTTTACAGTTTCTACATTTTTTACAACTTGAAAAGTTGCATTTTATGTATTTGGCGCATATGCCTGTAAATGAGGCAGGATTCCATTGAAACCAGTCAGAAGACTGTTTCGTACAAGATACTGAAGGAATCATAGAATGGTTGGAGTTGGACAGGACCTTAAAGATCATCGAGTTCCAACCCCCCTGCCATGGGCAGGGACACCTCCCACTGGACCAGGTTGCTCAAAGCCCCATCCAGCCTGGCCGTGAACACTTCCAGGGATGGGGCATCCACAACTTCTCTGGGCAACCTGTTCCAGTGTCTCACCACCCTCAGAGTAAAGAATTTCTTCCTTATACCTAACCTAAGTGTCCCCTCTTTCAGTTTAAAACCATCACTCCTTGTCCTATTGCTCCACTCCCTGACAAAGAGTCCCTCTCCAGCTCCCCTGTAGGCCCCCTTTAGGTACTGGGATTCTGCCATAAGGTCTTCCTGGAGCCTTCTCTTCTCCAGGCTGAACAAACCCAACTCGCTCAGCCTGTCTTCACTGGAGAGGGGCTCCAGCCCTCTGATCATCTTCATGGCCCTGCGCTGGACCCGCTCCAACAGGTCCATGTCCTTCTTATGTTGGGGGCCCCAGAGCTGGACACAGTACTACAGTGCGGTCTCACCAGAGCAGAGTAAAGGGCAGAATCACCTCCCTTGACCTGCTGGCCACACTGCTTTTGATGCAGGCCAGGATACGGCTGGTTTTCTGGGTTGCGAGCGTATGTTGCTGGTGAATGTCAAGATTCTCATCCACCAACACCCCCAAGTCCTTCTCCTCAGTGCTGCTCTCCAGCCATTCTGTGCCCAGCCTGTATTTGTATTTTCCCTCCAGCATGTCAACCATGCCACACAGCTTGGCATCGTTCGCAAACTTGCCAAGAGTGCACTCAATCCCACTTTCCATGTTGCTGACAACTATATTAAACAGCACCGATCCCAGTACCAACCCCTGAGGAACACCACTCGAAACTGGTCGCCACTTGGATATTGAGCCGTTGACCACCACTCTTGGAGTGTGGCCATCCAGTCAATTCCTTATCCACTGAGTGGTCCATCCATCAAATCCCTGTCTCTCCAATTTAGAGACAGGATGCCATGCCAGACAGTGTCAAATGCTTGTGACAGCTGCTTTTCCCTTATCCACCAATGTTGCAATGCCACCACTGAAGGCCACCACATTTGCGTGAAGTAAGATTGTACAATAAAAATGATACATATGTACAAAGTAAATAAAGCATGTGTGCTACTTGAGAAACACCTGGGTTTAAGTACAAAAATTTGCATTCCAAGTCATAGGCAATTGTATATTTTCAATGCATACTTTAAGTAAAGGTCTTAATTTTTATCAATGACCACTCAATAATCTTTCCTAAGTCCCCTGAATAGAGAATAGCTTATCAGCTGCACCTCTACTGAACGAATCCAGTGTCTTTTGAGTGGCGGTCTAACAGAGAACTTCACCAAAATCCCGCCCAAACCAAAAAGAACTGCAGAAAAATGGGATCTGCTATAGGTAATACAGGACACATCACACGTACAGGACTTTGATGAAGAGCAGACACAGTTTACCGTCAGTCCATACCTGCCATCAAGTCTGCCACCTGTGGAATCCTGACACACAGAGAAATGCATCAATTAATCTTCTCACATTCACGGCACTTCATATATCCCTTTCCTGACATACTTCATTATATACCTCTGAAATTCTCCAACATAACTGCACCCTTCCCTGTTAATAAAAAAAACTACAAAAAGTTTACTCCACAACACATACACAAATGTTCTTATGAAATAAAATACAATGCAGATCCCTGAGTAGATTCCACTCTAGAATCTGATTCTTATTCATAAATCTTCAAACAGGATTTAGGTTGGCCACAATTTTTTTATTTTGAACTCAAAATGTAAAAATATCTTAAACAAAAGCTTTGCTGCATGAAAAAAAAATAATTAAGGGCTTAATTTCTGAAAGCTACAATTATGTTACCAGACACCACATACTTCGTGAAATAGTATCAGGATTTTTTAAAAAAATAATTACCAAGACAGATCGATACTCTGTACTGGTTTTTTTCTGCAAGTTCTTTTATAAGGACATTATGTTTATTAAAACAATGTAAAACCATTAAGTAATTTTGGGTTTTAAAAAGATATTTACCAGAAATTAGTTTTTCCAATAAACAGATTACTATTCTAAAACAAGAAGCCTGATGATATTCATTAATATCTAAATGGATTTAAATCTCTGTTTGCATTAAGAACACTTTTACCTAAAAGCAGTATCTCGCACAACATTTGTAATAGTAGTTAAAGCAGCACATTAATAGTCAAGCCATGTTGTTACTGTAGCAACAATGATTTCTGGTAGCCATTTTCTTTTCAGCTTTAACACTGTTCCAAAGCCAACAGTTCTTACTGCAATCTCTGTTTAAACCCAAAGGCGGCAAACTGCTCAGCAGTTTTCTCTCCGGCTACATTCTTCAGATACCTCCCCCTAGACTGCCTTCTCCGGTCTAATATACTTACCCAACAGTATTTGCTAATGCTGGACTCGACACAATTTCAGTTTATTCTTATGAAAATATTACAGTATGGCAGTCCACTTTTTTAAAAAAAAAATCCTACATTTAGGAGACTAAACAGTCTGCAGGACATCGGAAGAGGAGAACAGTGATGCAATTCATTATCTTAACTGCAGTCTCCTAAGAGCACAGCCCAAGACAAGACTACCAGGTAGCAGGCTGATGGCCTCGGTCATTACGCTGGCAGCAGCCACAGAGAAACCCTTCTCGGATCACACACAGTAGAAAAAAAAAAATGAAAGCAGGTGCTGTAGTCAAAAGCAATTTCTCAGTAGACCGACATCTCTAAATTTTCTGTATTTAGAAAACCATTTTAAGACAATACTAGCATACACATTCAGTTCCAACTCCTCTACATTTCTGCAGTCTTAAAAATGACAACACCTGAAACACTTTCCTGGCTTTCTTCAGACTGCAATGCAGATTTTTTTAAAGGGTTGAACCTAAAATCCTACAGCTAAAATTAGTGATAAATGACACTGTTTTCATGTCTTCTTTTAAAAAAGTCTCCCTTTCTTGTATCATGACAGTTTGAAAGAAAGCAAAGGTGGGAGGGCACTAAGAAGAAAGTGACACACATAACCATTCGTAACAGCAATGGGATGGAACAGTAAACTGGTATTAGTGCCTAAGTACCCCCTATAAAATAGGATCCTAAGTCCAAATTCAGTTCCTCACAAGTTTGTTCCAGTTGAACGGGTAGCTATACTGGGATCACGAGCTCTAATGCCTGCTGCTGTCTGTCTAGACAGTGTTTCTGACACTTCCCGTGGACCGTGGCAGGAAAGGGAACCTCCTGTTCATAGCCTCAGAGGATGTCTATTTACTATGCATGTGAAAATGTAAAATCTAACAAAGATTTCCTGGAGATTTCATGCACACTTAGATTTCCGTAAGTATTAGTAAAGCTCTGCTTATAAACTAATAATAAATATCTCATATGTAAGGACTTAAGCTTAAAATGAAGGTAGGTTTATGCTGAACTCTGAATTGGTGTGGCTGAGACATTTCACTCTGATATCCCTAGGACAGTAACGTCCGGCAGAGGACAGAGAGACACTCCGGACCTTTAAACACCACTGCTAACTCCCAAGGAGCCTGCTTGCTTATCAGAGGACTAAGCTGTCACTATAGTAAATGCTCCAGTATGAAGAAAATAACCATAAAAAAGTAATCACCTAAAAATATAAATTCCAGTACTGGCATTCTTCCTGCAATAGTTCTGTCCAAATAAGATATACATGTATTTTATACAATAAGATTCAACTACTGCTTATCAGATTTGAAGTGAAGCCACAATTGTGAAAAGTGAAGCTTTCTAATCGGGTTCATATATATGCTATTACTTATAACCTATGAAAGATCACTTTGGGGAGTCACATATATGTAAGTAGTAATGTAAAGCCTTTCCTTCGTTTTGCATCAGCCTGCTTTTTGATGACAGAGGATTGGTTTTGGTGAAGCAGTAACGTTAGAATATGCTGTCAACACTACCACCTTAATAGCTATTGAAAATGGTTTTTAAAATGAGTAAAAACCCATTCCTCACTGAGCTACTCAGTGTTCACTCTTGGTTTGGTGGCACTTTAAGTTTCCAACATTGTCCATCACCTACATAAATAGGAAAAAACTATTTCCTACTTCAGATAAGCTGGAGCAATGCAACATAATTAAACCAATTGTGTTTTATTTTTACCTCTTTATATTACATAGATGCATGAGGGGGTTGTTTTGGTTTGCTGGTTTTTTTTTTTTTTGGGGGGGGGGGTAGGTTTAATAGGCACAGCCTACATCTTGCAACCCAGGTTATAATACCACATATGGCAAGCAAACTGAGGAAAATGCCTTCAACATGCCTCTTTGAAAAGTAGTTCAAGTTACCCTTTGGAACACTCCATCGTTCCAGCCACACATCATCATCACCACAACATCCATGTCTCATTAGCAAGAGCATTATTCATGGTCCCTGTGTTTAATCAGACAGTATCTACAAGTTGTATTACTATCATCCTAAATTGACAACCATACAGGACTGTTTCCTACACTATAATTTCCAAGTATTTTGTAAAGTTACTAAGCCTTTGCTCAAAAATTATGCTGTGAAAAGCATTTTGCTATGAAGCAGATATTCTCACACTCTTTCCCGAGGTCTCTCTACTTAAGTTATGCAGTACCTTGAGGTCTACTTTCTACACTGTTTAATAAACTTCTATGGAGTCTCCACGTCAGATTGCTTCATTAATTCTTCTTTCTTCAAACCTGAACCCTTTAAATGCTTGTGGACTTTGTTCCATCATTCACTTCCTTTTCCTTAGCCAACAATCAAGCAAAACCTTTGTATCTTTGATTCTGGAATTAATTATTCCAAACACATGACAGCCAATGAACAAGCTCAGACCTTCAAACTTGCATTTTTTAGTAATAAGATACCTGGGATTTCAGGTGTAGGCGTGCAGCATTTCATGCAGAGACTTACCTCCATTGATTTGCATACACAGTCAAGTACACTGGTTTTTACTGCCTTGTCACACCTGCAAATACGTACCTTCTGGCCTAGTTCCCACTAGCTAGCTATAATGATACACCACCAATAACTGAGGCAGGGCATACAGGTTCTAACAAATATATTTAAGGTTCACAACATACCTGCCACAGGACAAAACAGAAAAACCATTACAACACGTGTTTGGCCATTTCATTGCCACCATTTGGTGACGTGACATACATTGCTACTCATATGAAATACTGATCTCATGATAAAAGCGCTTATGTGTCCATCACATGATGAATTACAGCAGTGAATACCCTTGTTCTGGCTACAGGGAACCATCCTTCTGGTACACCCCCACAGAAGTTGTAAGATTTTCAGAAACAACAACAGCAAAAAGCACGCCACATTGGTTATCCTCACAGGTGCATATCCAGCCCATTGGCTGTCCTTAGGCACCTAGTTTGCAGCTTAAAAAAAACCAACCAAACAACACTTCATGTGCCAGTTTTCCTGTTTTTTTAAAACAGATTTCCCAAACAAACTTTCAAAAGTAGCCCAAGAAACAGAAGAGACGAGACACATACTCTAAGCTTGTTTCATATGCTTTACATTAGATTACAGGGATAGTGCAAAAGAACTGGATCTAGAGTTGTATAAACCCAATGGGCTAGGGTTGTATAAAATCAAAAGTATAAAATGAATACACACAGTTGGCACAAGCCATTCACATGACTGTTTCAGAATACAGACACAAATGACAGTCTTCTGAGGCAAAAAAACCATGTGTTTCCCACACCTCCCTTGCACCTTAAAAGCGTTAACCCCGAGACAGAAATACGTTCTTCTAGCAAAGGAACAGCTTATGTTACTTGCATTAATAACAAAGCTTCTTAAAACAAATGGAAGGGAGCGCCTAAGATAAAGGAAACTTTGCCATTGTCTTAGACATCCACAGCTAAAACAGAACTACCACCAGTATACCTCCTGCAAAGGCTTCATATATTCACATAGATATTGACTAATATGTCCCAAAAACTTAGTCACCTATGTCAACAGAGGTTCTGTGCTTACTTTTAGGCCCATAAATAGGGTTGACTATTTGCCCACTGACTGTCCAAGAGCTACTATCTTAGCTTATTCTTGGGAATTTTGTAAACATACAAGTTAGATTTTCAAGGTTAGCTCCAACATTTAATGTTTATTTTTAGCTGGAACACTGAAGAAAATATAATCATAACTAAATGTTTTGAGAGTATCTATGAGTATGAAATCTTCTGGTTTAAATGAATTAAAGGAGAGAGAGGAACTTTTCCTGAAGTTCATGGACAACATTAGAGCAATTCTGATAAAAATGCTCAGAACTTACTCAATTCCGAGTTAATCAACTTTAAACAGCTTCAGAGAAAATAACAGCCATGAACTACTCCCCAGAACTCTGCTAAAAGTACAGAGATACATAAGGTATTACTACAAATTTAAGAAATAACCCATCTTTATCCCCTGATTCCCAAAACTACAGACAACTCAGAGAACAAGTAAAACAGAAAACGAAAGAAGATAGAGCACAGGTCAACTTCTGCAAAATTACACTTCAAAATACCCTAACCGCAGCCATTCATTGACTATATTTAAGCCTATCAGAAAATTGCTGGGAATTTACAATATTTAGAGGAAACCAATGTGATATTTGTGTCTTTCATTTTTTATGAGGTATAGGTAGTCATAAAACAGCTAGATTTGTCCTGAAGGCAAGATGAAAGAAAAGGCGAGGGGCTTTTGGGGTGGTTTGTTTATTGTTTTCTGGTTGGGTTTTTTACACTAATAGGGCTGTCCTATTAAAAAATAGCGTGAATTTGGAATAGAAAAGTATTGGTAACAAAAGATAAAAGTTATATTTTTGTATTCCTTCAAATAAGCTGTTGATTAACATCATACAGCTTTGGCTTTCTTTTCTAAATGCTAAAATCTCCTTTAAGGTCAGGAAGAAATGCTAATGAATCTACAGTGACAGAAAATAAGGAGAAAAAGGGGCAACCTCAAGAATGTAAAAACCACGCTTTCTCCTGCTGAAAATGGCATTCCAGAAGATGACTTTAAAAACTGAAAGAAAAGTTAAGGTAAAACTGTTTGGCAGAATGAAAGTGAAGTCACAGAGAGATTACTTTGAACAAAACCACCCTGGGACCTAGTATTAATATTCCCAAGTTGGAAGAATACTTTGTTTTAAGAAGATCATGGAAACCACAATACAAGGGATCACTAATTAATCCTCCCTCCTTTATATTTACATCCTTCGAAAACAGTATGCATCAGCATGCTTCAAGACCAGCTTACTAGATGGACCTAAACCAAATTATTTGAAATATATTAAATAGAACTTCATTTAAAACAACACCCAACATCCTAAACAGCAAAATTATCACCTCGCAGCAGTCAAACAAACTGACTTTTCTCTAAATGGTGTAACAGTCAAAAAACCCAACTCACCATTTATGCTCCAAATGACATAAAGTAACATTCTGCTGAGATACTGCAGTACTTTTTATGCAAAAATATGAACTCATCCCTCTAATTCCCTAATGAACATTGCCGGACTTCTAAAGAGACTACAGAACCTGGATGTCTTCACAATTTTACTAAATGTCAATGCATTACCCTAAATATAGCCTTAATTTAGAATTTTGTATCTTGTTACATAACACAATAGTCTTACATTGGAAAGCAATAAAGAAGATTTTAATTGCTTGTGTCTATGTAAGTGTTCATAAAGATCTATCTGGATAGACAGACAAAGGAACTTGCAAACTGTGCATGCACACAAAACTCCTGCAATGATTAAGAAAAATGCCTCCCACTATAACACTGCAATTTTTTGTTTGTTTTTGACATAAATCCTTGCTAGACTACCTCTTGCACATCATCGTCTCTGCTCACCTTTGCTAGAACTTCACTGGACTAAAAAACAGAATGCAAATTCCCAAGCTGATTTTAGTGTCTAAAAGATATATCTAAAAATGAATTATCACAGTACCTGCATGGTATTTTTAGAAATAGCCTGACACTTCAGTTACACAGGAACCTGAATGGTTTCTCCCAAGTATCATTTCTATTTTTGGTTCTCTCCCTTGTGCAGAAATACGTTATGCCTGTTAATGCACGTTACTGCTGGTAAAATCGTGAAAAGCAATAGCAGTCTTAGAAGTGCAGTAGAGAGGTAGACCTGGGGAACATTCTTTTTCTGGATAGGCTGTTCCTCTTCCTCTTCAATCCTCACATATGCTAGGAAAGAAACTGGACCTCTCTCATCCACCAGCACTTTCTGCAACATGTGTAGCAGCAAGAATCGCAGTGAACTTAGCCACTAAGTCTCACCACCTAGAAAGTCTGGGAACAGGAGCTCGTCATTTACAGGAACAAGGCACAAAATACTAGTGATGTACCTACCTTACTTCAAAGCACTAACAAAGGGAAGGTCTGTGAGAATCCATGCTAAAGCAGCTAATCAGCAAGCCTGCCACTTCTCATCACAACATGTGTCACTATCGTCCAATACATTCAAGGCTTTATAAGGACACAGAAAAAGACAATCACTGTTCCAAAGCACTCTGAAGAAAAGAAGTCAGACAAAACAAACCTTCAGGTTTCCCCATAGCAAAGATGTAGAAAGAATATACAACAAAGAATATCTACAGTCATCTTTGGTTTATGTACCACACAAGCAAACTTTCCACCTCAGTTTCATCAGCATTTCAGTTCAGTTTGCATACTAAACATGCAAGCTCTACTCCCTCCGTTCTGTAATTGCTCCAAAGCCTCCAAAAATCTTTTCATCGCAGCTTATCTAGATTAATTTACCATCACATGTCCTCCCAATTTATCTTCCCCCTTTTTCCTCAGAAGAAAACTGCCACAACATTGCTTTTTTTCGTAAGTACCTGAGTAGGGGGCACTAGCTGGTATTTTGTTCTCAACTTCCCAGAAGATGAAAAATTGTTTTTAAAGTGATTTCAGGGTTCTAGTATTTATAATTTATATACAATCCAGTTATTTTCATTACATGCCACAGGTCCTCAGTTTTTAAGTGTTGCTCAAGAACAGAAAAGATTAGGTTATTTCACTGATGTTAATACATACGGTAAAAAAAAAAAAAAAGGGAAGCAGAAGAGGACAGAGCACCCACTTCACTGTGGGAGAGCTGGGAGAATCCAGCTGCAGAACTGTCACTTCCCACTCCCTGTGATAGCACATACAATCAAGACTTTCTCACAGAAGGTATGCTCCTCACAACTACGGTATTAAAGCAATAAAAAGCAGCACTTCTGTGGGAAGAAACAAAGCTATTTATATTGGAACGTTTCAGGCAAAGGCTGTCCTCTGTTGAAAATATCATTTCCAGTACCAATCCAACTTATACTAACAACAACAAAAAAGCTTTTGGAAAAAATATTCCCCTTCTCTTTCCGCCCCATCAATCATCACAGGGGAACACAGAATCTAGTGTCTTTGGTGAAGGCTCAATGAACACGTGTAAGAATACAAGGTTTCTTTGCAAACAAAATAATCATAAATACAATAAACAGTCCAGTAACCTACAATCACTGTTTTAGTGGTTGGGAACCTAATTTTAGGACATAAAGTTCCCTACCTCTTCTGAATGAAAAAGCTAAATTTGGAAAATTAAGTTATTATTAGAGATAGTTTCTAGAGCTCTACAGCCACAGAACTGTAGTATATGCCTACATTTGAGGATGAAGATATCAGCAATAAACATTATAAACATTAAGGTCTTTTTCAAAAAGTAGTCAAGAATTATATCAAATAGACAGTGTTCCTAAGAGAGATGAGTGGAATCAGAAGTAAACAGCAGAAATATTCAGAGGACAGTCACTCCAGAAGACAAAAAATGAAGTTAAAAAAACCAACCTACCAACCAGAACACTATGAAGATCAGCAAACCAAAACAAAAAACCCAAACCGTAACCACCACCCATCACCCCACTGACTGACTGCAGCCAGACAAGAAACAGGTACCTACCACTTCCTACCAGCAGCAGGAAGGAGCAGTTTCAGAGCTGCCATGCTTTAGATGCAGACACAAGCAACAGTTTTCCAAAAGCAGTCCCCTGACGCCCTGTTGTATGCCTTTTCTGGAAACAAATCTTGGGTGGAAAACCCATCCCTATCCCCTTCAAAGAGCTGCACTGGGAAAGTAGATGGGATAAAGCACTACTCATGCTATCAACGCACCAAATTATTATTCTGGGAAGAGGCAGGCAGGAGGGATTCACTACTACTTTTCAACATTACAATGATTACATCTGTTAAGGAATTCCTTGTATCTTTCACTCAACCCCAAAAAAGGACACATCAGGTAAAAGTCTGTAAATAAAGGTAAATTATACAAGAGGTATACTTTGCACCTTGTTTTGCTTGTGTTCCATCACTTTGTTGTAGAAAGTATTTTTACAAGGGAGTGCCAAGAGTCGGCCCAGAGAACAGGAAGGTTACAATTATCTTGATCTGTCTGTAGCTACAACTGAACAAATCAATAAGGCACCTGTAATTCCTTCCACCTTTTTTTTCAAGATGCATCCTTTCCCCAGTGCCAGCTGCTTTGTGGAGACTGTAATACTATCAAGTACTCATTTAAGGCAAGAAAAAATAGAATCATTCAAATACTCACAAAATAATGTCCCTTTACAAAAAGAAATAATTCTGATTGCAAATCTCTCAAGACTGCAACTTCTACCTTTTTTATTTTCACTCAGAAAAGAATAAAACTGTACTCCAAACAGCCTCCAAAACACCAAAGCTTTTGTAAGTATGGTTAAGTATCTCACTTGCAACATTAAGCATACTGAAAATGGTTACTACACACTAACAATAGGCCTGAAATATTCCAAAGCCCAGCAATCTGACCTTTATTCTGATTTGAGCACAAACTTTGCATCCTCTGGATTAAGTTTCAAGAAACACCGAATTAATAAATATCCCATCATCCTTCAACTAGTCAATTATATGTAAGATTAAGCACTCAGTATCAATCAATAAATCTCAACTACAGACTTAAAATTTCCAGTAGCTGGATTTAGTCACATCTGAAACCATCAATTCCCATACCAAAGGTATCACGGTTACATCTACTGGAGTGAGAGTTCTCTGTATTACCAAGTTTGCTCTGAAATATTAAGTCAGTTAATATTTAGCGTAACCAAGACCAAAAAATGCATGCTCACTGTTATGCCACTGTCTTCTCCCCCTTTAACCTCATTGGCAACCTAAGGGCATTGCTGCAACATTTTATCAACGTAACAGCTGCTGTGTACAATTGAACAGTGACAGGATGCAGCACGACACTCATTTTTATTTGGATTACTTTATTTCCTTACTTTTAATTTTTAAAAAAACCTTGCTCTCCTTCAATGAAGCAAAATCTCTTAGGAGTAAATACTACAGAATTCTGGGTAGACTTTGTACCAAGATGAAATACTCATTAGATGACACTGCATCGCTGACTAGGCAACATGACTGATCCCATGACTATCATGCTCCGTTCAGTTTTTGAACAAACACACATTAGAAGTTTATGCAAACTCATTACATGGTCTTTCTTGACAGACAGCTGTGATTTGAGCATGAAATGAAATCTCGCAGCATTACAGCATTCCTGTAGAGATGCACTGTATTTGTGTCTGTTTTCACGTAACCGGGGAAGCGGGTGAGCGCCCCACAGCCCTGCCTACCCAAGAGAAGCCCTCCTACCGTTCTGTGAGCAGCGCGGGACCCACTGCTCTACCATCGCTGCTTGTGCGCACTCTTCCTATGAACCCACACAAGCTTCGATTTAAGGGACACAACACATACGGGCATGAAAGTGTACGTGCCTTTTGGTTTTGTTTTTATTTACGCATGAAAAGGATATTTTTCCGTGATACAACAAGCTACATGAAATCCTTTAACCCAAATAGGCCAGTAATATCTTTATGCATATCAGTCAGAATGACCAACATTCACAATTTCCTTGGGTAGCTGAAGCTCTTTTTCCAGTAGCTATATGAAGTTTGCATCTATACTGAAAAAAAAAAAAAAGCGGTAAGGGAAAATGTTAATTATCAAAAATCAAGTTATATTTAGAGGGCTCAAGATAAATGAACATATTTTTAGAGAAGACGGACTTGTTTTGGTTTATTTCACCAGGGATTTCTTTACGCTCTGTAGCTGGGTGGACACTAGTTTCATCTCAAGGAATTGGGCTTCGGAGACTATGCCAACTTAAACCAGTCTCAAAGTCAATTTAGGTGAGTGCAACATTGTTCAGATATAACCTAATTTTATTAAATGATTTTTCTCCGAGTCTCTGAATACATAATACAGTATAGTCACAATCCAGAGCACAGAGGGAACTAATTCAATTTGGCTTAAAATAACATTAAAGTAGTGCATTTGGTATTAAAATAATAGAGGGAATAAAATAAGTATCTCAAGGCAGGCCCCTAACAGCGGCACCGCTTGAACTTTGTTGAAGACAAAAAGTTGTTTGAAAAGGTAAAAAAAGGAGGAAAATGAGTTATCGACTAGCCAAACAAAGCCAGCCAATCAGTAACTGTTCAAAGACCTTTAATTCAAACCAACTTCAGGTGAAACTGCACAGCAAGTGACACAACTTGTATTTTTTCCAGTTTTAAGTTCTCAGATCTTTTGCAAGCTGGTAAAAAGTCTGAAAGTGTTTGAAATTAACCGTGTGACCACGTGTGTGTTTTATTGCTACGGAGAATTTTATTCCCTTTTCTGTTCTGTTTGCTCCAGAAGTGACTTCAAAAGACTTGAATAATAATAAAAAAAGTATACATGATAGTAGGTTCTGCTAATACTCGCAAGTAAAAGCACAAACTATTCCACAAAAAATTCCTCTGACAGCCCTTGAATTCAGTGTCCATATTGAAATTCAGCCCACACTGTTATTTTAAAGTGGAATGCATTGCCACTATTGTTTAACATCCTGTTTATTCAATTGCTGATGATCCTATTTCAATCAATTGTTGCTTCACTAAATAAGCTCACAAGGATGCTCCAAGTAATCAGTGCCTTTTCCTCCTACTAGCCAGGTCACCTGTTGAGATTTCAAGAGAGTAGTACTATTCTTTTAGCATTCACTCAAGAACCTACATACACATTTTCCTAGACGTACTCCTTCTAGTGCTACTCAGTATAAACTAGATGCTGGACTTCAGGAAACTTTATTAAAAAAAAAAAAAAGTCATAGTAGTACACCTTTGCTCTGATTTTGGTACAGTGATACTTGCCAAGGATTTTTTTTAATACAAAAAATACCATACAGATTAGAGAAAACAAATGGAAAAATGTATCTATAAAAAGAAAAGTTTCTTTAGTGACATTAACATCTTTTTTTTCCTCTGCAGAACTCCTGTTCCTCGGGTAGTTTTTTTTTAATTAAAAAAAATTCAAGTTGAAGGAATGCTAGACATCAGAAGAAACCATTTTAAGACAGTATTTTGAAGTTTATTAATTTCAATTCTCGCTGTAATTCTTGTGTAACTGCACCACGTCCCTCTGCAGTTACATTAGACAGGTTTGCAACATCAGCTTTGATTATAAGTCAGTGTAATAGGATTGTCACACTGCATTGCTCCTCCATGCATTCTACTTAAACTCCTCTCCAATAAGAAAATTGCTGCATTTTCTCTGCATCTAAGTGACCCACTAAAAGCTTCTCCAGATCTATTTTGCACTGTCTAATCAGTCCATTTATTCTGCTTTCAGATCACCTGTCCTGCACAAGTCAGGTAGCGAAAAATTCTATGGTAAAGAATCACATTAAGTTACAGAAACTCTGAAGCACTTCAGTCTCAACTGTGAAAAATCTTCTATTTGGAGATTTGTTTTATAATTTGAATGAAAAAAATACTTTGCAACTTGTATTAAAAAAAAATAATTGTATTGCACAAACTTCTCTGTAAAAGGTACAATTCTGTGGTGGAATTCCAGAGATGCTTATCAGCCTCTTAAGAGTGTTTGTCCCATGTGTTAATTCACTAATCTATACAACATGAAATGGCTTCTTACTCTAAAATCTGGTGCACATTCATTCCCCATATGCGTCTGAAAGCTAAGTTCCATGACACAATCTTCATAATTAAATTATATGCTAGAAGAGGGGGGCAGGAATTAGAATATCACAGCGAATGAGAATTTGCTTAAAGGGCCAGAGTTGTACAACACTGATGGAAACCTATTTTGATACACCATGCTTGTTTTTCATTACTACCGTGACTTGTCAGTTTATAGCCCACACTACCCCGACAGAAGTATTTCCAATGGACTAAAGACTACATATAAGCTATAAGAGGAAAGAAAACCTTCCAGATTTCAGATAAGCCACATCGGTCACAACGATGTTCATTCACTGCAACCTGATGTAACACAAACTTTGTCAGAGAAACCACTAGACCCTGAAGCAGCTGGCAACCCGAACACACGACTTTGATACCTGAACTGTTAACTTTTCCTTCGCTGTTGTCAACCAGCTCGGCTTCCAGGAGCCCCACGCACTGCAGACAGCGGCACTGCCCCCGGGACGTGGGGCACACCGGCCAGTCCCACGGTGGGCCAGGAACTTGCCAGCCCTTTGTAGCGACACCGTGCATTTCAGAGCCACCCTGCTTCATGCCAAGAAGGGAGAGAAGGAAGGGGAGGGAGGGGATGGCACATCACCCCTGCCCCAGGACAGCAGCAAACAGCCCTCCCCGGGCTGACCGTGAGCCGGGCTGGGCAGTACGTGTGCTGCCCCGCACTAGAGAGGCGATCGAGAAGCAGAGCGCAGGTCGGTCCAGCAGGACCCGCCGCGCCGCCTTGGCACGCCGAGAGGGGGGCGGCGGGAGGGGACCGACGCCTGCAGGAGCCCCCCAGGGTGACCCTGGCCACCCCCGAGCGACGGCACCCTCCTGCCGCGGCGGCGCCGCGCGGGGCATTACCTGTCTCTCCGCCGCCCCGCGCTGCTGGCGGCCCGGCCCCGGGCGGCTCTCCCCGCGCCCTAGGCCCCGCCGCGGCGGTACCGGGCTGCCCAGCTCCTCCGCGCCTGGCAATGGCGGCGGCCCCGCTCCCCCCTCCCAGCTCCGCGCTCACTGGCTGCGCCGCTTCATGTGACCGAACAAAACCCTCCTCGGCACAGCCCTTTGTGTCCGGCCCGGCCGGGGCACCGGAGAGGCCGCTCGCCGGCTCGGGGAGGGGGCCGAGAGGCGACGGCGTAGACGGCGGGAGGCGAGGAGGAGGGCCGGCGAAGGGAGCGCCTCGCCCGCCCTCTCTCCGACGCGCCGCCACCGCCTCGGCCCGGCCACTTACCGCGGCGCGGGCGGCTGCGGCCGAGTGGCGGTGCCGCACCAGGTCGGAGGCGGCCGCCATG
>KZ505681.1:289491-369800 GCA_002844005.1 Limosa lapponica baueri | reverse complement strand
CGGCTACACACACGCAGAGCCCCGCGGCTAGAGCGCGCATGCGCGCGGCCTTCCCGCCCCGGCGCGCCCCAGCCCCCTCCCGCAGCCCGCGCGCCCCCCTTCCCGCCGGTGGCAGGTGTGCGGCCGTTACCCCCCCCGGCGGGGCTGTGAGGAAATGGCTCTCGCAGGAGGGATGGGCGATTTCCTCACAAGGCCTCTCTCTTCAGGAGGCAGGCTGCCAGCGCGGCTGCCGCCCGCCCGCCCGCCCGGCGCGGCCTCCCCTCACCTGCGCCAAGCCGCCCAGCGCGGTCGGGAGCGGGAAGGCGGAGTGTCGGTTGCTTGGCGGTGCCTTTCCCCCACAGAAAGTGGAAAACTAGGTCAAGCGCTGGAGGAGCTGTACAAAGGCGGTCGCCGTGCCAGGGAGAAAGGCAGGCTCCCGCGACGAGCCGCGGCTGGCGAACGATGTGAGAAGGGAAGAGGAAACCTGAGAGGAGCGAGGAGACGACCCGGGGATTGTCAGTCCGTCCGGGGGGGCGGGCAGCTACGAGGTGACACCGAGAAAGTGGAAGCATGCGGTGCCATTTTTAATTCAGATTAATGCTTCTGATGGCAAACCCCGATTGAAACGGGCAGGGATTCAGGGGAGAATAGTAAACGCGTAAAGTAGAGACCGCTTTGATAAATTAGATTTTTTTTCCTTCAGATTTGCTAGGCCCGGAGGATTTCACACTACAGTGAGAAGTTGATTAAGGCAACGTTAGAGGTGTGAGCAATTGTCGCTGAGAGCTCACGAAGACAACTGAGATTTCAGGAGAGAGGAAAAGGAAAAACACAGCACACATAATTCAAAAGGGGGGAATAGGCAGAGCCAAGCACTGTCAATCATTCCAGCCTCTATTCCCAGAAAAAGTATTGAAGCAAATAATCACACATCTTTAAGTACATGGTAGCTAATGAAGTGATAAGTTACAGCCAACATGGATTTGTCACGAAAATCATATCAAGCCAAACTCGTTCCATGCTATACAGCGGGAGTAGTGGTACATCTGTTATGGCATGACTTAAGTAAGGCGTTTGACACCATCTCAGAGAACTCCTAATTGAGCAAGCAAAAGATATATAATAATGAAATGACTTCACAGTGGTGCAAAACTACATCAGCAATGCTTCACTGTGACAAATAGCAGGACATAGCAAATATGTTTCCTTAGAGGTGGGCACATCCTGGGTTTGGTAGCAAGTCTAGTTCTGTGAATGACAGAGTACGGTTTACATGTCCTGCAATGCCAAACTGGCAGAGCTGGAAACATGCTGCAGGACAAAAAAATAATTCAAAACGTTCTTGGCAAACTGGTTGCAGAAATAGGATGCAACTGAATAAATACAGGTGCCAACTTCAACATTTAAGTAGGAAAATAACAATTGCACAGTTACAAGACTGGGAACAGATGAATAAACACCAGGTCTTCAGAAAAGGGGTTGGGGATCACAGTAGATCACAAACTGAACATGCGTCAACAATGTCACACCATTGTGAAAAAAAGCTGCAGTACAGAGAGATGTGTAAACAGAACTGTCATATCTAGGACATACAAAGAAATTCTCATATTTAATACCGGTGAAGCATCAGCTGTAATACTGCGTTCAGATTTGGGCTCTGCATTTCAGGAAAAAAATATTTCAAAAAAGTCCAATAAAAGGGAGTACAGGGAAGAGAAAAAAAAAATTAAAAGACTAACTGAAAACAGGAATGCTTGAGATTTTTTAGTCTACAGAAGAAAATACTATGGGGAGAAAAATACATTGTTCACTAAATCCACTGCAGAGAGGGCAAAAATTAACAGTTTTAAACTGCACTGAAAGAAATTTAGGTTAGACATTAGCAGAAGTTTTACTATGATATGGATAAATAAAACTGGCATATATTCTGTAGAGGGTTCTGCAAACTTTATTAATATTTTTTAAGACTAAGTTAAATATCCATAAAAAAAGATGAGAAGCATTTGACTATGCTGTGAAGTAATGGAGGCAGACAAGGCAATCATTGTTTTCAGCATCTTTTCATGTAACTGCAGTCACTATCCAGATTATCTGTTCTGATCCTATTTATTTTTTTTTTCTGACAGAAATGAATCCCAGAGACATTTAAACATTTAATGTGTGGTGTGATCTTATGCACAGGTGTAGATACCTCCTTCGGGAGCCTTTGTCACATTACAATCTGTATAGCTATGTGGCAACATATGTCACATGCTCAGCTAATTTGCTACTTTATAAATTTATATACGACTATAAATTCCACAGTTAAAAATAATGTGTTTGTTAGTGTTCATGTAACTAGTGTGAATCAAGGCTTTTGCTTTTCTTTGTTTTTTTTCATGGTACCAGAGATTAATTTTCCCCAGAATCCATTAAATTTTGGGGTTTCTCCGAGCTTGCCAGTTAGAAGGCGGCAGTGTGAATGGTTTATGTTATGGGACTGAGACCCACCAAACTCATCTCATTAGAGATGACTAAAAGGCCATTAAATAGGCCGATTTTTAATCTCCACTGAGTTAGACTGAATTCAAACTGATAGCCCACAGGCAAAAGGCTATGAATATCATTAACAGTACCCTAAAGCACTCAGTCCCCTAATGAGTGCTAATGTTATTCTTCTGAGAATTAAGCTTGTTTTCTGAAAAGATACATTTATAAAATCAAATTCTGATATTTTGGAGCATGTATGGACAGTCTTCCACCGCTCTTAAACACAAAAAAACAGCATTGTTCTCGTGCAGTCCATGTATTTCTTCAAAGATTCTTGGTCATATGTGCTTCATGCTAACCAAAATACAAACAATAAAAACACAAAAAAGCAAATATTAATACTACCCCATGCTTCTTGCTGAATATCATATAGTTTATTGTACCCAATTATTTTTAGATCATCACACTTACATATATTTTGTCCCCTAACAGATAGTTTTTATCCAACAGCAATTCTTGCTTCGATTCTGCAATTAATAGTTGAAGGAAAACACCAAATTCTATAAAAGCATTAACTTATAGAAGAAGATGCAGTGTTTTATTATATTTCATATCTATTTGTGAAGAAGTAAAATGGTTAGCATAAGGAAATCTGCACTTTAGTTCTAATGCTGCCAAATCTCACAATTTTATTAAGAGTTTAAAGATACCTAGCACTTTATGCCTTAACTTACTACTTGAGCTCAAAGGCCAAATTCCATAAGCAGTACTGGACTCTCTAAAAAATGGTTATAATCCACACAATCTGCGGATCCAAAGAAAAATCTACATTTGGCATGAATTTATGGAGCTCATACGCAACATTTCATCAAAATGGCAGTGTGGTAAAAGGTTATGTCCAGTTGTGTCAGAACTCTTGATTCCACCACTTATGCTTATATATGTGAAAAGTAGTAGACGATCTTAAAGGATGCATGTTGGATTAAGAAGACTTGAGAAGTATACACAAAATGACGCAAAACTGGGATTGCATATGTGCATGAAATAGAAATTTTAGGACCAGCATCCAATGAGGCACTCTAAGATCAGTGAAAGAAGGTGTGTGGCCAGTAAAGGACCATATGATCCAATTCTTGAAAATTAAGCCATTTATTGCACAGCTGGCTTTTTGTTTCCAGGAATTCTGGCTGTGTGCTGTATTATTTCTCCACCAATGCAGACGAGGCTTAATAATGGTTAAAACAGCATTTGAAATCTCTTGAGAGAAGGTTGCTACCTAGTTCCTCCTGGCCTTCAAAATGATTATAAAAAGCTTAAACCAAGGCAGGCTCTTTCATGTTAGCAGCAAAATATGATTAACTGAAACCAATTTAGAAACTGTTTCTTCATATAAACATTTTTGTAGCTGAAGCTGCAGAGGGAGAGTTGGAGCAGGTCTAAGCTGAAGCATTTTGAATGAAAGAAGATTGCAAATGCCTCCTTGTAACACACATAGCAAAATCCCAAATGCCTGGAGGGAAAAACTTTTTAATGATAATTTCTTACATTTATATAGCACCTTTTATTCCCTAGGACCCCAAGCACTTCATTAACTCTATGCAAAAAGCTTCACCATGGAAATATAGCCACTATATGCATCGTTGTTTGAAAATTTCATTTTCAGTTGACACATTTCTTCCAACAACAAAATATTCTGCTTATCCTGTATATAGCAACCAAAACAACAACAGATAAAAGATAAAATGATATAGTTTTGAGTTGCAGAACAATTTAAGGCTGTATGATTTTCAAAATAGTAATGCACTCTTGTAATGGATACATTGCATTTATCCCATCCGTTTCCCCTCTCCATTTATTACTTCGATCTCATCTTTATACTGTAGCCTTTGGTAGAAAATTTTGTCTTTCATAACATTTTCAAAACTGAAATGATCCTTGATGTCTGAATTTCAGACAAGAATGAATATAGGAAAAAGTATCATCTTTTAACAGATCCACTATTCTAAATTGAAAAAGTAGAGTTTTTGAGTACCCAAGACATAATGCTTTTTTTTTCAGCTAAGATGGTTGTTCTAATAAAATATCTTGCCTTTACTTATAAAGTTTGTCTTGTCCTTGCCCTTGGAGCCTCATAACTACAAAAACAAGGCCCCAGAAACATGATATGCGAGAGAGCAGTGTGTTACTGCTCAACTTCCCACAGAGTTTTTCTTTTCATCCTACAGAGATGTTTCCAGTTTCTTGGCCTTTCTTACAAAGATACAGTACTGATTTCACCAGTATCAACAAATTTAGGAACTCCATGTACTGGTTGTTTCAATAAATAGTAATTAACATTATTTCCATTTAAATTTTAGAAGAACTAATAACAGAATGAACTGGAGCAGTTTGATTTACTTCAACATTGTAAAAATTGAAAAAGGAAAACCAACTTTTCTTAACTTTTTTGTTGTTTGAGCTGTTGATTCATGTTTTGTTGGCTTGCTTGTTTCACAGGCTCTTTTGAAATACAGTTGTCAACGTTAATTAAAGAGGATTGTCTAGTCTTGTCTATTTTTCAGACAGAACAAAAAAATGTATTTTATTTATAACATAAATTTAGTCTCTGCTATAAATCAAGACATTCTAGTCATCTTTGTCAGTATCAATTAAACTTATAGAATTGCCAGTAAAACAGTAAGCGGGCAGTAGGAATGTATAGGTAAAATTAAAATCATTAGCCATTAAAACCTGTGTCTCTCTTAACAGTGGTCCCAAGGTAAGGTTAGCTCTGAAAGAAAATAATTTGCAACAGAAGGAGACTCTACCAAGGGCCATATTACTGCTTTTAGAAGCGTTCACTGCCTTTAAAAGCGTTTTAAATCTCCCAACCGGGAGCAGATTTCCCACATTCCACAGTAAGGACAACCGTCACTCTCTCCTCCCATTGGGAGGCCGTTGTAGGCACCCGTAGGAAAACAGGGTGCCTGCTGCCCAGACCTGCTGCCCTTGGCCAGGCCTGCGCTGGCGCTGACAGACCAGCTTTTGTCAGGGGGGCAGCAGCTCCCTCCCCAGCCTCCCACACTTGTCTCCTGTTCTCAGTCTCACCACTAAGGAGTGTTATTGTCCTCTGCCACTGCTCAGAGAGGGGCAGCTGCCGGGGAGCGCTGTCTGCCTGGCACATGAGGCACCGTTCTTAGCTGTCCTCAGATACCACCATAATAAACAGTATCAATTAACAAATCCTGGATTAATTTTCAATAGTAATTAATGAACCTTGGTCTTTATGCTTATTTTCTTTGATCTCACGTTATTCTAATTCATCCCCCGTGAAAAAGATGATAGTTAAGCCTGTGTCTTTGTTCCCTTCAGGAGGATCTGACATCTCTCTTCTCATGTCTGAGTTACTGAGCTCAAGTCTGGCAGAATTCAAAGATCACAAGAAAGCAGATTAGCGTAGGAAAATACCACCATGTATTATAGCACTGACCTTCTTAAAAACAACAATGTATTGCCTTGGAGGGTTGCCATGTGCATCATGCACAGGAAGTATTAATATATGAAAATATGCTATGAGCAGCAAAACCATAACAAATTTCTTCCTGAGTCTGTTGATGAATTATAATTTAGTGGGAGAGGAAGAAAGCTACGGCAATAAACGGGCCTTCAATAGATGACGGAAGGGACCTAGATATAATACATATAAATTATCACAGCTCTGCTTAACCCACTCCGATGATTCAGTTCACATTATAGTGCTAAAATCACACACAGAGAGAAGACAGAGAGAGGCATTTCAAGTTCCCTGTTTCAGGTGTCACACCGGCAACCTTAATGTGTTCCTGTAGACTATATGGTCATAAGAGTCCAGCTCCTACCACCATCAACCACATGCCTGATCTTCACCATGACTGTCCTATGCTGGCAATTGCACTAGACCTGTAGAGTGCCGTGTTCTGGTCTCCTTCTAGTCGTGTCACACCCCACTTCTCCCTATGACCACCACTGTGACCAGCGTTAGGGTCACACCCAGGCCTACAGCATGTATTAGAGACCTGAGCAATGTTAATGTGGGGAATTAGGGACAATAATCCTTTCAGGCACACTCCATCTCAAAATTTGTGACTTCTACATGTCCCAGTGATGGACACAGGTAGCACAACACGGGGAGTGTCACTTCCCTCAGCCAA
Organism: Limosa lapponica baueri; assembly: GCA_002844005.1. Taxonomy (NCBI): domain Eukaryota; kingdom Metazoa; phylum Chordata; class Aves; order Charadriiformes; family Scolopacidae; genus Limosa; species Limosa lapponica. Next base: position 363,183 of record KZ505681.1, on the reverse strand, counting down.
ACACCATTTCAACACCCTCACAAAAAGGAAGAGGTTTTGCCAGCCAACCCCCACCATTTCTGTACTTCAGTCATCTGGCCAGACGGAAGTCAGGACAAAAGTCCAAGTGAAGACATCTTCACCAAAAACCTTTGCCTTTAGAAGTGAGTGCCATATGTTTTAGCAACACTTGAAAAAGGAACAGCATCTCTCAGTTGTCAACTCCATTGCCAGTGTATAACTACATACCAGGCAGGATTTCAAACCACCTTCTTTTCCCCACAACTTCCTACTGTTCTGCCCGGTAGGCAATTGCTATGTCAGCAATTGTGATTTCTCTCATTAAGTCGGATGGACACACACCCTCTTGTCCTTATGCTTGAAACAAACAATTATGTAAATCTTTATTATTGTTTGTTTGTAAAGCACCAGAGGTTTGTGTACGGGAAGATATAATAATCATATTTAAAGAAGAAGTAAAGAAAGCAAAAAAGCACTTTATTACTATTAATGTGGAAGTACTGAGGAGCTTATTTTGTGTTTAGGTAAGATCACAGCAGCAGAAAGTCTGTTTGATATGCCATACCTTCTGTTTGTTTCTTAATTGTAAAGAGTTTGGTTTTGATCAAGACAATTAATTATGAATATAGCTGAGTTTTCTAACATCAGAGATAAAGCTTAAAAAAAACTACAAAAGCTTTTTTACAGTATATTGTACTGTATAGATAAATATATATCTTCAGGGCATGAAAACAGACATCTTTGTAATTGAATCCTGAAAAGGAGGGGAAAAAAACCTGTGTAAAATTGTGATAGTTTTATACACTCTTAAGAGTTAAAAGGCAATTTTGAAAAATTACTTAGCAGATTCTGTGGTTGTACAGAATCAGTATACAGCATGGTGGGCTGACAGAAGTGAACAGAGCAGTTAAAACTTCGGGTTATTACAATGCGAGTTTTGTTACCCAATAACTTTTTTCTTTCCAACCTCCCTGCTGTCCCTCTCTATGCCAACAGAGAAGCATCTCCCAGCTTCTCAGCTTGGCCAACATCCGTTACCACTCATCTGCCAAAAAGTATCTTCAGTGCAATGATCAAAGCTATATTAAAACTTTTGCTTCTCTCTTGTTCATCCAGTATTTCCAGATCACATCCCGCCTAAACTCTCAGATGGATTACTTTGAACAGCAGTTCATTTGCCATTATCCTGGTTCAGGAAATACTGTCTTGGGTTTGGGATTTGCAGGCAGGTCTTGTATTCTAACACTACTGCTTTTAGTGTGATGCTCATAGGAACATAAAATGTCTCATAAGCTCAGTGAAATAGCTGCAAAGACTTCAATCAGCTTTCAACCAGGCTCAAAGAAAGAAAATTCTAGCACCAATTTTCCTAGTAATAGAAATCTACATACCTAAAATAACTGTAAAATATTTTACTGAAATAATAATAATATATAATAACAAATATGTACTCAGCATGCATCCTGGAATGCATGCTCAGTAGATGTTTCTTGACAAAAGAAAGAAGGAAGAAACGTAGAAGAACAGTAATGTTCACTTTTAAAACCTGTCCCAGTTTCACAGCCCTTGGCTCTGGTTTCCAACAATGTTCTCATAGGTCAGTGTGTGGAAATGGATTCAGGTAAGGCTTTGGAAGTGTATTTTTAGTTAGACCATGCAGATAATTCATAGAGTAAAAATGGGGTACCTGTAAAAGCAGAAATAGTCAGTAGTTTCATTTTGGGAATTTCAGCAAAAGAAGTATGTCTGAACGCTCTCAGGAAGCACTCACATCTACCTACTAGCGTATCAGATGTGTCTCTCTAACTCCATCCCAAGCATATTAAAATGCCTTTTTACTAAGTTATGTGTGAATTGTCATTCAAATATCCCTCTGGCTTTGAGTTACAATGTTCATATTCTGCTTTAAGACAGCCAAACAGCTTTTACTTACTCTATGCAAAAGAGAATCCTGATTTTGAATCTTAACAGGAGCCAGATAATGGTGGTTTAATATTTCATGTAGACGTCTTAATCAGCAAGTCATTTAACCCAATCAATGTAAGGCTGAGAGTACTTTTTAAAGTATCCCATTTACGAATAAGCAATAACCATGTTTTTGTCACATTTTATCAATTACGCTTTTGAAAAGAGAAGGGTGTCATCACATTTGTGATAGTACATTAGGAAGCACAGCTTTTCACAATGACTGTTAAAATGGCACATGCTGAGGAAAACAGTGCTTATTAGGATTAATTTAAGACAATGGGAACTCACTAAGCATGACTTGTATACAATCACTCCCATCATTAATGCATTATAGCTTATCTCATCCTTTAAAAAGAAATAATTACATATTGAGAATTCTTTTTTTTTTCCTGACAGAGCTGACAGAATTTAAGGCCCAGGTCCAAGGAAGGAGAGCAGTGGCTCGAGGCGTGCAGCACTCCAGTCCTGCAGCAGGACGGTGCAGTGGGCAGTTCAGGCCAGCAAGGGCTATGAGGAACAGTAACAGCCCGTCCTTTCAGGAGTTTCACATGGTAGGCTGTGGAAAATTGACGATGCCCGACTGTCAACGCTTGTGTTGATCAAACAGCTCTCCAGCACACTGAGAGCAGAGAGGCTGAAAACACCATCTGAGAGGACATACTGCTTTAGCTGCGTAGGAGATCATAGTGATCCATAGGTAGCTCGGGGGCTGATACCTGAAGTTAGCAAGAAGGCAGGGTGATGAACCTTCAGGACATGGAGCCACCATTTCTAATCCCAGAAGTATGTTGGCCTTGGCCCTTTTATATTCCTCCTGCTGAAATGGGTCACTGTAACAGCTAGTGGAACAGCTAGTGGAAGAGCCCTTGAATGCAGAGATGCTGGGAATCAAGGTGTCTGCACAGGGGCTGCCCCTGCATGCTGTGTTAGGTCTCCAGGTCTCTCAGGCATATCTGCATGGCAAAGCACATGAGGCACATCTGCCCCACAACATCAGCAGAATACCATGCAAGGCCTTTCTAGTACTCATGTGACATCAGCACATTTGTACCACGTACAATCCACAACCTACACACTCTTACCTTTCTGTAAAAAGCCCCACCAATCACCACCCTTGTGGTCTTCCTGCAGCAGCCTGCTGATCACAGGATCACAGAATGATATGAGGTTGGAAGGGACCTCTGGAGATCATCTAGTCCAACCCCCCCTGCCAAAAGCAGGTCCACCTACCGCAGGTCGCACAGGAACATGTCCAGGTGGGTTTGAATGTCTCCAGAGACTCCACCACCTCTCTGGGCAGCCTATTCCAGTGCTCTGCCACCCTCAAAGTAAAGAAGTTTCTCCTCATGTTTAGATGGAACTTCTTATGTTCAAGTTTGTGCCCATTACCTCTTGTCCTGTCACTGGGCACCACTGAAGAGAGACTGGCCCCATCCTCTTGACACCCACCCTTTAAGTATTTATAGGCATTGATCCCTTCCCTGGGATATCCAGCACCTCTCTGGTCTGTCAGTCCATTCTGGGACGACCCACTCAGAAACAGACTCCGTAGTGTTGTCCTTTAGCTTTGCAGACAACATGGAGAACGGTGTCACTCTTCCTTCTGGGACAGAAGGTGGCTGCACCTCCTTTGTGTTAACAGAAGCAAGAAAGGCTTGGCTTGTAGCTGTGGCCTCCCAAGCGTGGAGGAAGACTGGCTGTGAGAAGGCCCAAGTGTTTGCAGATGGCATCCCAGGGCCAGGTGGAGGGGGCAGGGCTGGGGAGATGATGAGGGCACATCACTGTAAACCAAAGGGCTGCATGGCCAGATGGTGCTGAACAGGTCTGGGCAGGTATGGCACGCATACAGGTGCAGAGCTGCAGTGTAAGGGCCAAGCCATATGGCTCTGTTGGACAGGTATGGGGGTGCTCCAGGGAAAAGCAGTGAGGCGTGGAGATGGTCCAGACTATATGTGTGTGTAGGGGGAAACAGAGAAGGATTCTGAGGAATTTTCCCCCAGCATCCGAGTCGGGGCCCTCCCAGGGAGCCCCAGAAGACACACGATGCTCAGGCAATAGAGCCTTAATGGTATCACAGGAGCACTTCTACTGGACAGAAGGACAAAGCTAGCTGGCCTCCCTACACTTGGCAATTCTTCTGTTCTGAGTGGGATGAGGGTATTTTACTTGCAGGGAGACTGACTGAACAAATCCCATTTCCCAGTAGGAGTAGGAAAATTAAATGGCTTGGGGAGTTCCCCACTGCTTATTTGGAAATGCCATGTGAGTGATTACCTGTGCATCTAAAAGGAAAAATAACCTAATAGAAAGCGTAGTATGTATCAATGTCACCTGCAATGCATCCTAACCATGGGATCCTTTCTTCCAAAGGTTATGTGGCTTTCAAAAATATGCCTTTGAGGCAGTGAATGAAAAAATCTCAAGCCCTGGGTTTCATTTAATTTAGAAATTATAGGGTTTTTCTTTTTTTTTTTTTTTTTTTTGCACTAGGCTGGGTTTGAAAAGAGACTATGGAAATAGGAACTATCATGAAAGAGCTTGTACAAGAATCCAAAATTTCTCCTTATTTTTAATTTTACTTCAATGTAACTATAACTGTAAGAGGGCTTGCTTGGTCCACATTTGATCATTCACTTCTAGAGCCCAGGAGACTTACAGAAGGAGAGCCTGTGCTTTACAGTCTGCTTTATGGGAATATTATTTCAATTTTCATTTTACTACTATTTAAAAGCACTAGAAGTTCCTGCAGCTGTTTGGTCACATAATAACAGACAGACTCTAATTTCTCATGCATGGCACCCAGCATGGTGTATCAGAAAAAAGGCCCCAAACCTGCTCCTGCATTCTAATAAGTGTGTGTGTCACTTTGTAGGAGATCAGAATCCTGTCCAAATTCTGCATAGTCTAATAGAACAACAGTTGCCAAATGACAAAACCTATCAGAAGAAACAGAGTAAAAAGGCATGTCTTTGTTTCTGATCTTCGCAGCTTCAGTACTGGCAAGAGAAATGTCAAGGTTTCCAAAATAAAGCCAGTTAACCACTGTAACTGCTATTAAATATAAACAAGGACATAAAAATAGAGACATTGGAAGCCAGGATATGGACTTTGAAACAGTAGCTATGTATACAATTACAGTTTTGTTAACATCCTCCACTCCCGGGGTTGTGCAGCTCCACTGGCTGTGGCTGTGCAGGGAACAGAGGCAGAGACCTCTGGGGCCTATCGCATCTAACCAGCAACGGGGAATCCCAAAAGCCAAGGGACTGTGCAGTCATGCTGTGGTGTGGTGGGAGGAGAAAAGGGACTGCAGAGAAGTGCAGCTTCTTCCCCTTTTACTGTCATGCAGGACACATTTCACGAGGAAGCAGCAAGAGTACCTTCACTGTCCTTCTCCCCAAGAACTCTCTTTGTGTTAGTAAAGGCAAGCAAGCTAAATTCAACTCAGCAGCTAGTTGTTTTAAAGGCTCCTAGCCAGAAAAGAATGGATTGGATCTGTTCTGCCACCGTGGCAATAAGACAGCATGCACTGGCATCCTAAACCAGGTAAAATCACTTGGAAGATAATATAAAAGTGAGAACTTAATGGGCATTAGTTAGTGTGTTAAAAGTATCACCATTATTCTTACATAGACACAGCTGTTGAATAAATGCACTGCTCAGCATTGCTCATCCATATGACATGGTAAATGAAGATGGCATATTCCTAAGTAAGAATTATGGTCTTGTCTGTACACAAAAACTGCATCCATTTAATTTAATCAGTACAGAAATGGATGCAGCACAGCCAACACAGACAAAACACAGCAGGTAAAATGACATTGTATGCATCTATTCAGGACTTAGATATTTATCAGCTCTGTTTTCTGCAGGTACAATGCTGGCATTTTTTATCTGAGCAAAACATATAATGATCAAGATTCTGGATGTGAGGAAGAAGAGGAACAAGACTGTGATCCACAACCTGCTGGAGTCCATGCTGGTCTTTCATCTGCAGAATTGCACTGAACTGCTGTCTGAGATGTGGCCATTATTGGACTATTCCTGGTGCTTCAGTTACACAAAAGAAATACACTAAAATAATTAATTGATGCCATTAAACTACTGTGGTGTTGAACATATATTGCACTTGAACATAATGAATGTTGACAATTCATTATTTCAGGTTTTATGACAATACCTCTGTGATAAATATTTCTACAAATTCTGAAAGTCAGATATAAGAAGAAGTCTGCACACTGTAAACTGCCACAAAACTGAAGACTTGTCAAAACAAAATGAGCTATAAAAACAATAATATTCAGGCAACGTCACTCTCATTAAACACCTAATGATGCCACAGGCATATTAGTGGGGAAATGCTCATGAGGCTCATGAGGAATTAGGAGAAAAAAAAAATAAATAAAAACCCTGCCCCTAAAACCGCTTGCCAAGCTGTTTGTACATTCTGCCGCAGGCAGTTTCTTGAAAAAGATGGAGACGTGAATGGAGACAGTCAGTGACTATTAGATGCTGATGATGGTGAGGGCAAGCAGGAGAACTGATGCTAGAGATTAAGGGCTGCATTTTGCTTTCAGTTATGTCTCGCATGTCTCAACATTTCATAGTATTAAAATGAATGTGTTACATAAGGCATTTCTCCTGTCTACGCCGCTCAGCAGCCATATTCTCCTTTCTGGTATGGATTGTCTTGGGAAACTTGCCAAGCTTTGACAGAGCAGTGCATAAAAGGAAATCATGCTCATAAGCTGGGGGTGGGGAAAACTGCAGGTGAACAGATTCAGTGCAGCAACAATATAGAGTCTCCTGTCCCAAAAACTCAGGGTTTAAATGAAATGGGAGCCACAACACTTATTTAAAAAAGCACATAGGGCTGCTGGAGACCCCAAACCACCCCATTCATTTGCTCCAGGGAGGGTGACAGTGCAGTAGAATTGCTCAACACTGCACTGGCTGCTGCTTTAGCAGATAGGAAAAACAAACAAGTATTTCCTCTTAAGATGCTAGAAAAGCCTCATCCAGTTTTGGATCCCATTCCTGCCAGATGGTGAACACCTCCTTTACATTTAGGAAGGATCTGGACCTTTTAATTAAAGACAGAGGGAAACGAGGGTGGACCCAGCTTCTTGCAGGAATAAGCTATTACCTGCCTGCCAGGACCTGCCTAAAAGGTCTGGCATTTCCTATAGAATTCAGTGAATGCACTCGTTGTTAATATTCATTATTTTATTTATTAAAAGCCAACCTCTCAGGTAGTTGTTGGCTTTTCATCTCTAGACCTCAAAGTGCTTTACAAAGGAGATCATTATCAACAAAGGAACACAGACATCTACATTTGGGCTTTGGCACATAAAGAGCATCTCAGTTCACCTGTAAAGTGGATTTGCCAGTTGAGCTTTACTCTGGCCACCTGCCCTGGAAACAATCTCCAAATCTTAAATGATTGGGGGCAGGGGGAGGGATTTTCAGCTGAAGTTCAGTAACACAAACATCTACAGAGGATTAGGCAATCCTACACAATGCTGCGTCTGGCTGGAAGAAGTGGAGGTCAAGAAGACTCTCAGCTTAAAGTCTACGACACCTCAGCAACCTCCAGGCATCTCCAGATCAGACCAGGATTCATTACTACAAGGTATTGCTGCGGATTACAGCACTGAGCACTTCTAATTGCTCCATCCCTGAAGACAAGATTTACTGTCCTTTCAGCATCTTCAGTTGTTATAGTAAAAGACAGGTGAAGAAATGTGCTTTGGCTGATAAACTTTTTGGCAGTTTTGCACTGCACACAGACTAGGATTTTTCATCTTAATGACCTGCAGCTGAAACAGATGTTTTGCTTTAGTGTTTTAAAGCAGTTCACAAAACTTAACACTAATTTATTCTTTCACAGTGCAGGAAAAAAAAAAAAGATGTCTGATATCGTTACTCACATAACAGAACAATGTGAAAAATGGAAACAGATGTTTCTCATTTAAGCATGAATAAGAAGGAAGTGAAAGAAAAAAGATGATGTAGTAGTAGTAGTGATTAAGAGAAATATGATGGCTTGGTTAAGTCAAGACAATTTCTTATGGATCTCCAGTCAGTACTGAAAGATCTAACAACTTGGTCCCTGATTCAGCAAGCACATGGAAGTGCTTAACTCCAGCTGTGAAGGTTGTCTCACGTGCTTCATTTATAACATTTTTAAAAGCTGTACAGCCAAATGAATGCTTTACAATTAGGAGTTGAGAGATCAACGGCATTGTTCCTTTATACAGTAAAGCACTGACTGTTTTCACAAACTACAGACATCTAAATTTGAATATGAGAATAGAAATAAAGTCAAACTGAAAATACCTTGTTTCCTGAAACACAAAGAAGTGCTTTGATTTTACTGCAGCACAGACAGAGCATTGTGAGACCCAGAAGCAGCAACCAGGGACCTATTATGTGCTCCCCACTGAGAGCTCCAGCTTCCCCCGAGCGGTACAGCACCTGGCAGGAGGCACCTCCTCAGCTTTGGCAACCACCTCTCGCCTCTCCCTGTCCCAGCAGAAGGAAAGGTACTCCAGCTCCAGGACCTTTCCCTGTAAAAATATTTCAGAAACCTCCAGAGACGCGGGTTTCACTGAGGGAAACACAACTGTTTACCAATCCACCACCAAGAACAACATTACCTTCTAGGAAGCGAAATGAACCTGGGGAAGGGGTGTTATGTAATGTGTCCCAATATTTCTGTGTCTGGTGGGATCCAGGTGCAGAGCAAAGAACCCATTTTTCATTGTCGGTACTGCTTTATATCTTAAGCCTGCCTTGGAATGTGAAGGATCCAAGCAGGCCAGTGCAGACCATCAACCTTAGACAAAATTGTTCCCCCTCTTCCTTCCCTCCCTCCCTGCCTTCCTCCCTCCAGAGTACAGCCTAGGCCAGAAGATGTGTCCTTGCTCCAGAGCCACCCCCTACAGCTTCCACAGGCCTCCAAGGTACCCTAGGGCTCGCCTTTGTGGAAGGCAGGACAGCCCTACCCTGCCAATGCTCGAAGCCAGGAGAGAGGTGCAGAGATATTCCCCACCACAGGAGAATCCTCCTGCAATTCCATCTCGCCAAGCACCTGCGCAGACAGTTTTCACTCTTTGTCACCCCTGAGAAAATGATGCTCTCTCAGCTTCACTGAACTACTTTTGGTCCATCTGCACCTGCATGTTCTGCCCTTTACAGGGCAACCTAGCTTCAAGTGGTAGAAGTGCAGCTACTCCTGATGTTCCCAACAAGGAGGAAAGGCAAAAGAAATGTTCAGATTCCCTATGGATTATAGCACTGTTTTAAAAAAAAAGAAAATCCTTTGTTTCCAGACTGTACCAATCTATCAGGAATCACTGGGTAGAAATATAGAGCAGTATAAAATTCCTTTTGCAGACAAATTCTTAGAAGGAAAAATTGAAAACTAAGATTCAAATCCTCTTGTTTGAGTATGAAGGACAATACTTCAGTTCTAGGAAACTGTCACTTTCCACTCAGCATTTTTAATAAGAAAATAATGTTTCTGAAATTGTCACTGATTTCAGCCATAGTTGTTGAGAGAGATTTGGCCCTGTATGCAGTCCACAGACTGTGCATGCAGAATTAATAATCTCGTTAACATTACTATATGCAAATGTTCCCAGGATGCAAAGAGAGATTTGTATTTCAGATTAATATTTTATGGGAATTTTGTGTGTACATGATAAATGAATAAATGGAGGGACACAAGGGGACATGCAGAACATGTGCATCATGTGTGAGAACTGCATTAATTCTTAAATGTTTGCAATGGCCACAAGATGGTTAAGGAACAAAAAGATTTATTATTGTAATTACATAGGAGGAGATAATAAGAGAAGAAAAATGAGAGATCAAGGGAGTCGTTTCATGTTACAGTTTCTCCAGCTGCAGAGCTGGCTTGAGAGGTTTTCCAAACCCTCCTGCCCCCATCCTTTCCACCCTATGCGCCTTCCCCTGGCTGCATATTACCATCCCTTTAATTCTGCCAATTCAACCATTTGCATGTTCAAGCTTTAAACCAGCTCTTAATTACAACATGGAATCACACCCTTAGTCTACTTGGTCTCTCATTCATTTTCAGCTGCTATATAACGATGGGCAATACCATATAAAATCTCAGCTCTAATAACAGTGCTGCGGATATGAAAAAAAGAGGCACATTAGAGAGACTGAGAACAGCTCTCAGAATTTGGGGGTTAAAAAGGAAAGTTATTTGGAGAGAACCACCACTGGCTCCCCACTGTTTCAGCTTCTGGGTCACACCCTTCCCCACCTCTCCAGTTGTCCTTATTCCATTGAAGTTTTATTGCTACTCTTGCCAGGAATGACATGAAGCTCTTTCACGCTTTAACTATAAGAAATGTAAAACTGTATTTGTCCAAAAACCTACATGAGTGAAAGAAGATCCCTGAGGGGATATTATTAACTGCCTGCTACTTATCGTTGATGGTTATTCTCTGAGACAACTCTCCTGTTTAATCTTTATGCTCTCAACAATAACCCTTCTCTCTTTTTGATCAAGTGTTTAATTTTCTTGAAAGATTTTCTCCGACTTTAGTTATTATTGAAGGGGATTTTAATTTTACCCCAACTCTTTAATGGCTAAATCTTGCATATCCACTATTTCAAATAGGGGTATTTCAGTTACTCTAAGTAAATAGTTCAAGGATTTGGTCTTGATAGGTAGCTGGAAAATTTCAAATCAAAACAAAATTGAAATTGCAGTTTCTTTTCCACTTCAGAATAGAGTTTTTAGTCTCCCTGAGTGACCTGTCAGTCTATTGGAATAAGAAATGGATACTGCTAGACTGCTACAGAGCATACTCCCATGTCAGCAGAGTTTCATCAGCATGAGTGGCAGCCCTGTATGGGAAATCAGTTAGCTGGTTATTTCATCTGCAGCTGATCAAAGATAAACAAGATAAAAAAGACAAACAAAAGGAAGTGGTGATGTAGAATGTATTCTTACTTTCCTAGTCTCCACAGGCAATATTATTGCTAAATTTCCTCTAATTGTTTATAGTAGAACTTTAAAGCATAATAGGAGAGAAAAATAAAGAAAAACCCAATAGAGGTTCAGCAGAGAGCAAAGCCCAGAAACCCTTGAAACCTGCTTGCTTTCCCTTCTCACAAACATCCTCAATCCTTCCCCACTGTCACTGCATCTCCACAGCCCAGTGGAAGTCCAGATCATGAGTAAATATCTAATAATATAATAGTTACATTTTGGGCAGCCTACAGAGTAGGGAAAGATTGCACCATAGGACTGAGAGGTCTTTTGGGCAGGCTTGTTTTGTTTTGTCGTACCGGGCACTCCTGTTTCCAATGACCTTGCTGTCCACAATAATTACAACAGTTTACAAAAGTCTCATGTTCCTGGAGCCAATAATTCACTAAATTGGGCCCATGATTTTGCAACTCTAGTCTGTATTCCAAATATTGCCTTATTGTCTTTGCTTCTCCAATCTGAACATGTGTGAGTGGAAGCACAGAGTACTGGTCTGCTCCCTCTCCTTTCCTGGTTCCCAGGTTCAAAATGGGAGCTCGGCATATCTTCCTTACAGCCTGAAGCAAGATGGTTGTTCACTCATCTTCCTCGCCCCTTTTCCTCAATAACCCATCCTCACAGCTACCCTCCCTCCCAGCATGGACTTGCTCACAGGATGCAATCAAGAGAGCCGCGTAGGACACTGCTGCTCCATGACCAGGAATTTAGGAAAAGACTTGAGTCAAAGTGAGCAGAGCCACATGCCGAGTTACCAGACACTAGAATATTCAGATCTAAATCTATAAATCTGAGCCTTAAGTTTCCCCATCTGTAAAAACAATGTTGAAATACTTCCCTATTTCACAAGAAAGTTGCTAGGGTTAATAAATTAATTAATGCTTACATAACATCATATTGTCAGAAAAATATCTTCCCTAAATCAACGTGTTTTCAAATATTTCAGTTGATGACAGAAATTGATTTTACAAACAGGTACAACACAGACTATAAATGGCAGCTAATAACCTCAAGATGATACCCTTAAGATTAATCTAATATTGCAAAATCTTTCAGAGTGAGTATTTATTTCCCCTGTTGCATTTCTGTTGAGGCAGTTGGACTCAGCAGCCCCATTTGCTTTCTCAGCATCTGATGCCAGAGTACACAACAGTACGGGTGGAAAGAACGCAGCAAGAGAGATATGTAATCACCAAAGAAATGGAGCAACAGACTTAAAAAGAGCATGCTTCTCACAGCAGGTCAGCTGAAGTGGCAGCTGTGCATTTCTGGGCTAGTACCAAGTGTCCACTACCACCTTACAAGAGCTTTTGCGGCTTTAGATTTTAACCCTGTTGACTGAAATACATATTTTCTTAACAGTACAATTGCTTTTCAGAAAGTACTGGTTCAGCCCTAGCACAGGACAAACTTTCTCCAATACTTCATTTTTCTAATCTCCAGGGCTCAAACAAGAGATGTGTGGAGAATCTTTGTGTGTTGCCCTTCACTCTTGCATTCAAATCTTCCCTGCTTAATGAGCCATGGGCTGTTGCTCTGAAACAGAGGACATTAACAGTTCAGAAAAAATAAACCCCTGCAGATTAATCACCTGGCTCCTTCACGGGCCCAATTCCAATCAGCAGACAATGTGAAAGCAGAATATCTCCATATACACTGCCTGACTGATAAGCATATTAGCTGATCGCTACGCCTGGCTTTGACAAGCATATAGCATATGAGTCTTATTTCGTTGCTTATTTCAAATGAATACCAGAGGTCTCCAAATGTCACTATATTCACAGAAACTAACAACTGTGCAGCCATTACATGATTCTCTTAGCGTTCCTCCCTTCCCTGTGCCAGTGAAATAATATCTATTTCATGCTTCTTGATTTTTAAAATGAATGTTTTATTGCTTTCTGAACAGCACTTAACTGCTAGGTATCACTTCTGAGTCCACCATGCAGTAATCCTTGCAAAGACAAGGATCTCAACTCATCTTGAGAACTACACTTCGCTAGAAACTAGCAACTGACTACTAGTGGTTTACCAAGGAGCAGGAATACCATTAGCTTTATTGTTAATGCTTAGCCTGACCACTCTGTTTTAGTACAGGAAGGATAGTATGAAAAGGAAACAAGGTTAAGTGTTGACCAAAAGGATGGCAAACCCATCAAAAGCCCTTTGCCAAACCCTGAACGTAGCATAGGCAGAACACGGTGCTTAATTTTCTGGAAACACAGAGAAAGAAAACAACCAGTTGTGCTGTCAGCATGATTTCCCCCATCCCACAGCAAAGTAAGCTCAAAAAAGACAAATGGGATATGGCATTAAACAGTTAAACAGACCTGAACTGCTCCAATTTATGTAATGACAATACCCTCCCATCACCATAGTCCACCTCTTCACCCTTGCCCGCCCCAGCTCTCCATGGTTGGGAAGACTTTTTGAACAGAGTGATTCTAGCATAACATGAAGGAAATACCAGCTCTATCTTTTGATCATTTCTTATTCATCTTCTTTCTCTTGTTGGGTCAAATCTCAGTCTCACTGAACTCCTGATTTACCCTGTTAGCGGGGAACAGTGAACCTCCATCCTCATTTCTTTCCTTCACGTATCTACTAGCTTGTTTCCTGTGTTTCCATTTTTATAGCCCTTACAGGCTACAGGAGCGTGCTGCTTTGATTGCCTTTACCTTATCCTTCCTATAGGTCATGCAGGTCAGTGGCATACCTGGAATAAACTGGGACTGTTATTTCAACTATCAGTCACGCCTCAGCTGGAAGGCAGTCCCGTTAGCAGGGAGACTGAAGTGCTGCAGAGCAAAGCAGAGGACAGTAGTGTCTTTGATGCCAACTGTGTGCTTCAGCTCCCACCTGTTAACAGGTATCCATGGGCACCGCTGTTCCCCTGGCTCTTTTTCCCCTGGTTTCCCTTTGATCATGTTGTGTTGCCATTGGAGCATTTCAGTAAACAGGGCCCAGAGCAGGGCGTATGTGCCTCTGTGCCCATGCACCACAGGCCAGATCCTCCACAGATTAAAAGTCAAAAACAGTTGTGGTGCTTCCCCGAGCTGAATGCTATATTCTTAATGCTCCTCTGCCACCAAGCTGGGCCTCATCAGGCAAGATGCTGAGCAGCATCTGATTAAGACCACTGTGAATGGAGTACACACAACACCACAGATTCCCCAGAAATGGTCCTTTACGAAGAGCTACCTGGATGCTACAAAAGACCCAGCTGCGGAGACACCGTAAATACAATGGCACTTCAAACTGGATGTCTTTGTAGACCTTCAGCCTATGCTGGGGTCGCAAGACCTGCATTTGGGCGCTTTAATTCATTACTTCTTCAAAAAGGCAAAAATACTGCTGAGAGGGATGCAAACATGTTTGCTTTATGATGACGCAGAAAGACTCTGCCTGGAGTCTCCCAAACAAGCCTTCCCTTTCCTTCAGTGGCATTTGAACAGCACACACTACATGCTTTAAATGGGATTCAAGTCACTTTTTTCATTACTACTAGAGCAGGTACTCCTGGAGATAAAAGCAACTGTCTCAGAAGAGCCAGTATGACATGTGGTACATAGCACCAAAAATAAATCTTTAACTTCCTCTCATACCTGCCAAACCTGCTCCAAGGAAATAAACCTGGGAAATATTACAAATACACACTTCTCTCTGATTTCAAAGGAAGAACTGACCTATTTTTCCTTTGCCCATTTTAAACATTTCCTATGACAAGATCAGTTTGCTCAAACAATGGGTTATGTTTGGAATAACCACAATCATAAAAGAAAACTGCATGCATATGAAAAAGGCAAGTGGCCTGATGTTTGCATTGGAGGTAATTCACACTAATACCGCTATTTATAGTGCAGCAGCACCTTAGGGACTCAGCCATGCTCAGCACACCTACTTGGTAAGCACTATAGAAACATGAAATCTGATAGTGTCTCCCCTGTAGTGCACTCATACTTGTGATTTATGGAAACTGGTTGTGTAATGCCATATAATTTGGGAGTGGCCCTTTGTTAAATTATCTTCCCTGGCCATATTTGTGTAGTAAGTATTTGCCATATCCTTTCAATAGCTGACCTGGCTTACAAGAATACAAGAGGTTTGTGTATTGGCAAAGATGACCTACTTAAATCAGGAACAATTAAAGACCCAGTTCCTATGTACAAGCTTGACTAAGGAACCACACACAAAAAAAAAAAATCAAACTGAAGAAGCCAGGAAATGTTTCTCAGTGCTACAATTCTGGTTATATGGGAGGGTCTATGGGGGGGATCAAAAAAGGAAGTGCTTGTGATTCATTATTAGCAATGTAAATAGGACACATTTGGAGGCTGTCACCATCCTGATCGCTCATCTGCTTTTATTAGTCCTCATTCTTTATTCTTATTGTCTTTGGTTTTCTGCGCTTGTCGTTAAAGTTAGTTATGTTATAGGCATCTGTTTAGCATATTCTATATGAAAATGCAAATGGAGATGAAAAACGGTAAAATAAATATATGCAGCTTCCATGTCACGTATATATTTGACTATAGCATGTCAAATACAAAAGAATTGTTTATCACTTTGAAAGTCTGCTTGTTCATTATGTGCATTACTCTTTTACCAGCAGATGGCAGTTTACCATTATTTTAAATAGGTTCTTTTGCTAATATCAGATGTTTTAAAGTTCTAAGTGGTTTGATAAAAAGCCTTGAGCTCATTTCAAAGTTAATGTTTAATTCAATTTCCTTCTGCATCATCTCTTCTAGAAAAAGTAATCAGGACCAAGCTATTTGTTTCAGTTTACAGCCCTACTGTTGACCAAACCTAAACATTATCTATTCAGTTACGTGACAGCAAGTTCATCCAGTACCAGTGGGTATTACATCTAGCCTCAAACACTCACTGCTGCTACCAGGCCCCTGAGACACCCTTTACACTCCCTAACTCCCAGTCTCTGCTTGGGGAGTTGCACACAACATTATTAACTCTAGTAGAAGGGGCAACATGAGGGATGTGATTGTACAAAGGGGCTAGTGATTTATTTACTGCTGTGTTGCTTGGACGCTGTCTGAATTTTAGGCGACAAAGAGTTAAAACCACCATCCAGGCAATCCTGCGCTGCAGCCGAGGAGGACCAAGGGCACAGGGAGTCTGTGCCAGGAGATGCAGCCTGCAGGGCACTTTCAGAAATACTGCTCTACCCAGTCAGAGATGCGCCCATGAGACCATCTCCCCTGGCCTAACACAAGGCTGAGAATGAGAGCTTTCCTAGCAAAAGAATCCAGAAGAGAGCATGAGCAAAATGAAAGGATGGGTCTGTCAGTCCAATGCTGCTTTAACAGCTGGGCACACATTCACCCTGGTCATTACCTGACGTGCATCTCTCACAGGCACACCATTGCCACCCACATCCTAAAATAAAGCACTGTGGAGGGACTCATGCACCAAGAGCCTCACTCTCCACTGACCCTGTGATGACATTGCTCAGTCTTGTGTGAGACCATCTTCCCTTCCTGCCCCAACAACTCTCTCCTTTGTGTCAATACTGGCATTCAGGCCGACCTGATGAGGCAACACAGCAGCTCGCAGTTGGATTTGTTCCCTCTTTCAGCTCTGCCACCCACCACAGCACACAAATGCTCCTTTTGGCAGCATCAGCCGCAGAGATTTTTGCTGGATTAAAGCAATCACGTGACCCCCAGCTTCTTGCAGGAGTGGCACCAAAACAGCAACAAAGAGCAGAACTCCGCTCACCTTACAGGAGTGCCACCGCAGGCGTGCCAGCTGGGCCTTTCACTATGTGATGGTATTTCAGGCACACATCCATTTTCTGACAACTCTCCAGCCACTGAGCACGATGGTGGGTTGAAACAGACTGCACAGAGGGCGGGAAGGAGGAAAGGGCTTCCCTCACCTGCCCACAGCCTGGGGACAGACTGGTTTTGTTGTTGGGCTGGGATTTTGTTAATTTGTTTTTTTTTTTGTTTTGCTTACATGGCAAACTGCCCTTTCCCTAGGGCTGCACAGGCCCTTTCAAGTCCTGCAACTTTTGAATTTGTGTTCCTTGTATTCTCACACTGAAGTGGCAAATGAGATCCAAAGATCATTTTGCATCTGTTAAAGAACTAAACAAAGCTAAAAGTTCCAACGCAAAGAGTACTGACACACACCAATCTGTAACCTATCTGGGGAACACAGTGTTTTCTTTTATAAGCAGTCCCACATAGCCTCTTTTTAATGATCTGCAGAGAGACTGAGAAATTCACCAGTGGTATTAAATTAGAAGCTGAAAACAACAGAGAGAGCAGATGTGTTATACAAATGGGCAAAAGCGAGATGAGTAACAGGGGAAGGAGAAAGGAAATGTGACAACATTTGGGAAAAACAGGAGAGCATTACAGTGCAGTGAAAAACAGGACACATGTATACATGGTATCGGGCACAGATTGACCAGGGAAAATCAAAAATGTGCCAAGGGGAACAGTTCAGCAGTAGCAGGGGGGAGAGAGTGACTAACAGGTCTTTTCTCTCTAATGCTGAAGATTCCTGAAGATGCAGCACACTGGGTACCATCACAGTGAAGCCCTCATGGGCAGAGATGTGCTTACAAAATAACACTGATACAGTTCCAAGAGCCTTTTGTTGGAACAAATAGCAAATTGAAGTATTTAAGAATCACATAATGACTTTTTAGTCTTTGATAGTTCTCAAACAATCATGCAGCCAGAAAATACATGCTGATCAACCTCTCTTCCTCGTGTGGGCAACTGCATAAGCAGAGCAAATGTCCAAGTGAACCTGACACCATCCTATCAACTTTTGTTTCCATCTGAGAAGTACTTTAAATAACATTCAAAGCAGGTTTAACATCAGTTATTACTCTGATTATTGCATTCCTAAGATAATGGATTTCAAAATTGTATTTCTAGTTGAAGATTAAAGAGCTACTTCTAGGCTTCCTACCTGCTTTATTAAAGTAAGATTCAATCTAGTCTCAGAAGTAGAACATTAATATAGAGGAGATTTGCTGTCATCTTAGTAAGTGTTAGCAGCAATCATTTAGCATTCCCATTACTTTCCCACCAAACCTCACCAACTCATGTTGAGAAGCAAACTGGATTTCTTATACCCACATGCCACCTTCATCTTGGAGGTACTCAGGGACACCTAACACTGTTAGACCCCAGCTTTTCTGCTCTGCTTCACAGAGTGAAAGCAGGTTTGTGCCTCAGGGCAAAAAGAGGGCAGCTTTTCAAGCCTGTGATGCACAGGTACCCCCCTGACCTTCTGAGCAGCCTGCTCCCCCTCCAGGGAGGCTGTTGCAAACAGAGGAGAATGCTACTGGCTCACCACATGGCTGATGTGCAAATAGCATCGAGCTACATTTGATGCCGCGGTATACACTTGGCATTGGAAAACAACACATTCCTTCAGAGTGCAAGGCAAGAAGCAAATCTTTTTGTTCGATCATGCACATCAGCAAGCAGTGGAAGTCCATTTAGGTAGCCCTGCATTTCTTGTATACACATTGTCACCTTCATATTGCAGGCACAGAGCCCCATCACTTGCCTATGACTACAGCACACGTCCCCAGAAACAGGGGTGGAGAGAAGAAGGAAGAAACGAGACATACCACTCAGCAAGGTGCAGAGCTGGGCCCCCTCAGTCTCGCCTTGCAAAGTCAAGAACAAGTTGGCTCTTGGCCCTGCTGCTGGAGAAAACAGAGGGAAAATCCCACATCCTGATGAGACTCTGGAGCAAAACTATGCCTCATGGATTTTATCTGAGATACAGCATTGCCTAAATCAGGTCTAATTGCTACACAATACAGGATGGAGAATCTCTTAATTCCCCCAGAATCTGTCCCAAAGGCTGAGAACTCTCAGCTGCTTCATAATCTTGTGCACTGAGTCATATTAAATCAGTAGCAGGCCTCAGCCTAGGTTTGCCACTCAATGAATTTGCACTGCGTTGGGAGGAAGGAAGAGTTGCAATCTGAGCCTAAAAGTCAGGGTGTGCATTTCCTCCCCCTTTTCCCCCTGGCTTTATGCCAAAAGCAGAGCAGCAACCAGGTGACTTATCTGCTGTCAGCACCTTTTATTTTCTAAGTTTCCTACAAGGACACAGAGAAGCTATGATGCTGACGAACTACATTATCTCACTTTGCACCAAATTTTCCACCTCCCCCTGTGATTTACCATGCCAGAATCTTTGCCATTTGAGTGGTATGGAAAGCAGGAGATGAAGGCTCAAAACCTGCAATTTTGCCTAGAATACGCAACATATGTCTAATTAGAAATTAATACTTATGAGCTATGTTCCTCTACTATAGTTTGTTCTGCCCCAAGGTATCACTACAGCGCCACTCAGAAGACAAGAAGGGTTGAGGTGAAGTCTCTTAACAGAGAAACATAGCAGAGTACCATGTGCGGAGCAGAAGCAGGCTGGAGGCTGACAGTACTTGGCTCTACAGAGACACCAGCCTGCAGGACAGGGACAGAGGAGCCCACAGACAGGACAGCTTCAAGACATTAAATACCTGACGGCTGAGAGCTGGTGCAGCTGCAGCAACCAAGAAGGGCTCGTCTTCATCTGCTGAGCTCCTTCCCGGTGGAGGCGGACGTGGGTGGGTCACGTGCAGCCGTGTCCCTGGAGTCCAGCTTCCTGCGGCGTGCTCTGCAGAGGGCAGCAGCTCCGGCAGCCCCCGCCGCGAACGGGGGCCCGCCCGTCTCACAGCCCGTCCGGCTGCCAGGATGCCCCCGAGCAACATCTCCGCCTT
This sequence comes from Limosa lapponica baueri, assembly GCA_002844005.1. Taxonomy (NCBI): domain Eukaryota; kingdom Metazoa; phylum Chordata; class Aves; order Charadriiformes; family Scolopacidae; genus Limosa; species Limosa lapponica. The sequence goes on along the minus strand of KZ505681.1, from coordinate 343,423 downwards.
TGCCTCTTGGCTCCTGGGTAGAACTAAGTCCTAGAAATGAACGTCTCGAACCTGGCACCACGAAAGGGAGTTGCCAAATATCTGGATGCTTAAAAAAAAATTGCCCTACCGTGCGTGTAGCAAAGTCGGGGATTAAACGTAAGGCAGAAATTCAGGATTTGTGTAAAGGGTCCCATCAGAAGGCAACCTGTGATTTAAACCGGGAACAAAGCAAGGCCTGAGCACCTACAGAATGGCAAATACCCTCAAATGAAACAAAGAGCTGAAACAAAAGGAGCCATTAGAGTCAAATCCCCTGCTAGCAGTATGTAAATATGTGAAGGCCAAACTTGAGCAGAGCTGTTGGTCTTGTGGCTAGTTTCCTCTGACTAAGAACTTGGGTTTTTAGTCCAGCGTCTGAGGAGCAATTTGGACAAGCTGCACGCTGCTACACACTCCGCAGTGCTACTTGGCTGGGGTGTGGGACACACGCACGCCTTATTCTTCAGCCAGGACTCCTCTGCTGTGGAAACTAAAATGAATTAAGAACACGCTCACTAGGTCAGTGGGTTCTATAAATTACAAGTGTTGCAAGGGTTACTAACAGAAGAAATTGCAGGATATACTGAGTTGCATTTACAGCTTGAACACTGAAAGTAAGGATTCCTTACCCAGGAGTGAATTTTGCTCAATGGGACTCAAAGCTTAAGTAAATGCAAATAGCCTACGCTGAAAATGTGAAAAATAAACAAAATATCATTTAATTTAATTTGAGCGCCCAAGCAAGTCATTCGCAAGTCTGTTTAATGTTTAGGAAGAAAAAGCCGTAGTTCAGTCCTACAAATGGTTTTAGTTACTTCTACGACTTTCCGTCTCTTGAGGATAATCCACTCCTAATAAGGACAATTGCTTAGATTTATTACCCCACTGAGGTCTTGTTAAAGATCTAACAAAAATCCTATTTAAATGAAAAGGACAATAGAATCTTTAAAGTCAGTGTAGAGTTTAATTAAAACCCGAAAAAGAGCCCATGTCTTTATGCATAAGAAAAGCAAAAACAGATTTCAAAGCTGTTAAACTACATGTAATTGGCATAAACTATCCACTGAGCCAAAGTAAGAAAAAAAAAAAAAAAGCAGGCTATCGTATGGAAATTGGAGTCTATTAATAAATAACAAACCTGATACATGTGCCTAGCACCATATTTTTGCATGCATTTTTTAATTTGCCTAATTTGCTAGACATATCTTAGAGCAAACATGAGACATGCTAGCTGTTAAGTTGAACAAATCCAAAAGGGACAAAAAGACTGATTGAAATCAATGCATTAACATGCACCAGCATTTAAAAACGTCTCATAACGTTCCCAAAGAGAGCCTGTAAACTGCAGCAGTCTTAGTGCAAAACTGCTGTAATCTGTGTTCCCATGTAGTCATTATTCACACATGGGAGTATACAGTTCCTACAATCATTTTTCATGCATGAATACTTTAAACCCCAAAATCACTGACATAAATACACAAGGGGGACCTCCCTTTCGAAAGTTAACATCTTATGAACTCTGAAAGGGAATGTGAAGACAGATAGCAGTCCACGTGCTGACACAGCTCTCCTGGAGGGATGGGTCTGTGTGCAGTCCCCCTGACACGGCAGGCGCACCCAAGCCTTCCCCAGGCTGCGAGTCACCACTGGCCACTGGGCACCCAGCTGCAGAGCCAAACCCAGCGAAGTCAGGACAGAGCAGACCAAGGCAAAGCCTTACCACTTCTCCCTTCCCCCCACCAGCATGCAACTGGGGCCCCACATGTAGGGAAGGGAGGTCAGCCCAACAGCTGCTTTGGGCATGCGGTTTCCTTTTCAGGAGATAATAAATTCTGAGACAAAAAAAAAAAAATAAGCCCATAACCTATTTCTGCACTAAAGGCACTTTTACTTCTCTGCTTTTCCACATGATAAAGGATTATGGGCTGGCTGGGGGCAGGCAGACACACAGATCAGGCTCTGCGGAGAAAGAAAACACGCATGAAGGCAGCTCCATGCAGCAGCAGCAGGGAGTGTAATACAGTGGCTGGAAAAGGAGGTGACAAAATGGTGGCCCTCCCCTCCTGGCTGGCTCGGTTTGCAGCCCATCGGTGAGGATGACACAGCAAAACGGTCACCAGGGAACTCCAGCTCTGAGGTGGGACACTTGACTCCCTCATCTGGAAAAATCCTGAGAGGATGGTATGTTAACCTTTCCTCTGCAGCACGTTAGTCCCTTAATGATTTAATCAATATAATCAAACACATTTCAAGCCCACAGTAAGTGGACATCTTGCTACTTAGGCTTTCCCCCCAAATTAGCTCTAATTAAAAAATTACAGCTTTTTCCAGTGCTGTAGTGTAGTCAGCATCTTTGCTTTCAAATTGCATTTTTGTAGGAGTGAGGCCTGGCACTATGTCTGACTCGGGCAACAGTTGAGGAGCCTATCAGAAGGGCTAGAAGCCACCCCAAGTAAACAGCCAATTCCCAGCTCAACCCTCTCAGTCACTTCTGTGACTGAAACGGTGAGATGGCATCTTTTTCAGAATTGAGGGCCGCTTAAGTCCACAAAAAGCATCCAAGGCTAGCTGCGTGCCCAGCCAGCCAGTCCCTCAGAGGTCTGGGAGGCAGCGGTGGCACCCCAGACTCCCTGCTGGCAAGTCTCTGTAGCGCCCCTTCCCGGAGAGCTCTGCTACAGTCACTTGAAAGGTCTCTGGATAAAACAGTGAAATCCACCATAGATCGCTTGCAACAGAAGCTTTGTAATACCTCAGACTCACCTTGCACCCGGTGCTACTAACGCCGAGGTGGAAGGCGCCGTAACACGCGAGTGCCATCGGCTAATTCAACCCAATAGCGGGGCTGAGGGGCGCAGCGCAACCCGCTGGCCAGCGGCGGGGGAAGATGGCTGCCGCCCCGGGCCCCGCCCGCCCAGCACCAGGCCGGGCCCGCCCGTCTCCATGGCGACGGCCGCGGGGGATGTGTGTGTGTGTCAACGAAATGGCGGGCGGCGCCAACCAGGCCCGGCTCTGCCCGAGGCGGGAACGGGGAGGGCCACCCCGCCAAGGCCCGTTCCCGCTGTACCCGGGCGCGGGGAGCCCGGCAGGGGATAGGGGGAACGAGGCGGCATCGCCCCGATCCACGCTGGGGCAGGTTTCCGCCTGCAGTTCTTGGAAGGCAGTTGGGCGATTCCTCAACGTGCCTCGGGCCGGCGACTGGGAGCCCGATTGGGGAGGGGAAGCGTCGGTATGAGGCCTCTGTGAAAGCCATATTAAAACACTTAGCGTGCGGTGCATCCTGGGGGTTGTATTCCTCAATGACCTTTTTAAAGAAATATGTTCTGAAATCAGCATCCGCGGGAGGGCACAGATGTTTACAGATGTTAGCCAGCGCTTGAAATTATATACCGATTCCATGTGGTAGCAAAGAGCTCATTTCCCATTCCAGCCACATAGCAACGGGAAATGTAAATTTAATGCTGTTCTTTTTCCAGCTCTTTCACCAGAGATGCAAAACCCAGCAGTTTCGAGGCAAGGTGGAAGGCTGTGAAGCTGGAGTGAAATCCTGGAGCATCCCAAGCACTTTCAACCTCCTTGAACGCTCACAAGCAGAACATCTTGGCGAGTTATTACTCAGCTACAAATGGAAAACACCATTGAAAATACATTAATAGCTGCCAATGGCAATTCCAAGCAGGATTTAGGATCTCTTTTATTAATGTTATATAGTTCACTTGTCATATATGTGAAACAACGGGTATTTTCCAATTTAAAGATGGGTGAAGTATAACCATGAAAGGTAACATTTTGGTCTGCTTTGCCCATTGCACGCATGCACTTTTTTTCTGGCAATACAGCACTGCCAAGAGGCAAGAGAGAAGCTTCTCAAAGTGTGGGTAGGGAGATTATTCACACATTTATTTTAACTAATTTCACCCACCAGCCCTTCAGAACCACTGGATGGGTCCAGCAGCTGGGCAGCACAGGGCAGGAGCAGACCTCAGCAGCATCAACCAGCTTTTCTTCTATTACTGTCCAGGTTCCCGTGTCTTCTCAAGCACCTTGCAGTCAGATGAACTCCTAAAAACGTCTGGCCAGTCAGCACAACCTTGTTTAGCAGTGGGAAACATGGAATCTGCATACAGTTTGTCCGTAGGAGAGACAGGGCAAAATACCGGTGGTGAACTTTCATGAAAACACATCTATGAGAAGGTTCCTTAGTAAGTTACCCTGTTGGAGGAGTGGATTGTTGTTCTTGTCCCAGAGGACTGTTGTCCCTGCTCTGAGAAGGCTCATGGTGGACACAGGCTGCTGTGTGTGCCTTCCCTCATCCAGAGCCCTGGGACCCTCCTCGCAGGCCTGCATCACAACATCTCCATGTCTGACACCAGCTCTACCTATGGCTGCAGTCACAGGTTCTTCAGTGAACCCTCAACACAGCCACAGCACCAGATGCTGTACCAGCCTAGCACCTCCAGAACACACAAAGGGTATGGAGGAACACAGATAAAGTACTTTACTTCCTTCTGTGCATCATCCCACCCCAGGAAAGGAAACAATTTCTCACACAGCTTCCAGGATGCAAAAGGTGTGGCCTACAATTAACTGAGGCCACAAATACAAATGTTTTGATAATTATCTCAATGGATAGGTAAATGTTTCAGTGTTAACGCCTGAAACCTTGAAATTCGATGACACATTTTAAAATCAGCCTGAGAGTGACAAAACAACCCAAAAGAGAATATACAGCTACTTTGGAAAGCGTTAGTACAGATTAAATCAAATGAACAGCAGACTCTTCTAGTCCCCAGATCTGCTCTTCCAGGAGAAAAGCACTTTAAGAATGTGACAGACACTTTGCTTTTGAGCACATGCCAGCAGATCTCAGTGGAGCTCATACAGACCTGAGAGCGCAGGAGTTCACTCAAGTGAGTGAACTGGTCTGTCCCACATCTGTTACAACTTACCCACTTGCAGGACCAGTACCCAGTTACCTCTGTAAAGCTAAAACCAACCAACCAAAACCCAAAAAAGGCAAGATTTAACAGTAGTTAGCTCTTTTTCATCTATGTGCAGGGACTCTGAATTAGCAATCGTCTGTAGGTAGAAGCTTTTCCTTCTGATAATCACACCCACAGCATCCAGACTTCTAAGGGTAGGTGTTACTAGAATGGCAAGACACAATTATTCTTTAAATCATGAGAAGTCTGATCTGTTGGAGAGCTAGATTAAACAGAAAAGCTTGAAAATTAATCTCCCCATTGTGTTGCTGTAGGGTAAATCTTTCTTTCCAGACTTATTTCCAATCTGAAAATTCCCAAACGGTTCACAGAGCACCACGGAAACGCCTCAGCCTGCTCTAGGGAACTCCCTCCTGTCACTTCCAAAACTTGGCTCTGTCCCACAAGCAAAACCCTAGCTCCTCCATGACACTGCCTACAAGATCTCTGCTCACTGCATTTCTCTTCTGTACCCAACTTGGGAATGACAGATGTCTCCTTCCCTAAGCACTGCTTAGTTCCTCTCAGAGGAGGAGACACCTCCCACTTCCCCAAGCAACCCAGAACGCAGGAGGCAAACTGGCACCCTCCTTCAGCCTTCCTCTCCATTCCCTGCCCAGGTCACAGCAAGGGAGCCTAACAGGTACAGCCGCAGTGAACACATGTTCAGTATGGACACCAGCAGGGAAAATACAGGAGAGTGGTTTACATGAGGAACAACTGAGGAGGGACTTGGTTTTTTCTTTGAGACAATCCTTTATGCAGCCTGTAGAAAATTTAAGTTTCCTTGAGCACAGTTATTTTTTAAGAGCAGGAGGTATTTTCTTTGCTCAAAATTCAAAGGGACACTCAATTGCACTAAATATAAACATGCTTTTGGCATTTTATTAGGCAAGCTTCTTCTGCTGTCACTATGACTAGTCCTACCTTACTGTCACCATTCCCGTTACTTACTTGTGCTGCATTTCACCCGCATGTACATGGGGATACACCCATCTACCAAACCAAAATGCAACAAAGCCTCTACCCAACTTTGGATCTACTTAAAATGAGAGTGAAGCCACAAGGTACACTAGGAACTACCTGTAAGTATTCCCAAGAATAAACAATTAAATAAAACAACAGAACTAGAAAAAAAAATACAGCAGGTCCTATAAGAGTGTTCAGACAAGAACTTAAAGTAATAGCTCATTTCTTTTCAGGTTACCATTTTTTGCATTACATATAAATACTGAAGAACGTTGGCAGGAAAAATGTTTATGTTTTATTTCTTTCAGTGTTTCTCTAGGCACGATAAGACAGTCATTCTCCAGCAGAACTCCTGCAGAGGTAGGCTCTGGTGATAGAATGCATTTAAAAATGATGGCCAGATGGTGGCACAGTAAAAGTCTTTCTTTTGAAGGGCTGTACATGTCTAATAGAAATATTCCTTGTTCCATATGCATATCACAGAGGATTAGACACATACACTCCTCACACAGACCAACCACCTCCCAAAACACATGTCAGCAGAGTATTTACTACCAAATCCAGAAGGAGTTTGTGATTCTAACATTGTCCCCATTAATGAGAAAAATGTCACTATACAAAAGCTCCTTTTTTTTTCCTCCTTCTTATCAAATCCTTCAAACAGCTGATAACTAGCTTTTATAGATTGGAGAGTCAGATAGAATTCTGAATCTATTATTTTACTAAAACCCCAGGGGTCAACTTATCACCTGAAAACCATTTTACATGGACAATTTGACTTTCATATGGAGTGTCAGAACATACCCTAGATGGAAATCTAAAATAAATTATATGGACTACTGCCTTCTTTGTGCTGAAATTTATCGGTCCCACACTACAATAATTTTGAAAATTGTATCCCTTAAGCTACAGTGCTGAGATATTATTAACTGCTTGAACTGAAAGAGCAGTTCTGATTGGCTGCTATAAAGTCTGTGGACAGAGACTAATTTCTACTGAACCACATGCTTATCCAAAGCCGTTTTCCACCATTCCAAGCTGCCAACTTTATTTTCTTCCAGAACACAATGCCCATTTTATTACTATCATCCTCAGTATGTACTGTCACTTCAGTAAATCTGTTCCAGAAGCTAAGAATGTGTCTAAGCTTCTGCTAATATGCTTGCCTGAGACCATCACACCCGAGAGAGGGAGGGGGAGAGAGACATCCACTTGTACCTCTTATCTTCCTAATACAGGTTATTCTCCTTCCTAAGCAAGCCTCCAGTCTCTGAAATGTATCTCTGTGATCTATCACTAGATAAGCAGATTTATTTCATGGCCCACACTTCATCACTTCTACTGCCATACTTCTGAAATAACATTATTTGATAACGTGTTGATGCTTTGATGAATGCTCCTTTAACATCTATTAGTACAATTTTTAGAAACCACCCAACTGACCTCAGAGCCTAAAATCTTCATAATTGAGGAGATACTAAAAATGTTAATAATCCAGCTGCTGAGTGACTATTCGTTGAGCAGAAATTCCCAGTTAGGCAGACAAACGACCTCTGGACATGATATGTAAGATACAAGAATGAAGCCCTGGAATAAAAGTTTATTTCCTGCACCCAGTAACCTAACAAGCCTGGACTACAACAGCTAAAATATTACACCACAAACAGAAAAAAAAAAAAATCGGAATCCTAGGAATAAATTTTACTGCCTCATTTTTATTCAGACAAATTAATAGCCTTTATAAACCAAAAGAAATTGCTAAAAAGGAAGTTCTGACCTGCACACCCAAGTTTCTAGACAGCACTAGTCACCTTTTCTTTACTAAACAGTATCAAGCCTCTCCAAGAGCCATTCAGACTAAGGACGATTCACTGAGGCCAGTCAGTCTCTCTGACAACCTACGGCTTCTGGCAATGGCATTTAGCTCGGTAGGGCCTTTGCCAAGCAAGGATTTGAAAAAACAAGGTTTGACAGGTCTCTTCCAAACCCTTTACTGCCTGCCTGTCCAACATCTTTCCTTTATGTTAGGATATATCTAAGAAGCAGCAGGAGCCTGTCAGTTAATGAAGACTCCATTGCGAAGTCACAGTTACAGCCTTTCAGAGGGAAGTGGCTAGTTGTTGATTGGACTCTTGTGTTCACTTTCTCTCATGCTCCCTGACTTCCCAAGAGTATTCCTCAAGGACCTGGGGGAGCTCTGCCAGCTTGCCTGAGTGTGGCAGGGGTCTGCTCTGCAGAGCTTGGCTTTGCTGGTGCCTAAGCTCAGTATAAGTATTGGTGCCAAAGCCATGCTGAACAGTGTAATATCTGTGTTCAGCAGTTAGATGACTACTACGTTGAAGACGGTTCATTATTAAAATCCTCTAGAGTTATACTTCTACTGAAATAAATATCATATTTTAGAGAATTTGTGCAGTGAGCTAGGACAACTGGGATAAAATGGCATATATAGCTTTAGCTTTGAAACTCTTGATTTTTTGTTTTGGCCAAGCATCTCAGTTGGTGAGTGGTGGTTTGTCAGGCAGAAATTTTAGAAGCATGAATTTATCTTCAATAGAAAAGATAACCTGAGGAAACTATTTTGGATGGTAATATCCCTATGTCTGCTTTAATTACATCCTACCACTTACGAAAGTGACTAGAACAAGTTAGCAGGACTTCTGTCTTACCCAAACAATAGAAATTCCCTTGCATCACAAATTCACAGTACTGAAGATAATGAAAAGTGTTTGGAGTTGTCCACTTGTATTGATAAATATTTTGAGCACTTTTAAGTGCTTAAACTGTTAAGATATATATTTTGGAATCTATTTCTACAAGTGATAGCTTTATTGGCTCAGAAGAAGAAATTCACAATTTCATAGTAGGCACAACTGACAGAGCCCGAATCCAGCTGGAAGTGTGGTCAGGTATCAACATGCAGCAGCTTAAAAAAAGTTACACAAGCTGACCTTAATATGTGTGACTATCAGGTTTTCACTGTAGAAATATATATTTTTCAATATCCTTTTCTGAGCAGAAATCATGTCATTTATATGCAAATCAGACTATATTCTGCAGCTGTTTCTTCTGCGCTGAAGCCATGGGAATTATTTGCACTTAATAAAGCCTCATAAATAGGTTTTGCCTCTAAATGGGTGGGGGAGCAGCAAATATATCATAGCCATTTACAGTTACAAGCATCTTTTTATTTTGAAAGTTATATGCCTCCTTTAATAGGAAGTTTCACAGTTACAAAAGAAACATTGTTTCATTTATATAAACAAAATACCCTTACAGCCTTCAAAACAAAGTATTCTGCATTTCTCCCCATACTCAACTATGTAAAGTGTAGAAATTGCCATGTAGAATCAATCAATCGGACAGTCTGTATCATCATTACCTGCCAGCTCCACGTAGTATATGTTAAATACAGGAAGAAACTCCTTGCTATTGTATCTAGACAGTTTTATGGAATTTGAAAGAACATATACCTTCTTTATAAAAAGTATGTCCACCCAGTATAATCTACATTTCTGCAAAATGTACCATTTTCACTCACCACCAATCCCGATGTGCCCCACAAGCCCTGGCACACGGAAACTCAGGAACACTCAAAGCCCACCCCACAAGACCAGAATTAAAGTGTAGTGTTTTAGTGTGGCAGGCAGCATACTAAAGCTAACTGGGAAACAACTCTCCCTAACTGGTATAAAGTGTCTCGATCGGGACGTCTTGTTCAGAGCAGGACATGCAGTGCAGGACTGCAGGTTAACAGGCGCACAGCTTTCCCAGTCACTTCACAACCACAGGGAAGAGCTAAGGTGATGGACACCGCCTAGAGAAAGACAGGAGACAAAAGCGCCCCAAGGGCCCCTGTCACTTAGCAGGATGCAATCCTTACCCTCGCCCAATCCGTCTGAAATACCCTTCAGGAGCACATGGAGACAAAGAGTTACAACACTGGGACAAAAGTGAGGGCTTGGACAAGTACGATGTTATGTCATAGAGGTTTAAAGAACAAATAAAGCAACACAGTTCAACCAGGGTGGCCCTTATCTCAGCTGAACAGTGGCAGCCAATAAACCACTGCCCTTTTTCTATCTGATTTTTTTCAGTCAAGCTGAACTTCATCACTGCAAACTGTCAGCACTGCCTGTGCCGCAGTTTGTTGTCATGTAAGCCTTCAGTAATTCGATGTGCAGGAAGTGAATTTTACCCTGACTAGTACCTCCTCCTTTTCCATTTCCTCCTTAAGCAAAGAAGCTAGGGAAAAAAACCCCAAACACAAACAACAACCAACCAAACAAACAAAAAAACCCCACAAAAAAACCCCAACCAAACCCAGGCATTCATGGATCTCATTTAAGATTCTGCCAGTAGAACTACTGACATGATACTGCTCTTTCGCTTCTACATAAAAAGCAGAAGTGGTGACAAATGGGTATCGCAAGATACTCTTTCTTTTAGAAGGGATGCCATTAATTCTGTTATATGATGACTTAGAGAGGTAGTAGTTGTGCTCTACAAAATGACTGATTTTAACTATTTTTCAGGTGCATATTGGTTCCATACGGTGACTTCTGTTCACTCTATACCATTATGTTGACTGCCTTGAAAATCACCAACTTTTATACCTCATGTAACTATTCTGTGAAGATATCTAAGTAAAAATACTCAAATAACAAGAGACTGCCTTATTTCAACAATCACTGTAATGTTTAACCCATTGAAGTCTTCAAATACATGAATAAAGTCTATATAATTAAAATGGTCATGAGACATGCTGCTTACAATTAAAATGACGTCACAATACATTTACAGCATTCTATATGCTATGAATGTACCTTATACACAAACATGTCTGGCAACGTGTTTAAACACTATACTTATTTTTCTGCTACCAATTTTTGAAGATCATGTTTTTTGAGTGCATATTGCATTTTCTTCAGGCACAGATATGGCTGACCTCAGTTTATATTTTGAAACCAATATATGTGATAGGACAAGGAAGCATATAAGGAAGTTGAAGTTAAATTAAAAGCAGGTATGAGCATGTATTTTATTATGGAGAATCAGACAAGTAAGATAGTAAAATCTGACTTCTTGTCACATTGAATTTTCTTTCACTACTCCATTATGGGAAACAGTATTTTTATAATGTAAATTTTATAGAATCATCCCCAGACCAAAGTCTGTGGCATTCTGCTGTATCCCCAAAGAATTACTTACACAGTCCCACTGATTCAAACTCAAGCCACTCATTTAATGTTACAACTCTATGCAGAATTAAAAACAAGGATCCTTTCAGACTTTAAGAATGTTTTTATGTATTTTAGTCTGCATTTTATCTATTGGTAGCAGCTTAATGAAATTGTCTGATGTTATCCCCTGTTGAATTTAATTAGTCTGTTATTTCACCTGGGCAGCACCTGAAGGAAGCTGCACACAGCAACATTAGTGGAGCACAGCCATCTTTTGCTATATGTAAGACTATTCAACTCAGAAAAGGTGCCATCTTTATGTGGATAAAAGAACCCATGCATCTCATGTGCACAAGAAAAGCAATATTCAGTGAGGCTGGCTGTGAATTTACAGCACACCAGCTTCTCCATGCTAACTGTACGTGGTCGCTTTCATCACGGGTAATTTGGTGAGTTACACCAGAGAGTAAGTCAGCCCACTTACAACCTGAATCATCTTCTGACAGTGTCTGCCTCTTCCTAGTGACTACACAAGGACTCCAGGTAAACTAGGCTTATCACTTCAAGTTATTCAGTTAAATTACTAAAATTGGATAGCTCTTCATATCTATGTCTATACTTACTTTTTAGGGCATGACCTGGGATTTTGGTACCCTAGTCATTCATATAAAGGATCTGGGGAGAAACACCACTGTTCCTGCCTGAGAGCCACCCAATTTCCAGGGAAATCAGAAGATGGTGATAAGCAGGAGGTAAACTCTGCATTCTTAAATCTCACCATGACAGGGAACTGGGATGTGAGTAGGATGTACAGGACTAGCACTGCTGGTGTAAACACAGCAGTAGTATACTAATTCTGAGCTACCTCAGTTTGGAAATTTAATTTAAAAAAAATAATAATTCAGATTTTGACTAGGTTTTTCTAATTCTCCACTCAATTTGCTCTTTCTGCCTGTATTTGTTTTGAAGTATACTCACTGTGTATCTGCAATTAATTATTGCCATAGGGACCTACTATGGTTATGACTTTTGATCTTTCAATTATTATGATTTGAAAAATGGAACAGTAACAAATGCTACCATATGAAAAGTCATTCCTTCTCCTGAGAGAGAGAACACTTCATCATATAAGGACTTCCAAATTGTTTTTCTGAAAGTGATTTAGAATTTAAAGAGTCATAGAGCTAATATGAATAATGAAGCAAAACAATAATGCCTAATAAAGCACTTATTTCTAGAAAAATGTTTTTGCACCAGACATTCAATATTACTGTAAAGACACAGCAGTACTGAAAGATTTATATTCTGAAATCTGTGAAATGCTGTCAGCAGCAACAGCACAATTTTGTAATTTTCCAAAGATGATATTGGATGCTGATCTCTTGTGAAAAACAGAGACAGGAAACGATCTTATAAACCACCTGCAAAGTACTCGGAATAGTCTTGAAAGTACCAAATGCATTTGTTATCATGAGTTCTGACGATGGATCAAATTGGAAATTAAAGCCTTCTAAAAAATCAAAAGGAAAAAAATTTTAATACAGTATCGGAAAATTAATCAGCCTTGAATCTTGAAGGAACCCAATAATAACTACTGAACTCCTGCCCTGGGGAAAACTAAGAGGAAAATAAAACACCTGCCCGCAAGGATAATTTTCCTTGAAGTAATAGTCTAAATATAAACCTACTCCTATTAACTAACTAAAAACAAGTGGTTATATTTAGACTTACAAAAAATGAAGCAAAAATGGCATTAATGTCAATTCTTTCTAGGTATTTATATAAACTACCAAAGTATTTCACAGAAAAATGGTAACACATCTTCAGTGTAGAAATGGGGCCAAAAAAATCTCAAAAAGATACTTCCTTCATTCTAAGAAATAAATAGAAGCTTACCTTATGTATTTTTATGAAGACAACAACTTTCACAATCAACTTTCACCCCAGTTACTACTCACAGTTCAGAACCTTTAGAAGCAGCTTCACGCAGACTAGCAGGAAGTAGCAAGGCCCCTGCCATTAGAAACATGCCCAGTGTGCAGGCAAGGTCTGAGCAACCAGCAGATGAGGGAGGTTTTGGAAAGTTGCAAGTTGTACAATCACAAGACTATATAAATTATATAAATGACATAATCACAAGATTATATTAATTGTTTCCTTCTCTATTTTTCCATGTTTGAAGCTCAGCTTTGTGTTGCTGTTTAAAAGCTTTTGTCAAATTTGAAGAAACTGAGGAACAGCTCAATTAGTTGTTGCAAGCTAAAACCCCAGGGAAAGGCAGGACACGAAGGCAATTAAAGAATGCTGTGGAAATATGGACTATAAATTGGAAAAAAAAAAGTGTATTGTATGTGTATGCTTAAACAAACATTGGCATCAAGTACCATCTTAAATGCCCTAGAGGACCTGGAACATCTCCACCTGGGAGGCCTGTGCTCTTCTGGCATGGTAGATAGAGCCAAGGGAAGATTCTCTGGAGCACCTAAAATGGTACTTGGCACTCTGCATTCTTAAATCTCACCCTGACAAGGAACTGGGAGGTGCCTAGGAGGTACAGGACTAGGACTGCTGGGCCAAACACAGCAGTAGTATAGTAATTCTGAGTAACCCCAGTATAGAATTTTAATTAAAAGAAGAAAAAAAAAAACAGACAAAGAGAGATCTGGCATAATACAAACTTCCAGATGGCATGAAATATTTGAGGTATAGCAAAGTGAGTTATAAGCTTTGGCATGCTGGAATTTGCACAGTCAAAAATGAAGTGGTGAGTGTTGAGGCTGCTTGTGCTAGGCCATTCTTTCATATGCAGAAAGAGTTATACCAGAAAGTAAGTCAAAATTGTAAGGAAACACTGGAGTGAAGTAAAATGTTATTAGCTGAGAAAAACACAACCAGGCAGTGCAGCATAACATGGTTGCATAGGGTTGCAGCACAAACAATGTTGCAAGAACAGACAGCTAAGGTTCCATGTGTGATTTTAACATTTTAATTCCACAGATTTTGAATAATTAAGAGTGAAAATTAACATTCTCCTGGATTTTAGGCAATATCATGTATTTTCACAACTATTGAACTTGCAGGGTCTACTGTCCAAACACTACAGCTTGAAGAAGATAGCCAAATCCAATGCTTTGTTGCCTAAACCTGTGCTGGGGTACGTAAATGCCCATTTTATGACCTCGTAATAAGTGAACATCCAAACAGAACTTTAGAATATTGTTTACAACCATTTACAACTGCTTTGTTCAGAGTTTAAGAACATATTTGCTTGAAGGAAGCTGCACTTTTTTATTAACAAGTTGACAGCACTGTCAAAAAGAATATAGTCTAGAATAATTTACCATTCTATTACTTCTACTCGTAAATCTAATTATTTTACAGAATCAGTGCTATGAAAAATTCCGCATTAGAGAAACTGAAAGACAAAACCAAAAAACATTAAGAAATTTCTGAGGAAAGAGTCCTTCATTCATTTAAAGAGTACTTGTGAGCAGGACATGTAATGAACAGCTTACTTTCCCTTATGTGATTTTTACTTGGTCCATAAAAGCACCCTCAGTTTCAGAACTATTCTCCTTTAACACATTCCAGTATTTGTAATCCTGAAAACAGCAAGGTCAACAAACAAATTTTAAGCACTTTTCCAAATAAGGTAATATACCAAGAATTCTATCAATTAGACATCCATTTTGTTATTATCTACTCTATGCAGCAATCCAGCTATTAATAAATAGGTACATAACAGAAATAAAATTCTCTTAACTAGATTTAAAGGCTTCACTCTGTAAAAATGACTACATTTTTTCTCTCAGCACTTACTATGTATTTTGTTTATATGTTTTACAAAATGCCATCAAATATTCCAAGAAAGGGCTTGACATCATTGATTTCATCATCAAGAAGGTATCTAATGAAGATTAAGCAAACAAAAAAATTTAATTAGGTATAGAACATCAAAACCTATGATATAAAGCATAGTCAAGAGATACCAAGAGAAGCAAAATAATTTGCAAGTCTTTTTCTTTCTAAGTAAAGTTAATTACTACTATTATTGTGAAAATTCACCTTTTTAAAATGAATGTTATAAATTATCACATCCCCTAACCGTCTGTGTTCCACAAAGAACTAAGCACTGGAACACTAAGGCAACAGAAAAACATGCACAACTTTTTATTACCTGGGATCCACTTCTTTTTCCTGTTCTTTTGTGAAAATAAAGAAATCCTCTTTCCTAGTGAATTTTGAAGAGTCTGACATTATTTTTGAGATTGAAGAACACTGTATGTTTTTCAGCTCTTGTGAAGGACTTGAATGCTTTTTTTCTTGAAAACTAAACTGCAAAGTAAATGTGAAAAAGTACATGGTTAAAATATCTAACCAAAAGAGAAGCTGCCAGATTGCCGTAGTATGTAGTATGGATATTTATATTGATATTATGGCATTTGACAAGGACCAAGCACATGATAAATATAATTATATACTTGGATGACTTGCAGAATCACAATCAAATTGAGTAAATAGTTTTGAAGTCATGCTATACAAAGTAAATTCAAGTCCTAGTTCTTTGTATCATGAATATCACACTGAACACAGGATGCAGGCATGTTTGGACAACACAGAAAGGTTCAAAAATTCAGTATGTCCAAACTGATTCATAAGTCAAATATGGTAAATATATTTACACATGAAATACTCTAATTATAGGAAATTCTGTTATTGAAATATTTTTACTCACCATTTTGATATTTCCACTCTGTACTGGTAAATTCATTTTTGATGTGCTATTAACCACAGAAACAAATGAGTTCTGAATATTGGTCTCATCTTGTAATGTGCATGAACTGAAAATATCAAGTTGAATAATTTAAGTTTTTTTAGAGAAGTGCAAAATTATTTCTTTTCAGTTCATGATTTTCTATTTATTTCCCTACATACACACACAAAAAAAATTCAAATCATTCAACAATTCATACCATTTAGAAGTTGAAATTTCACTCACTTTTATTAGAGAATAACCTTCTATATATTTAATTATACAGATACATGTGAAATATAGACAGTATTTTTAACTGAGTAAAATTGTAATAAATTACATAATGCTTACAGTTTTGAAATGTCATTTGTGGCTTTGCTTCTTATGTGCTGGCAAAGTGGTTCACACTCATCTGGAATTGAAGGCAGGTATTTCCATGTTCCAGAACAAAAAGAACGAAACTTTTAAAAACTGAGTCACAAACCAGCCAAAACCCCTTGTAAACATTTTATATAATATGGTAAGTAATAGTTTGAAAATTACTCAAATATCTTAACACTGGAAATATTTTTTCTGTGGGTTTTGGGCTACTGTAAAGATAAGCAGATATAAGTAGTAAGATAAATTAACAAATATGTAGTTGTAGGCCATCCAAAATTTTTTTAATTATAACTTTCTCAACTCTCCCTTTCATATTAGATGTCTCAATATAGGTGACATTCAAGGTGGAGTAATAAACGTGGTGGTCAAGTCAATCAACCAAAGAATTTTAGGTAGTTCCATTCTTTGTATACTATAATAAATTATTCTGAAATACTAGTCTGTAAAGTAATTCATATGTAGGTAACAAAGAATTTTGTTAAAATAACCTTACCTAATTCTCTACTGGCAAAGTTGCTAGCGAGTACTAATTTCTCATCATCAATATCATCCCAGACGTCATCTCTCAGTTCAAAGTCCACATCCAAAGCATCTGAAAAACAAGATCTGCTTTTATCTGTATCAGTCAAGTTATGCATTAAAGATTTTTGAACAATTTTTTTTATGCCAATGTGGTTCAGCTCTTCCCGCTCACAAACACAGAATATTTCCAAGAGAAAGCTGTAGTGCATTTGTAATGGACAAGTAGAACAAAAACTGTGATATGTTTTACAACCAGTTACTCAATCTCTTGTACAGACACACAAACTTTAAATAAATTATAGGTTTAGGTTACTACAATTTCACAGTATATTCTTGATTATATACTCTAAATTTATTATATTCTAAATTTTTTTTTACTGAATGGAAAGATACCATATTACCGATGTAGTTAACCTTACAAAAATTATATGAATTGATGCCTTACATAATTAGAACTATTTTTGGTGAAATTTTTTTTTAAACGGAGCCAGCCCAAATCAATATGACCAAAGTTATCTTTTCTGCTACTATTCAATGGAGATGGCGTTTCTACTACATCCCCTTGATGCTGTATGATTTGCCTCAAGATGTTCTCGAGCATAGACTATAGCTATACTGGAATATCCATCTGTCTTCCCATAACCTTATTCTTTTAACACAATCATGTCATGCACTAACTGCCACCCCCCAGCAACTGATGATATGGCTATGAAACAGTCTTCCATCTTAAGACTAGATAACAACTCTAGCAGGTAAATTAATATGGCAGGAAAAATACGAAGCATTTAAAGGAACAGGATTACAATCCCATCATCAAAATATTAAGTAAAAATGACATCATGCACTATAGCTGCCAACACTTAAGGCAGCATGAACTAAAAACCATTTCAATTCATTTAAGCACAGTGCTTCTTACATGTCTGAGTATGATCTAAACATTGTAGCTGCTACTTACTAGCAAATTAATCAAAACCTGATTCACATCAATCTACTGTCACTAAATACAATGGCAAAAGGCATGCCGTGAGGAGAACATCATAATTATATACTGACAATTAAGACTGATCATTTAACACCAAATGTAAAAACCTTTGTGGCCTTTCCAGTGGAAGAGAAACAGAAAAAGGAGTATTTTTTTCCAGCTAGAGATGTTTTACTAGTGATGAACTCAGTTATGGAATGGTTGTATTTTTTCAGCTACCAAGCAAAAGCTTGTATTTTACTAACATCTTCCAGCAGAAGGGGAAAAGAAGAAAATGTATAGATACAGGAATAAAATACCTCTTGTATTACAAGCAGCTTCAGTGGAAATACGTTACAGTTATACCTTTCAGCAAGTATTTATAGATTTGGACCCTCATATATTTATTTAGTCATTACTGTTTTATTGAAAGGTACATTTAGATGCTTACATTGCCACCAGAAATTCTTACTGACACCAGAAAGAAACTGAATTAAGGGCCCTACACATTCAGTGTTCTATAATGCTATACTGGTTGCTGTAGTGATTCAGCAAGTTTGAGTTTACAAGTATATTCGAATCAAAATAGTGAAAAATCATAATTTAAAACATTAGCAAAAACTTACGACTCTTTCCATAATTCCAGGATTGCAGTTGTTTCTGAGATACTCCTAAGCTATTAACATTATCTACCTGGTCCACAGGAGGTAGTGAAGATGATTGTTTATTGCTAGACCTATTAAAAGAAAAATAATAAAAAACCCCAGTGACACATCAGTAAAACAGTTGCAGCTTTCTGCAAAATCATTTGACTCAGAAAATAGGTTTTAGTTTTTACAACTTAGCATACTATCTAAAATAAGACAATATTTCTGGTACTTATATTAATCAGTACCTTGACAATGCTGGCAACAAAGATTTAGGTCTAAAAGCAAATTGTTCGAGATCCACATTTTGAGCTTGATTTAACATCTGCATCTGAAGAAAGCAGATTATTGTAACTGATAAGATACAAACATATTGAAACCCGTTGTTTTTTAATAATCTTAATGACATCATTAATACTGTATCAGGTTAGCATACTTTTTAAAGATCATATATAAAATCTTTCTGATGTCTGCTTATCTAACATAATCAGTTAAAGAGGTTTGAACTACGTGCTTCTAGTGGAGTTATCCAAGTACCCTGGCGAAGTCAGACTGGTTATCACTAACTCTTATCTCTATTAACTATAGGCTAAATCACTCTTTATTGCAAACAAACAAAACTGTGAGGAGGAAATAAAACACTCCAATATCTCAAATGCCATTCTTGCTGCAGAAAGAACCAGTTTAGTACTACTTTCAAAGGAATAAAGTGTAAATCATTAAATCTTTCAGAGATTAAAAATCGACATAGCTGGTTTTCTTATAAACAAGTGGATCTACCTGTCAATGCAAAAAGAACTTTTGGTAGCATTACTCTGATAAATACCACTATTTATTTTTCACTCAGATCATATTTTGCCAAAACCATGTCACAGTACAGTACCTTCCAACAACACCTCACCCACCACAATCTATCAAATGCCATGAAAGTAAAATCAAAGGGTACATGCACAGAAGTGGATCATTGGAAGCGTTCAAACAGCAGCAGAACCTCTCAAAGACTCCTGGACCTTTGGTACCTTTGTACTTCTTTGCTTTTTGCATTCCACACAGAAAAGACAAACTGGAATGTTCATATTCAGTTATAAAATTATCTCTGCAAACAATATATACAAATACATAACAGAGTAAAATAAATCTATTCAATGGCTGACTGTATTCAACTTAACCTTTAACCGTTTTACTGGGGGTACAGATGAAATTGAGTTCCTGCTCTTTAAATCAGCTAGGTACAAAGAAAACTTTGAATCTCCATTCATCTCAGACTTCTGAGGTACTCCAGTTTTACCTGAAAAAAGGAATTAAAATAATCTTCAGATTAGTTTAGAAGGGATAAATCCTAACTCTTTCCAGATTAATGGAAACTGCCACTAAGCTTAATACCTTATCAAAAGATCCTAAGAGATTTAACATGCTAATTAAAAGATTTAACACACCAATATTTATATAAAAGTGTAACAAGCTTGACATTGCTCTTAAATCAAATGCAAGATGTTCTGATTATTAATCATTGTAAGGCCATTGGCAAAGCTTTTTATTACTGCTTTTATGACTACATCATAGCAGCAACTCAGGCCTGACTTGCTTATATGGCTTCTGTTAACTTAGCTATTGGTATGAATGAAGCTATTCTAAATTATATTTGCCTGAAAGTAACAGCAATAGTAGATTTAATGAAACTCACAGCAGTCATGCCCACACACATCTTTATTTTTACAGCGATGGCTGCATTCTCTGTTTCCATATTTCTTGTAGGTAATTTCTTGTTTAGATCTGCCTGCTAGATAAATATAATACAGAAATGCTAATTTTTTATTTCATATGTATTGTTGAGAGAGTACTTTGTGCAGTAAGAGATGAGCCAGAAGTAATCTACGTCATTAGAACTTTGTTGCCCTCAACAAAGCTTTGGGCTGCTCAAACAACATAATTGGAAAGAAATTCATCAATGCTACTGAAAAACAGAGGCACTACCACATTCCCAAATTCAAGCAGTAATATTAGATACCAAACATCCATGATTTTTCTTGCTTTCAAATTCATCAAAGAACTGCACTGTAGTACTTGAGAAGGGGTAGCAGCAGCATTGTATTTTATTATACTTGAGAAAAAAACAATACGATAAATAAAGATCTAGCTCTCTACTGAAAGCAAAATTCAATTTTCTGTTGACTTTAGTATTAGCCAGCTGTTGTGATCTGACCATTTACCTGTATCTTTTGCTGCTGGCAGACTTTGTGGTGAGTCACAACACACATCAAGTGAAGACTGAGCGTTCAGTTTTTGATTTGTAAACACTTTACTTCCCACTGTTCTCCGTGTTAAGTAGAAGGCTGTATATGCTCGCTGTATATCAAGGCCAACTTTGAAAAAAAGACAAAAATATTTAAAATTGCTAAAAACTGTTTCTAAACTACTGATTACCTTCACCTTTCTAAAGAGCTTAAGACACTATAAATGTTATTAAAAGATCATGGAAACTTGTTAAAACAATGTACCAGTAAAAGCATACGATTATATGAATGTATTCTTTTTGACTAAGATTAAAAAACCCAAACATTTCCAGTGTTAAAGACACAGTTACTAGATGAGAAACAAAGTTAGTCCCTTTAACAGAATTTTTCTGTATTGTGTTAAAACTACATTTATCTATGGTTTTGCACTACTGATATAATTTTAACTTTAAAATTTAAAACTACAGTCTGTTACAGGATTATCAGCAGCGCTGTACTGGCAAAGGTGCAAAACAAGCATGTTGATAATACTTTTGAAGTCGAATGCTAATAATAGTTCCACTTCTAATTAAATTAAGATTCATATGAGACTATGAGAGACACCATTTGTAAAAAGAGTATTAGGTAAATATTGCTGGAAAGCCAGACAGACTTTTAAAAAATGAGAGATTTCCTTCAAGTCTGAAACAGAAGCAGACTTTAAAATAAGCAGAGAGTAGGAAGACCTGCTTTTATAGTCTAACTTCACTGTTACCAATTTCAGGGAAATTAACTGTGGTGTTGAGTTTTACTGAACTCAGTACTATGTGGTAATAGTTGTGATAGCCAAGTAGTTATAAGACTACATTTTTTTCTTCATCTCTGTTTGGTTGGAAAACCCTCCTTTTTCCTGTGCCACAGGCTTAGCCATACGAATACAGATTATTCCAGGCCTGATTATTGTAATAGTCTCAATATTCAATGTTTATCATGGAAGCACGTAATATAATTCAGTTAATCTAATACACAGCAATCTTTACAGGTGGGGCATGATGTCAAAATTTAATACAGCCAGTCTATTTTTAAATTGTTTTTCAAAGTTCTGTGTTTCAAGGTCATCACTGTCTCTCCTCATCTGCTGCTATATTTCCAATTTTACGGAAATTGACACTGAGGGGACCAGTGTTTAAATCCACACAAGTTAAAGCTCAAAATTTTCCACTGTAGAAATTTCTTGCTACTGAAGTGGAGATGAATTAGTATCTAATACTTTTTTTATCACAATGCAAAACCTAACTATTTACAAAGCAGCTCTTCCCAGCATAAATAACCTACCAAGCTGATATGTTATCCCTACTGAAAGTTAATTCAACTTGAAGGCAAAGGGCAAAAGACAATCCTAATTTCTATCAACAGAGCAAAATACTATCTTCTAGTAACAGTTTCGATGTTTCCCAGTTCATTAATATGCTAGTAAATGAGACAAACAGATACGTAATTAGGACTGTTAGGTAATACTCAACCTAGTAGAAAACATGTAATAGAATTTTGTTTCCAGATCAGTTAATTTTATTATATCTTTGGCTTGGTGTAAGTTTTTTAATGATTTATTAAAAATTCTTATGCAGTTGTTTTTATATTAAAAGCATACCAATCAACCTACCATAATCAGAACTAATTAAATTTATACTAATGTCTTCTGATTTAACAGCTCTCTTCACTTCAATTTTCTTCATCCAATTTCCAGTTTTCAGCAGCACAGAATCCCTGCAATGTATCAGTGAAGTTTTGTTACACATGGACAATGAAAACAAGACTGTATACTGTAGCCTCTGTAACCAAGTGAAGGAGCCTTTATTTTTTAGTTCTTGGATTTGGTTCTTTGGTTTTAGTTCTTGGATTTTGCTTGATAAGTGGCCTAAGAATAACCTTCCAATGGTATATGATTTATACCCATAAGAGAGCCAGGATCCTGCAGATCTGTTTCAGTTCTGCAAAAGTGCCAAACTTCGGCCAGAACTCATGTGAAGGTCATGCAGTTGGAAAAGATTTTGTTTCTCTTTTCCCATTTGCTCCAAGCATATCTTAGCCAATTGGAAAATTTAATGACATCTCTGAGTGCAAAACAATTTTGATAATATGATATAATTAAAGAAATAACAGCTAGTAAGAGTAAGTAACAAATTGAGAATGTATCTTTTTAATAGGTATTTTACTGGTTTTATATTTATGTGGAAATTATGACTTCCATAATATGACATCAGCATTGCACAGATATTTACACACACACTCTGTACTGACAAACACACTGGCATGTTTTTGGGAGTTTTGAATCTTGTGCAGCATTTAAAATGACAGCAGTGACTATAAAATACTGTAGGATAAAGAATAATTTTGTACCTTTTGGCATCAGTAGAAAGTATTTCAAAAACTGCAAGTCACAGAAAGGAGTAAAAGCCAACACCCTTAAAAAGATGCAAGGCAAAAAAACCTGATCATACATACATAATTTTCTGATTAAAAATGACTTGGTTGTCAGCATCTCCTATGACCAACGTAACATAGTGAAATTCTGTTGCTGTTCTCTTTGTCTGTAGTTGCTCATAGTTTGTTAATTTGATGGTTACTAAGATTTCAGCCAATGTATCACTGTATTTCGGAAGCTAGGAAGAAATGATATAGAGGACATAACTGCTAAAATATGCAAAGTAAAATATATGCCCTTCCATAATTTTTTAACTGTTGATACAAGCACAAAAGCTCAATTCAAGCAATTTCAATTTGTAACACAACTTTTATTTGTTGCTCTGAAACATTATTATACAGCACTAACTTGCCCACAGATGAATATCCTAAATTTGATTAAGTATTGAGAATAAAAGACAGGCTACATTAAGCCTCTGGAAAATCCTTGTCTGTTCAATGCAAAGAGAAAGATACAAGAAGAAAACTAGGTATATTTTGCCATCCCAACATTCCTCTATAAGATATTTATAATTGTTAAATCTTTCTTTTAAGAATAACTTCACAGTTACTCATCTGGTATTAAGTCAAATGAAAAACTAAAATATAACTGATCATTGTAACAATAGTATTTCACACATGTACTGATTTTTTTTTTAACTTCAAAGGTGTCTTCATTTGTACCAACTTCGCAAGACACTTTAAGGCTTTTTTTTCCCAAATTTTGCATTTCAGAAAGGTAGAGTGGCTATGTGACCTGTTTAAAGACAAATACATATCAGAACCTCAAAGCTCTTGATTGCACGTGGAATTGCACCCTTCCTTTGAAAGGGCACCAGCTAGGTTAAAGTAACAATTTACTATTTTCTCTACATTCCTAAGTGTGTCGTAGAAAATAAACATGAGTTAATGCTTCTTCCCTAAGTTTTATATGGATGTTTTTCTGTCTCTAGGGCTTGCTTATATTCAAGATAGAAGAGACCTCTCAGACTAGAATGTGGAATACACTGGTTTGCATCTGTAACATAAAATGCTATGAACGAGGGGGGTGGTGTGGCAACGTATTATTGGGAATGTCTATTCCAACGCTCTCCTTTGATGTTTAAGAGTTTGATTATACATGCTAAGGTGGAAGGAGGCCACAATATTGTGTAATCTTCTACCAGTGAAGGCTCAAAATTTCTTTAAGTCAGTATTTGCTCTTTCATTTAATAATACCAGCATAAAAACCTAAAATAAATATAAAAGCATTTACCTGTTCAATGTCAAGTTCATACTTCGGAAGATGCAAAACAGATTCTTTTATCTGGTTTCCAAAAGGAGGATGTCTGTTTAAAATCTGCAAAGATTTAATTTCGTTTCTGATACATTCAGCTGGTCAGAGATGCCAACAGTAAATCCAAGGAATCAAAGTCACCACAGTAATTATGCTATCAACAAAAGCCCTTATCACTCCTGGTTCTCTACTGTCAGTGATGCCCAGAACAGCAACATAAACAAAAGAAAATTCCAATACTGTTTCATGCTGCTACTACTTCAGTTCAGGTACCAGCCAACGAACTAGTCAATGACCTCAAAACCTGACTACTCAGGTTTCATAGGAGACGATTCTTCTATGCTGCCTGAGCCAAAACAAAACAAGTAACAGGAAAACTGGAAGAGAGAGCAGAAAAGAGAAATCCAATTCCTTAAGCTAAACCAGAAAACCTGAGTAAGATCGATTTCCTTTAGAAATCTGTTCTATCTTCCAGGATACTGGAAAAACAGTTTCCTCAAGAAAAGAAGTCAAGAGCCAAAGAACTTATCCTGGGGTAAAATCTAACTTCTCTAAAATAAGAAGTGCTTTATGGATGATTCAGAAAAATTTTATTCTCTAACTACCTTTAACTAAAACTAGCCATAATGGAAATTCAGAATTTTTATCATTAACATACATTAAGAGAAAATGTAAACAAATATTCCCTTTTCTATTTTTTGTAACATTCCTAAAAGGGAAATGCATATTGTCCTTTGTTTCAAGCTGTGTTAATGATGATATTCTCCATATTTAAGCAACTGCTTTCCAAAACCTGCTGAATCTTGTTAAATCATCCACATTAAATTTGGTAGAACAAAACATCATACCCAGTTTCAAGGCAAAATAGCAGTAGCCACATTTTTTTTTTTAAAATTCAATAGTATAAATTAATAAACCACTTAAAACACTCAATTTTGCTGACAATCATATAGCAGATATATATTAACCATACCACTTCTACTGTTAACAGTATTAATACTCGATATTTTCCTTATCATATTTATCTGCGTACAAAACAATACATTACCAATTCAAGTTCCCTTGCGTTTGTGTCTTCTATTTTTTTGAACGATGTCAGCCCAGCATTTACCATAGCATTTGACAGTGATACACCTGTGAAAAATTTGTTTTATGCTGTTAAAAATCACTAATCTCAAATTATTCTCAACATCTGCATTATAAAAGGTAAAACCAAAGCAGAAATCATTTTATAGTATGTTTATCCCAGCTTTGTGCCCAGCAAATCACTAAATTTCTTTTCAGTTAATAAATATCTTAGTATTATTTCACTTATCCATTAAAGAGAAAAAGAAAATACAAATCACAACATGAAAACCTTCACTATTTCAATACTGACAATTTTTAGTTACATTTTTAAGAGTAAAACGGATTTTAGGTCACTTTATACATTCTGACATTAGAGTTTAAAAATTAGGGATTTCTGAATATGTTACATGGTATCAGTAGATTTCTGTGAGCTCAAACAACTCACTTCACAAAGACACAGAATAGGCTTAGCTGCCATAGCATGACAGAGGTCAAGAATCAGACATCATAATATAGGCACCAATTCAATATTCGACTCAGGAAGAGAGAGCAAATTGTCATCAGACAGTTCAAAAGAAGCCTGTGAGCAGAACAAATGGAACACTTTGAAAGTTAATGATTCTTTGTAACATGCTGCAAGAGCAATGGCAGCATAGGAAAAAAACTTTAAAAAAAAAAAAAAAGGAAAACAGGACAGACATGTATATATAGCACTTCTATTATTAAAAAAACAGAACTGACTTTACTCTATTCAATATAGTGTAGAGGAAAGCATTTGTCTACGTTGCAAGTACTATGTTTATTCCACTTATCCTAATCCCTAGAAACGCTGAACATGAGGCAGACTCCTCAGATGACCGCGTGTGCATCGGCACAGATCCCCAAGTAGGGGAAATGGGTTCCCACCACAGTGTACCGTGCTGCGTGCAAGCTAACGAGCCCTGTCCCTTGCTTAGATTCCACATGAATGAAGCAATACAGCTTCTGCACCAGAGCTGGCAAAGCTCTAATGTACTGCACCACAGGGATCTTTCTGGCTTAGCTATTCTCTAATTTGCAGATCTCTGTACTAGACTTTTCTGTACAGTGTAGATGTCTCTTTAAAGAAGAAACACAGACAACACTACAGTGAATTCTGAAAGCGTGAAGGTACGATAAAACCAGACATCAAAGCAGGAAGCTATACTATTACCTCAAACAAGTATAACTACATTTTTGTAATACAGAGGACTCCAAAATTTTGGAACTCTTTTTCAAAAAATTATGACAGGTCTCTACTTCCAGCTAGTTCATCCAATAACAGGACACAGTGACAGGATGAAGATTAGTAGAAACTTGTGAGCTTCATGTGTGTGAGAAACTCATGCACAGTAAATTTATTTCTATTTCATGATTTCTATGCACATCAATGCAAATTAAATGGCTTTCATGCATGTGAGTAATCGGACCTACAGTGACAGCTGTTTGGAAAGGAAGGCACAGCCTGGTCACAGATAAGCAATCACACAAATGTGGAATATGCACAAGATACTGAGATGAACAACAAAAGAACAACTCTGAGATACTCTGAAAGCCTGAAGAAAATTACTACATGGATTACTTTTATCACAACAGACTATTCTGACAACTGTGGTACTCAATTGTGGCAAATGAGTAATTAGGAGACTCATTACGTAAGCAGACATCCCAGAAAGTAGCAGGCTAATTATGAGTTTTGATTCTGTATCAGATTCATTTATCATTTCTGACTGGTACCTACCAATTTTTTCCAATTGTTTAGACACATGAAGTGAATTTTCCCAAAGTTTGCACCTGAAACACTTCGCTAAAATCAAAGAGTTTAATAAAGCTGAAAAGTTGTTCTTACATGATGCCAGAAAGTCAGATAACCCTGCAAAAATAAGATTGAGTTGTATTAATCAAATAAAATGTAGCTGATTATTGTATGTACCAAAAAAGGATTAAATTTTACCATACATCTAGTAACTCTTAAGCCATTTCTAAATATTCTGCCAGTATCTTGTGTCAAAGTAAAGTCTTGAATAGGAATGCATCCTAGCTGAGCCTGAATAAGACTGGAAAAAGAAATATTTTATGGTATATACAAAGCAGCCATATTGTAAGCAAAGTATAATAACATGAAAGTTTCTACTGGAAAACAAAAGAAAATTCAGAATAGAAACAATGAAATGCAAGACCTGGGCCTCTGTAAAATGACACAAATTCAAGCAGGGACTTCAGCAGCCATAAAATGACAACTTTTCAATACGAAGTAACAGCACAATATAATATTTACCAGTGTATTTTCATTTCTCTTGTTTTTATCTTCCCCTCCATTGGAAACCTATGCATGAAAATATACATATTTTATGCTATTCATTTTATTTATTGCTGAAAAGATACTTTCCTTTTCCAATGTATTTATTTTTCATACCTGATAGTTATTTGGTCCTTGTCTTTATTCAAAGCGTTCAGTATTTTCTTTTCATTTGTTCTTAACTTGACATCCAGAAATTCTGAACAGCTGGAGATCATTGTAATCTGTAAAAATTTTACTTTTTTATGGTTGTCATTTTTTTAATCACTTCTTCCAACCTTTTTTTAATAAACAGTGCTAAAAAAATTTTATTGTCTCAATACTATGACCATGAAAAGACGTTCAATCAGTTCTTTCTGATACTGACCAACTTTTATCTTCCTATAAAGGCTATTATATATAACAAAAGGGAAGGATTTTTCTTTAAGTTTTTAAATTACTATTCCACTTGAAATTATCCAAAAATCAACCACACTGCTAACACCTTATGACATATATAACAGATATGTATTGCCTTGTATTTCATCTTACTTTCTTCATACTTTGGTAACAAAGGCAGCTATAGGAGAACAGGCATTCCATTTTTTTATGGCCAATCTGTTCTACCATAGTATTTGCTTGAAAACAAAATGTCTTTTGTGACTTAACAGTAGCCGTAACAACCTGTTATCTGACAGGAAAATTACTTAAAACAGAAAGACAGTAACGTTCCTTTGAAAGTAAAACCTGCTCAGCATGCAGCTAGTTTTTGCAATAAAAAATAACTACTAAACCACAAAACAGTGTTTAATACATAAACAGAACAGCTTCAGCAACTTTGCATCTTCATGAATAAGGTTAATGAAGGGAGATTGAGTTGGGAATTGGAAGATCTGAGTACAAAGCGTCAAAAATACTCCATTTGGATTTATTTAGATGTATTCTCTAAAACTTTATATAAACAAAGTGTGAGCTCATTAAAAGAAAGAAAAACTTCTGCTTTTTATCTTTGATTCTGTTTAAAATCAATTGAACATATGTAAATTATCTTTAAAAAGTTAAATTACCAAGTCATTTATAGTCTCTGTTCCCTTAATTGTGAAAAATTGTTTCACTGTATCAAATGCAATATAATACCATGCCATTAATCTTCCAGTCTCTGTAAAAGAAGAATATACCTTAAAAAATAAATATGCCAAGTATTTTTTAAGTCACAAAATTGATTACTTTTCTTATTACAGGGCTCTACAAAATTTACCACCACTGACTCAGTATGTCATTGCCCCCAGTTGTCTGATGGATGTTACTGATCCCATCTTAGAGTGGCAGAAAGAAACACACACCAGTTACAGTTTTCTCCAATGGAGATGAATTTACACTAATATACCAGACTGTGAACTGTGGCTGCTGAGAAGCCAGCCACCTCTAGCAGAGGATTGTAGAGAAGAGCACGTATTGATAAAACCTGACCTTCATTGCACTGTCACAAACAATTATCCTGTGATAATATTCTAAAATTTTTTCCTAATCTGTATACAAAATTTCCAGCAACAATAAGAGAAGATCTATTCATGAATCAACATTAACAGAATGAACTTCCATGATTTGTTAAAGAAACTTGTTTATATATTCTAGGCAAACAATCTCTCAGATTCCACTCTCTACATTTGTGTACTGCTATTAATGGGTCACAAAAATAGTTGTGACCCTTTGTAGTTCACTACTATCTCAACATCCCTCCTGAAAATAAGTTTATTTTTAAAAAGTGTTACCTGTTGGTTTGAAATTATTTGCTTCATCCATCCTGATCAAATCAAAAGATGATAAATCATTTAAGTTCTTCAAACACAGTTCTGTCAACAATTTGAAAATATATGTATTTTTAGAACATGCAGAAAAAATTATTTATGTATAAACCAGAATCATCATCGTAAAATTGCACTGAATGTATACCAAAGCAATTCCACTGAACTCAAGTAAAGGTTTTAGAATATGATCCCGCTTCTACTAAAGCCAGTGGCTAACTTCTGCCTGGGGAAAGCTCACTCAAACATATTTGATACAGCCAACCCAACTCTTTTTCAGTAAAGCAAAAATAGCCAAGTAAAAGAAATTAGACGCATGGAACGTAGGCTGTCATATTCGATTCTGAATGACAGACCAGAGAGCCGACAGTATTTATACAAAAGATTTCCACTACAGTGTTAACACTTAAATGGTTGAAATTTCAAATATCTACAGGCATTTATGAATCCTTCATCAGAAACTTTCATGCTGCATCAGGTGCATTTGCATTTGCTTCACTAAACCTATTTAGTCAGGTATCTGCATGAGGATGGCCAAACTGTTTTGGTTCTCTCTTTTTCAAAACCAAGGTAATTAAAAGGCAAATATTAATACAATGTTCAGAACATAAAAATAAGTTGGGAAGGCACCCAAAGTTATAGCTCCCATCAACCAGAAATCATTCACATTGCACATGAAATGTATGAAAATATCAACAGCTATAGTAATGTAATTACTACAAAATATTTCATGCGTGCAGGGAAAAGGAGCTAGTTTCTGTAAGAACTTTAGGAAAAGTTTGTTTTTAAGATCAGAGCACTTCAAGGAAATACAATCCACAGCTAAAAAGCCTTTGTAAGTGAAGCCTTCTACCCTAGCACTATCTGATTTCAAAGATTTCAAACCATGCATTTTCACATAAAGTCTTATTTAGGTAGTAACATGCTTCATTCCCTCCATTCCTTTCAACCTACATTCCAAAAATAGAGATATCCTGATTTTAAAGACAGGAAGAGGTAGAAAACAACTAAAAAAGCCTATGAACTAGGTAACTTTTCTTACTGATAAGTAGTCCTTTTTTTTTTTTTTCCTATCTGCAAGTGACAGTCAATGTCTCTCATTTTTGGAGACTTCAAGCAGCAGCATATACACTAAGTGTATTCCTGGAGACGTGTCCTTGAAACCCTTACACAAGAAACAGCCTCAGCATAGTTCTACCAAGCCCAACATCAATCACAAATTTTCTACACGATTGCGTAAAATTTAATAAATGTGTAAGTGGAGTCCAAGTATTGGCTCTACAAATTTCAGGGCATATATCAGTCTATGTTTCCATGTACTGGGCGGCCCTCCATTTAAGTTCCAAATGGTCTACTATACAAATATACAGAATTAGGATGGACATGAGGACTTTCACTGAAGAGAGAAAACTGCATTTGTAGATTTGCTGAACTCCATTTACAATCTTAGCAATTGGTCTTTTATTAATATACTTATTTTGAATCCACTAGAAAACCTAGATTAAAATAAATAAATAAATAATCTATATGCTATTTCCCTATTTAAAGATTAGAGGCACTGATTCCCAAAATATTTAGTCCACTGTATGTTTTGTAATGAAACTGGCAAAAAAAGCCTCTTGAAAGTAGTCTTCCAGTAATTTTTACAGTATTACAGGGAAAATGTGGTGCTGCCTATTTTTGTTTTTGTATCTGTAAAGTTGTATGTACATCTTCAGTGCAAAATGTCACTGTCAGATGGTACCAGTCCAGACGTCTGAATAGCAAACCTATATGAATACTGTGACTTACCTGTACAAAAATACGGAATTTAAGATTTGCTCCTACCCTCCAATACACCGAGTCCACCACTGGACAAGATCTGCCACACTCTGGAGGCTCTCTAGAATTCCTTTTTAACATTATGCATTTTTGAATGACCAATGTAAAAATATTCATCATAAAAAAATAATGTTTTCTCTCTCTTCACCTGCTCTTTATTATTGCTTCCTAACAGGCTATAATCATGCAATTTTAAACTGTTTCTGAACAAGGTGAAGATGTTTACATTTCACATCCTTTCTTTTCAAGGCTAAATTTATGATGAAGGGAAGATGACAAATTCTGAAAAGGGCTTTTCTGAACATACAGTAACAGAAATTAATGAAAGCAAATGAGATCAATCAAAGGAAAAATAGGAAGAATGACAAGCAATCAAAATTAAAATGCTCTGCTCCATACTTCTGAGTATGTATATGGAGATAAGGTAGGTAAAGACATTTAATTTTTTTCCTCTATATAATAAAAACTTTTCCACCAGTCAAAACGTACTGATAGTGTTTCAAAAGTATTAATAAGTAAATAAAATCAATAGCATAACATCATGAATTGCATTTGTTCTGTGAATGGATCTATTGAAATTAATAGAGATATATAATAAACATGGATGAACCTGCCCTAAAACATAACATTTTACTGAAAAAAGCTTAAAAGCCACTTACCTTGTAATTTTGCTTCAATTCCAATTTTATCCAATCCAGGTGAAAAACCTTCATGAAAAGACAGAAGGCTTTTTAACCTAATGCAATGATATACTTCTTCCTCAGTATCATTACCCATCAAAACTGATTTGCTGATTTTTGGAAGCCAGACAAGTACCCCAAAGTGAAAAAATT
Organism: Limosa lapponica baueri; assembly: GCA_002844005.1. NCBI lineage: Eukaryota > Metazoa > Chordata > Aves > Charadriiformes > Scolopacidae > Limosa > Limosa lapponica. Next base: position 311,232 of record KZ505681.1, on the reverse strand, counting down.
GTAAATATTTATTATAGTGGGAACAAGTCAAAAGCCTTACATAGTTTAAGTATCTAAGTATCAATACGTGGCTATTAGAACAGATGTGCAAAGGCAAAAGCTGGATATACTCCCCTATATAAAATATCAGAGTCCTAAATGTTGAAGAAATGCCAGTGAGAAACGTCCCATGTAGAGTTTTCCTATTTCAGAATACAAGAAGCCACCTAATCTGTAACATCCATTCATTTACTAGGTGTGCTATGTTCCAGTCCCACCTATAAATCCTTACATAAAAATTCTCTGTAGCAAGTGCCCTAAGACTTCCTAATCAGGTGTAGAGCAAGCGGCCAGGAAAAAAAACCAAAACAATATGGTCAGGGCTAGGGACCAAGAGGCTGTTCTGGACAAGAAAAATTGAAGACACCAGTATTAGGATTATTGAAATTTTGTTTTAGAGAACCTATGCAGTATCAGATAATTTTCTTTTTCTTAGCAGCACATCACATATTTAATGCTGAAAAGTACATTATGGCTTATACTACACTAATACATGGACCAGTGTATTAAGATCAGAAGAAATAGATCATTATGAAGCTATAAAAGCCTTCTTCATAGTTTTTAAATGTTATACCGTGCTGAAACTCATATTACTTATATTAAAACAACTGAAACTGTTCCTAAAAATGTTACAGGCCATAATACACATCTTGTTTTCAACCAACCCCTTATGAAATAATAAGTCTGTAAGAAAAAGAAACAAATAATATGGATCTAAGACACCCTAGTGTCATAATTTAAATCAATTAAAAAAACCCCAACAAACCATAATGAGTTGGATTTTTTAAGGCTCTAATGTACAAGAATGTTGATCGTATCCATTCCAAAGCTACAGAGACATCTGTGACAGTGTGTAGCACTATTTCCGCATTTAAGTGCTCGACAAGATGCCTGTGTAAGCTAGCAAAGAAAAAAAAAAAAAAAAAAAAAAAAAAATTTACCAATTAGTAGTACAAGAAGGGCTAAAACTATGTTTTTTGGGAAAACAAAACAAACCCCTCCCCCCAAACCACAACAATTTTCTGGTTTTGTTTTTTTTTTTTTTTTTATTTTCAACTGTTCGCTTTAATCAGTGAAATTAACAGTAAAGAGTAAAGAATATGTAATTAATCAACAATGTACTTGGTTTATTATGGCTTAATGTCCAGTAAGCAAAAATAAAAAAAACTGTCAACTGTGAAGTTTCACAATTATTTAGAAGACAAATCTACACATATTTAAAAGGTACAGTACAGTGCTGATATTTGAAAAATTAAACCTTAACAAAATTACATAAGCAAAATTTCCTGTTTTACCCTTTAGCATCTTAACTTTCCTACATAATTCTCTTGATATCCTGTTCACATCAAGTGAATTCTGTAGTCTGGTATTTTCCAGACTCCATCATCTAAATATTCAGAGACACAACCTGGGTTCAATTCTTGCTTTTTGTCTTTGTAATATGTACTATTTCAGTTTCTTCAGTTTTCCAGCAGGAATCTACAACTTTTTTTTTTAAGTTTAAGATGTTCTAAAGATGCTTTTAGCTGATAAAACAGAGGCCATCAACTTCGGAATAGCTTGATTTGATTTTCCTTAAAATTTTCTTAAATTTCTTCTAAGCAGACCAAAATAGCCCCAAATCCCACCTGAAAAAACACATTCTGTATAAACTACGAAACATTGCTACCATCTATATAGTCTTATAAAAAATACTTGTTACCTGCTCTCTATTATATCAGCACCATTTAACATCTGTATATACTTCTCCCTTGTACTCCAACGAGTCATAATAACTGCTGTAGCTGTAGTGTCAAACTGAAAAATAAACCCAAAACCTGCTCTATAGCTCTTAGCAAAAAAAATTCCAGTTGAATATGCATCACACATCTGCTGAAATGATTAAAACCTTTTTCTTAAAATCCTTGTTGAAATGGCTGTTGAACGCCAAGGCCTCTCTAACTTAAATAACTTAAAGGCAAGTTCTAACTCATTTGGCTAGCCAGCAGGACTTGGGATTCCAGCCGTGGCTGGCAAGCAGGTCAGCACACCAGCCTGTATGTGCTAATGTCAGAAACATCACAACGTGAACTGTTACTGACCCCCTTACAAGGTCCACAGTTAAGGAAAGGATTTCTAACCACAACCACAGAAAATAATTTACTGACACGAATTCTCATTAGTAATCTCCAAACATTAGAAAGTCTTAAATGAACAGTCAAGTCTTTTATAGTCGTTTTTTTAGTAATCTTTATCATCTACTCTCAAGCCACCTCACTTAGATTGTTTTTTAATGGAAAAAATACTGTTAGACTAATTTGTTAGTTTTTGTACAAGAAGTCTGACTTTTGCATTTTTTTAGTTCAGATTAGTGTATGTAATACGGAAAGGTAAATATTGGTAAATATTTCGGGTCTTGACTCAGTACGTTAAAGTGGCTTGGGATTCTGAGTCACAACTTTAAAAATCTTACTGAATTACAACCTCTAGCAAAAAAAAACCCCAATCAGTTAAGAAAGTTAGGAATATCAGAAATTCCATACAAGTTTAGATCTTAGGTCCAGATAAAATACTCTCATGTACACAACATACCACAGTGGCTAATGTAAGCAGCCTCTGCAGACGCATGCTGGGTCCCGTATTAGGCTTTATCTGTATTTCTAAAAACTACAAGACTTAAAAGTGTAAGATTTAACATAAATTATTCTGAGACTTTAAAGAGGTATAATTAAAATAATTATTTTTAAATTCCCCTCTCCCCTTCCTTTTTACAAGCAAAGCAATGTCTAAAACCTTTCTAAAACATAGCATTCTTGGCATCAGCAACCTCTTGCGGAAGCAAAATGAATTATAGCTTTTTGAAGGCAGTGTTTCTGACCCTCCCCCTCTACTCCACTTCTAACTTAATGAGATGTTTCCTTGTTCTGATGTTAGGAGAACAAAAGCACTTTGCTGTCTATACTATTCAATATTCCAGAATTTTTATCATGCAATTTATAAGCCATGTGTCAGCTTCCTACTTTTTCTCTAATCCCCATTCGTTATGTAACCCAAATTTAATCTTTAGATCTCTTTCCACAGCAAGGTGAAGCAGTACTTTTTAGAGGACAATAGAAATCTGTTTGGTTTTGTTTCTCAATTAAGAAGCTACCCAGAAGTAATTTAACTATTAATAAGAACCCTTTAAAAATGGAATGCTGCCAAAAAATTGTTGGCATTGTAGTTTCTTTGCCAAGAACAGTTTCTACTGATAAGCCTATAGATAAAATCAACATAATAGAGCATTAACTTACTTGAGGCCTGCCTGCTCGCCCAATCATTTGCAGAATATCAGTTTCACTGTACTCTTGGAACACTCCTCCAACATAATGCATCGTGGATTTTATAACCACCAGATGTGCAGGTAGATTGACTCCCATAGCCAAGGTGCTAGTAGTAACTACATCAGATTAAAGTATATTGATTGCAAGATGAACACCATTGAAATGTCTGGCAGACACTTAACAAGAAGCAAATAAGTGACTCGATTTCTAAGAGCTCGTATTTTCTAGTGAAGTCAGTGGACGTTCTGCACCACAAAGAATTAGACATAGATTACAGACATGTATTTGCGTAACAATTTCTGTATATCTGATCATCAGCATTCATTTATTATCAAGTACTCTTTAACAAATTACATTCCAGTTATTTTTATTTAAACATTCCTTAATGTTTGGATATAATCCAGAATCCAATCCCTCTTCAATGTAACACACACACACACACACTGAAGAAACATTATTCATATTTCTTCATGGATAGATATTTGAATAGAGCTATGACTTCATCTCGCTTTGTAGTGATCAGTATCTTTAAGATCTAATTTTAAGTTGTCAGTCATTAGCATTGTTTATATCCATGGTACCAAACCAGAATCACCACCAATATTATCACAATACTTTACCAATACACACTCCCACATGGAAAACACCAGTCAAGTTTTATCTCACACTCATGTTTTCTAATACTCTTTCTCTAACGAATAGATGGCGTGGCCAGAAATGAACGTGGAAAGCCAGCTATACCGGCCAACTGGTATAACTCGTCCACTAGGAAAACAAAGTATTAATTTTCTGATTCATTTTTTAAGTGAAAGGAGAACTAAAATTAGAAATCATAGGTGCATCAGGAAAGAAGAATCCAATCCAATCTAAGGGCATAACCACACCATCTTGTGAGAATATTATTCTTTTTCATACTGTTATGATATGCAAAATGGGAAATTTGTCAAAGCAAAATGACCTAACCATAGAAAAGTTGCCAAGAAAGGTTACTTACTAGTGCAATCAGAACTTCAGTCCATGTATGTTTACATATATACATGTATACACACACTCTGAGTATATGTACACTCTGTTTCAGGACCAAAGAGTTTTTCCGCTTCACAGTATCTGCAAAAGGTGTGTTAAAACCCTACCCGGCATCATGCTCACAGACATATAAAGTGGAATACACCCCATACTCTTTCAGCTTCCCCTCAGTTGTAGAAACATATTTCTAGTATCTCTGACAATTCTGAAATACTGAAACAAGCTATGAATTCCAAAGGACTTACGTATCAATAAGCAACTTTGCATTCTTTCAGTGATAGTCCACTGAAACGTACATTCACATTATGCTCAGCTGTGGCACAGGGTTTCAAAGTTACTTTTGCGAAGAGACCCACAGTCTCCTGAGATTACAGAAATGGCACTGTAGTTGGCAAAGCCACACAAAATGCACCAGGCAGTCAAAGTACAGTAGATTGCAGGGATGCAGAGACTTTTTAATACCATGGACGCTGCAACTCTAGCAAGCTTGCCAGATCACAGTCAAGGTATCTACCTTAAATTTTCATAGTGAGTCATGACCACCGTACAGGAAAGAAAAAAATCCATGAATCTTTCAGTGTTGTACATGAACCAGACAGACAATTCCCTATAGGGTCTGAATCTTTTTTTAAAAAAAAAAAAAAAGCCTGGATGAGATGAGACCATCATGTCTCAAAGAGACACCTTCTCATTTCAGCTAACAGCAGATGGAATATTTCTTAGGAATCTCACCACCAATCAAAACACCTTGCGTGGGACTTTGAAAATAGTATCCTGTCCATCTAAGAAACATAAATGTAAAAGATCACCCTAAAGGAAGCCACTGCTGCAAAGGACACAAAGAAAACACCATGTGAACTCTGAGGAGAGACATGCTAGCAGACAGTTCCACCTCTACAGGATGGCTCAGTGGTATGAAAACAAAATGGACACGGCCACACCTATACAGACGGATGTGTATAGGATGACTTCCATGTATGCTAAGAAAAGTTCTATGGTCTTCAGTAACAGTGCATATGTATACCCAACAAGGTAAAAGTGCATGTGAAATACAGACACATCTTTATCTGGAGTTCACAAGTAATTCCAAAGGTTAAACAAACTATAGAACCATAAAATATTGCCACTTCCAAACAGCAGTCTTCTCAGGGTACATTAACAGCATTTTGACTTTCTAAGTTAAATTTACTTACAAAGTACTGGTAAGTCTCCTACAGCAAAAGCTCCTTCAATTATTTTTCTGTCAGATATCTCCATACCCGCATGGTGATAAGCCACACCATACATTAAAAGATCTGATAATGAAATAATTATATCCATCACTTGACAAAGTTTTCTCAAGCAAGTATTCATTCACAGAGCAGAGACGTAGTAGGTTATATTTACCTCTCAGTTTGGAATCTTTCAATGAATTCGCACACTTCTGTAATCTATACAACACACAAAAAGATAAAAATGAATACTTCAAAATCACAAAACAAATTCACTAATGCAAGTGGAATATACAAAGATGAAAGTATGTTTTTAAAATGCAAAAATAAAGCTTATTATACCCCTAAAGATTGTAAGATTCCTTGACACGTACATTTTTTACATACTTTCCCATAGTTCTACTGCATTTGTGCTTTTTATGAATGTCCTTAGTTTTCAAATACATGTTAGACTATCAAAAGGACATAGTCCTAAAATAACTTTTAAAATATACATTCTTTGGACGTTTTCAACCACCACCTTTCCCATCTTTGCAAAGGGAACAAACTGACTCTCTGGGGCAGCTGTTGCAGCCTTTCCAGCCCAATCATCTTTCCAAGTCACAACCTACAATATGGATGTGTTGTTCACATAAGGCAAAGAAGAACATGTTTGAGGTCCAAAATCAGGAAGTAGCTTCTGCAGCTGCCATGACTAGGCAACCCTGAAGTAAATAATAATTAGTATGGGTCAGGGCTGTATTTATTAAACATATCTGATAATGCAAAGACTTCTTAAGACTTAAAACACTAGTAAGATCACATCCAATTCAACTTAATCTTAACCCATGCTTAGTCTTTGCACTTCAAGGCCTTATAGGTCCACAGGAATTAACATTTGTGTGTTTAGAAACCAGTTTTTAGAAAATGTTTATGAAAAGTACCCTAAAAATCTGAGAAGCAAATAAAACTTCTCAGGAAGAGTGCCAATTTACCAAAAGAACATCAACTGCAATGATGATTTTGTTTCAGACGCTCCTCTGCTAGAAACTGTATTATCTCAACAGCTTTCTTCACAGATGTCACAGGTTTACTAAAACCGATATTAGCAACTCAAATATAAAAATACCTTTGTTTCTGTTCAACACTCAGTAGAAATTTAGCATCTTTTGCAAGAACAGAAGCAGCCTGCTGTACTCCTTTTCTTGTGGCACAAAACTATAAATAAGAAAAGATTTCTTTTAATCAACACTTTTAAGAAAGAAACACTTTCAAATATGATTAAAAAAAAAGCTGTTGTACCACAAGTGCTGGTTTTTGTTCTGAGTATGTTTGTATAACACCAGCTATTTTGTAGTTAAGAGTTAAATCAAATTTGAATTCTGTCTGATTGTCACTGCAAGGAAAACCAAGAACAATTTTGCGTAGCTTCACTGGTCGTTGATCCTCCTCTATTTTCAGACATACAGCTGGCATCTTACTATCTGAAAGCCATTCCGCAATCTTTAAAAAAGAAGAAATAGAATGGAAATTGTAAATTTCTGATTTTAATCATTCTCTGCTCTAACTGCATCATATAATAATTAGCCTTGGTCACATGTAAACTATTAACATATTTGACATTGTTTTTCTCATTAAAATCACAGGTGAAGTTCTGCTTTCTACAGGACAAATATAATTCAGACTGAAATCTCAAGTCTGTTGTGGTTTGTACTTATGAGACAAAAATCACAAACAGGAATCTAAAAATAAAGTATGTCCATAGTTGGCTGATAGTTCCATATGGTTGTAGGTCATCCATTACATTAACATCAACCTCACAGCTGTCTTCAGCTGACAGCATCAACATGACAACTTTGTTATCAATCTGAATTTATGACTGCAGGTAAATTTTATAAAATACAACTACATTAGTTAAAATACAGTTAAAATGTAACTCTTACATCTTCAGCATTTGGGATTGTTGCAGAAACAGCTACAAATCTCAAGGGAGGAAGAGTGTCATGATTCTCTGAAAGACGCCAAAGAGAGGACTGAACAGTCTTCATTCGACTGACTACAACTTCTAATGTTGCACCACGGCTTTCATCCTTTATAACATGCACCTATTAGGAAATTTAAGAAGATTTGCTAAATATTTCTCCAGTTACAATCTATACATGTGTTAAATAAGAGTCATATTTTCTAAGTTTCCTTTTACCTTCAAGAATAAAAACTGCATATAAACCATTAACTTTCTTACCTCATCAATGAGAAACAGTCGTACAAGCTGGACTATAGAGTTGTCTCTCCACCTTCTAGTCATGCTATCCCATTTTTCCTAGGATTAAAAAACAACACAATAAAACAGCAACAGAAGGTGGAAGATGTTTTAATAGCCAACATATACCAAAAGCAGAGTACAGGCAGACATGCCTAAACTTTAATAAATCTTTGAATAAAATCAGTTAAATTAACTCATGCTAATGTCACATATATTTCACCTGGCACAGTATTATTAATTGTTGTTTATATGAACTAATAGTACGCACAACAATGTGCAGGCAAGGATAAGGATCACAAAGTTACTACTTGTTACAAAAAAAACCAACATCACAGTCCTAGACACTACTAGTGTCTGCCTGTTCTAGGTTTTTGTAAGAATTGGGATCGAGACCTACAGGAGTAGTGATAATAAGGTCAGCATGATGTATTTCAAATAAATCATCCATCACTGTATCTCCTGTCAGTTCCTTGCAGCTGAGTCCTATAGGTCCAAACTTTTCTTTCCAATCATCAAAACGCTGACTGCATAGAGCTTTTATTGGAGCCACTAAAAATAATACAAAATAATCAGACATATCAGGAAAACCAAATTTTCAACTGTATTGCTAAAGATGCTAAATGCATACATTTTTAAGATGTCTTCTTGAATTTAGTTTCCCTAATTTTTAGCTTTGCTCCCAGAACCATAAAATTTCTAACTGGTATTATTATCCTTATTATCCTATTCCATGAGCACAAATCAATGTTGAGCTTTGGGCCCCAGTTCCTCCTATCAGCTATCAGAACCCTTTAATTAAGGTTATTTATGCCCTCTCTTAATCCTGATTTTTTTCTCAATCCCACATTGAAACAATCATTCAGAAGGAAGAAACCACAGGAAATATATCTTTTCCAACGGAAGATCAAACAAATACCAACCTTTTTCCAGTTCAGAATTATTTGAACACTCTGTATTCAGAGAGAAAAGGGGTTATAAATGAGAAACCATCCAACTTTATAGATAGAATACCAGAAGAAATCAAAATCTATCTAAACTAAATGTACTAAGTGTAGTCAGGGTCATACTGAGCAGCTAAGACAGTAGGTAGCAGCTGACACAGCACGTAACAGTTCTGATGCTGGTCCTCATGAACCAGACTCCTAAACCAATCTATTTCTTCATATTTTTTTCTTTCCTGAGGATACAAAATTTAACTTTTGCAGATGGAGGTTGATTTCTAGAAAATAGAAGTAATTATCTACAACAACTGATACTAGCAACACACGTAAGTCTATAGTGGATGGGTAATATGGAAAATGCAGTGATTCAAGTGAAAGAAGTAGTCATCTACACATGATCCGAATCCAGCAGTAATAAAATAGACCTTGCAGCGAATACATTCTAGGCTACTTAGAGTCACTGGAATATGGACCAATTCTGCATATCACTTGACAACTGATCCCTAAGATGAAGAGATTTAAAGAACCAGTTTTTTTATAAACATGCCTGTTTATAAAAGATCTGTTTACAATACACAGTAAACTCAAAATCAATAGTAGCTTTTGACTTGTTAGAGGACAAACTCTTTACAAGATTTTTTAATTTTTATTTGTATAGGGAATCATGAACACTACAATTACACATTATGGTTAAATACTAATAATAGTTACAATGGTGTCACAAATAAACAAATCCTAAAAGGAACAACTTTTTAAAAAATGAGGTAGGTCACAATTTCTTAACATATTTAATTTCAGTATCATTAAAGCACTCACTCCAGATCTTCACATTTACAGAATGACATTTTCTACTCCTGTCACCAAAATGTGTAAAGCTGCATAATACTTACTGTAAACAACTTTAATATTTAACCAAGGCAGTGGGGCTTCCATGAGTAATTTGGTAATAGCTAGCTCGAACATTACAGTTTTTCCAGAGCCAGTTGGAGCACAAATCACAAAATTCCTATCCGTATAAAGAAGCTAGGAAAGAATTGCAAAGTAGTAAATATGGCACAGCTATCCATTGTACCTATTCATACATTCCAAAAGCATTGTCTAGGGAAAAATTACACAGGGAAATTATTATTACACTGATATGTGTAGTCCTCTAGAAAATTTTGTATTAGCTGTGAACTTTAAGTTACAGCAAAAGAAAGAACATCTTCTGCTACACGTCTGCCACAGAAACATAAATGAGATACTGTTCATATAAGTTTATTATGTAACAAAGTCTACCATTCTGCCACAAACAAAAAAAACAGCATCTAGTCTTAGATGACATTAATACAGAATCACTGCCAATGTCCAACTGCAACCAAATAGAGGCTCAACAGAAAGCGGAATTTTGTGCTCAAAGTGCAATTTGTTTTCCTTCTGTAATTTAATCTGCATTCAAAATTCCAACATTGCTGAATATATATAATTTTATCAGAATGTTAAGTTTTCAGTAATGAGGCAAGCAGGTTTTGTATGACTGTGCTTCCTTCCTTCCCCCACAATCTATCCTCCACCATCCTAGAAGCCAGGCATGTCCATGTCAGGTTTCCTTATTCTCTGACCAGGTTGACTCTACTGTCCTTCTTCCTCTGCAGCGTCCCTCACCCGACCTACCTCCAAGCAGCATGCTCTGCACAGCTTCATTTCCTTCCTTCCCTCCCAACTCCTCATGGATTCTACTATTCTCTTCCTCTTTTCCTTCCTTTCTGTCTGTTAATTCTCTAAAACTAGTCTATTACTGCTAGGGGCTCAAGGATGAATGGGAATCACCTAATATTTGATTTATAAATAACTGTAGCAATGACTGACACTGACAGTAATACTGAACAGTCAGGAATTAGCTGTGTTCTTCATCTACCATTCCCAGTTTTCCAATGCTCACAAAAATCAATGAAGTATGAACGCTGTATGAATATAAAATTTTCCCTGATTTTTATTAAACAATCCTTTGTAACATTCACTGTGAATCAGCCAGAGAAATTCTACCAAGTTGAATGCTTAAAACTCATTTCTTGTAACCAGGGAGCTACTACCAAGCTGAATTTTGAAAGCTTAACCAATAAAAAAAACACCCCACAAGACAATTATCTTTTTAATATGTCGATTTCTCTTAATTTTTGAACATGTCATGTCCTATACATGAATAAGCAAACCTTACAAACAAGTTCATATTTAGGAATACCAATATATGAGCCATTCAAAAAAAAAAAAAAAAGTTTTTCTTTTAAAAAGCTATTGCCCTGAGAACTCTGTTTTTGCAACTTTCACAAAAGTAAATCTTCCTTACAGCTGTGGTTTTCCATTATTCTAGGAACAAAAAGTCACACAAGGTTATTTTACAGGCTAATATAATATATAATTCTCAGCAGAAAAAAAATATAAATTTGGAAGTAAGGAAAAATGCTTCGAATCTATGCATAGAACTAAAAATACAAAGGAAAAAAGAAAAAATACAGCTCCCCATATAATTTAAATACAGTATTATTCTGCTCATATAAGCACCATTCTTAAAATCTTCACTTTATAAAACAATACTTAGTAGGTAAGAAATTCAAGCAAAAACATTTACAACATCAAATGTAGGTTAAAAAACATGCTTAAAAATGTTTGTGAATGACACTGGCATTTCCCCTAGAGTTGAATAAAAATTTCAAATGTTCTGTTGAAGACTCTGATGGAACGTGCATCTTGTCCCTGCGACACCAATAATACAATCTTTCTCAAATTGGTTGCTTTCAAAATAAATTTTGGGTTTTAAAGAATGAGCATAGCTGGTAAAAAGGGCATGGACAAACATCACTTCTCCAAAAGGACAACCTTTTCTGAAGTTCTGCTTTTCTTAGTCTTCCTATTAAAATAATTTTAAAAATATTACTAATCTGTATGCATAAATATACATATAATTCACATCTTCATACAAACATATTTGTGAACATTTTTAAAAGTTCTTCCGGTCTCTTCTCCCAGGTAAGCACAACCCTGCCCAACTATTCCAGGAAGAGGGTCTAGATATATTACAGTTTTTTAACCGCTTTTGAGTTCTGAATATCAATGTAACATTTACATTTGTCTACAAAGTACGACTTGCAGTTGCAGCTAATGTTTCATACTTACATCATCCAAAGCTTTAGACTGTGCATAGTTAAAATATGGGAACTCCTTAAAAATACTTCTAAATTGGGTCGCTTGACAAGCATTAAGGAATTGAAAACCACTGAGTGAAAATTATAAAATTTGTTTTAGAACTCTAAATGCATCTCTTTCATGTAATTTAAATGTAAACTTAAAGCACATGCAATGATCTTTCACTGATACAGGCTTGTAAAAAATTATAAAATATTTATTAAATTATTTAGGAGCTTTATTTAGACTCTTGGTGTGCCATATATTGCACTTCACCTACAAACCACTACCTGTTTGAGAGGTCTCAGGGTTACACCAGTAACCAAGAACCTCCTCCCTGGCACAGACTTCATGGAATGGCATACAGTTATGGAATGTGAAACTGCAAGGGACAAAAGCTTTATTCTACACTGCAAACCAGATACAAGAGCAAGCAAACCACTTCTGTTAGCATATCTAAAGTGTCAACGGTCACATTATATTTGTAATATAACACAAATTAATTAGCATAATATTGTTTGTCCTGTCGTAACAGTATCAAAGAAATTCACCTACAATCTCTTAGTGCTCACAGCGGTTTTAAAGATATTTTCAATTGCTAATATTGTGTATTCTTCAGATATTATTCTTATCTAAAATATGAGTAAGAGGAAAGAGAGTATTGTTACATTTCAAATCCAAATGAGTGAGCTGATCCTTGTCTGGACTTGCATTGAAGCCACACAAGCAGGCTAACTGTAACCATCCCATCAGGCTGAGGCGGCACAGTCAGACATACCACCAGCAGCAACAAGAACAACGAAATGCTGAGGCCTCAGATTGATGTTATATTAGAAGACTATAAAGAGGAAAAGAAAAAGGAGTGAAACAAGAAATAAAAGTATTTAAATATAAACATTTGAAAAATGGGTAAAGATAAGCAAGCAATACTAAAGAAAATACGGATTTTTAAAAAAATACTTCTCTAAAATTTAACCTCTCTGAATAAGTGATCTCTTGTCAAAATGCAGAACATTGACTATGTATAATTGGCAACATCAGAACAACTCAGTCCTCACTCACTTTGGAAATTATGACATGTCTTAAAGCAAGTCACGTGAACTTAAGTTGCCTGAATTCAGACACTTCCTCCTCCTGATATTTAACCTACCATTTGACAGGTTACTAGAAACAAAATATTGAAAACAGTGTGAAAAAAAGCAAAAAAGAAGTTTGACAGATAGAGATGGGATGGTTAATTATGTTATGGTTTCAAGGCAGGGGCAAGAAGGAGGAAAATTATTGTAAAATCTGCTTAAAGAACGGAAATACACTGTATGGACATTAGAACATAAATACATAAGGAATACGTTAAGTTTATTTTCTCCTGGGGACAGGACAAAAAGTAAGATTCAGCTTTCCTAGTAAGCCTAAATATTTATTAACTTTTCCTTTATTTAGAGTGTATTGCGATATATGTGTATACGTGTCTTCGCATACAAAATCTAGCCTGAAATATTCATTGTGCAAACTAAAAATTTTACACTTTACATGCTAAAAATAAACAGTTTTAAGGATAAAATTTGAATGTTTGAAATAAATTTGCTTAGCAATGAACAATCTATAAGTTGTCCTATTTTCATTCTAGTTTGGAAAATCCAAAGGGTAAAAATCTAATAATCATTTGATTCCCAGCATTACATTACAAATCAAAACTATTTTAGTGTAACCCATGAGTTCCTATGGCTACAAATTAAACACTGTAATTCTGTAAATGTAAAAGCATTGTAATAAAATCAGTAAATCAGATACAGCAAATAGAAGGATACGTATTTCTGTGACAGCCCTCAAAATTTCCAATTTTCTTCCTGTAGTTCCTAAAGAAATAAAAGTAGTAAATTTATAAAACCGGATTTGTTTTCAACCAATAACCATGAAAAATATCTTCCTGACCCCAAGCTATGTGTTCTGTGAGGAGCTACAAGGCTATAACAAGGTCCAGGAAATAAAGAAGGAACTGACAGGACAGGACACAGAGGTCACAAGCTCATTTGAAAGGACCATCTTGGTGGCCCTTGGCTGAACTCACTCTAGTTAAAGGATGTCTCGCCTGGCTCAACACTTCATGGAGTATCTAGCCGTGGTCTCAAAAATGCCAAGGGGATAATCGCTTCCCTCAACTTCCTGGCTATGTTCCTATTCACAAAGCCCAGGATGCTGTCTGCCCTCGTTACTGCTGGGACACACCACTCGCTCATGTTCAGTGTGCCCTTCACAAGACCTCAGGCACTTCTCCACAGAGCTGCCCCCAACCAGCCCATCCCAAGGGAACCCCAGGGGTTCTTCTCCTTCCCTCAGGCAGGACTTTGTATTTGTCCCTACTGAATTTCATGAGATCCCTGGCAGTCCCCTCCTCCAGTACAGATGCCTGCAGTAGGCACGTGGGCAGTGCAACCCATTAACTATCACCTTCTGAGCCCGACCATCCAACCATATTTTTACCCTTGCAATTGTTCATCCATTCCTAATGTCCTAACTTGGATACAAGAATGTTGTGGAAGACATGTTTCTCAACCATTCTACGACTCTCTGAAAAGCCTTGCTGAAGTCAAAGCAAATGACATCTACTGCTCTCCCCTCATCCACAAATCTAGTCACCATTGCTCAGAAGGCAATCAGACAGGAATCACATTTTCCATTCCTGACCACCCTCCAAATCTCATCTTAAGCCACAGCTCTGCCCTACAATTTTCTGCTAGAACTATTTTTCTATTCTGTACACAAGGTACATTTCACAGATGCAATGAGTCCCTGTCTCAAAAAGCTTAAAATCTAGAAATAAACCATGCATATTTGAAAACTATTAAAAAAATATTCTAAACCAAATATTTTATAATTTCATCAAAATCCTCACCACTTTCCTCCATTTTCCAGATTTCTCCTATTTAAAATCTCTCTCTACAAAGATACAAGTATGAGCAGCATTTCAAATAAACATAGCATTTTCAGTTTCTGTCTGGTTTCAAGTGAAGATGAGACTATTTACCATGTGACGGGATGAAGCTGCTCTTTTTCAAATTGTTTAGGGGATTGATCTGAAGTGACATTTTCAAAAAAGTTTACATGACTTGGCATTTTTGAAAATGTGAATCTTCTTCATAAATTTATGCGGCTCATATTAAACACCACCACAATTAAGTTTTATAGAATTGCAGTATCTTTTATCAAATTTAGCCAATTATCTCACCTTGAGCTAGTGGGAAACTGTTCTTCACTCTACCTAAGATCATGCATATCCATTATTATTATACTCCAAAGACAGACAGTGGACTATTTTTCTTGAAATATACTAACAATAATTACCTGTTATATCCAGAATCTCAGAAGCATTAGAAAATGGTTTCATTTTAATTCCAGTCTTAGATGCAATGTCCCCATCATTTACCCTATGCAGAGTAAAACCTGAGTCTTTAGTTATTGGAGCATGATGATCATTTCTCCATAGACCTTCTTTTCTCACTTCTTTCATGTTTTCACTTGTATTTAAGTAAGTATCAATTTCTTTCACATCCACAGAATGATCTTTAAACTCTGTATTTTTATACATACAACCAAACGTTTTAAATAAGCTGCAAAGGATCCAGGATTTTCATTAGTTTGTTGTAATATTACAGACTTTCTCTAATTTTTGAAAAATATGTATGTTTGTATTAGAAGCAGAACTAGTAAGACACAATCATAACAAAAGTTTGCATCTAACTTTATTTGATCTGACACTCTTCTACCTGAAGAAGACTCCTTTCAAGATATATTTTAATTTTACTTTCATTCAAGAAAGAACCTGAAAGAATAAACTGCCTGTCCAGGTTCTGATTCCCAATAACAGATTAACTGTTAATCTCTGCATAATTAAAAGCAATAAGAGACATAAAGGTTCTGAGGAATGAATGAGAAGAGCAGGGCATAGAAGAGGAGTTTATCTGTAAAGCCCCTCCTCCCAGGCAGCACCAAAATCATGTTGAGAACTACTCAAGGCATTCCTGGCTGGCCAACTTCTGCTCTGAAAAGCAAGTGATCTTAGCCCTCTTGCTCATTACCACCTGAGCAAAGTACTCAAAATGGTATTTGGAAAAAGCTTTATTATCAAACAATTTATTTAAAATTAAAGCAACAAACTTCATCCTTACTTTTCTCATAAAAGAGGCTGAGCTCAGGACACATTTAATTACGGTACTAAAATGTTGCCAAAAGGAAACATCCTTTTTCCTTATACTCAGAAGAATTAGTGTCTGGAGCCCTGTTAAAGTATCTTAAATTGAAGGATCCAAAACTTTTGTGTTCAAAAAATGTATCTAAAATAATCATACGATTCTGACAGTTGGTTAATTATCAGACACATACCTTTTTCTTAATGTTGAATGGACACTCTCATCATCACTGTTTTCTGGAAAATTACTTAATAGCTTATTTTGTGAAAAACTTGCAGCAGGTTGCTGAGAAAACCCTGCTCCTGTTTTAGATTTATCTTGGTCAGAAGAGAGAAAAAATGAAACCATTTTCAGATTTTCATGCCAAAAATTAATTTTCTTTCTTTCTCCTACACTTAACTGGAGTACTTCTTTTTCAGAGGCTGTGCCAAAATGAACAGGTGCTGGTCATCTACCATTTACTTCCTCAGTGTTACTCTTACACTGTTGTATAAACTTCTGGTGCTTTCCCCCTCCTCCAAAACCAATAAATTACTGTTTCTATTAATGTTCATATTCCTATTCATAGTCATTTAATTAAATAACTTCCACACAGAATAGGCCAAATTCACATATATTATGTCAACTGATATTTCTATCTCATTGCAAGAACTCTGGTGTATATTTTATGACTCATGGTGATGAATGCAATGCATCTGTTGTCAATTAAAAAGTTATAAAAATAGGGTCACTTTCTATGCTTCCTATACAAAGTAGTAGAGCAAAACTATTCCTCAGAACTACAAAGTAGTTTGTAAGATAGAAACTCTTCACTCTGTCCCAGAATAAAGACCATCTTTTAAAAAAATGACACAATGACCAAGCTTGAAGTTACTACTACAAACAGCTGCAAGAGAAACCTTGCAATCTCAATACCGAAAATTCATAATGATGTCAGTGACAGGCTGGTTTCATAGTCATCTTGGTTAATTATCACATTTTGCAGGGTTAGTTCTCAGTAGGATCAGTGGCCTGACCTGGCTGACCATATAAGCACTGCTGTCAGCAAAAGGAAAGCAAAAGCAGAAATAACCCATTGAATGCAACAAGATTACAGAACAGCTCTATTCCCCAGCCTATTAATTTCAGTGTTAGTTATCTAGATTAAAATCACAATGGCCTATTTGTGACATAACCCAAACAGTTCTAATTCCACAAACACCAGAAATCTTATTTGAATGAGTAGTTCTTAATGGAATTGCTCTTGCATAAAGTAGAAAAAAAACCCCTTCTCTCTTAACAATACAGTTCATAAATAGAGACTATCATAAATCAGCACAGCAGGTAAAAAATGCAGAAATCTAGTTGAGAGAGATAAAGCAACCAGATTCTTTAAAACAGATGTCCTTAAGGTGATCCTGAACGTCTAAATGGAAGGCACACTCCATTTAGTAGCAAGCAATGCCCAGATTCAAATTTGGCCTCCTAAATAGCAATTTGAAAAGAGCCCCAAAAGGGAAGATAAAAGTTAGGTTCATATAAACTTTCTGTTCCTTGGGTGGGAAACAGGTTATTGGATCCATGTGTTGCATTATCGTTTACAGCTGCTACCCACTGTGTTATGATGCTTCACGGAACAATGTGGAGTAACTTAAAATTTGATGACGCTTCTTACCTTGCCCACTTCTGCACACTAAACTTGTAGCCTGTATATGCCCAAAGAGGGCTGATAATACTCCAAACATATGTAAGACCATCACTCTCAATTAAAATACATTCTTTGTCTACATTTGCATATCTAGAATATTTCATATTTTACAGCATTAAAAGAGCAGTATTTGTTAAGCCATTAAAAATGAATGTCCGATATTATGGTTTATTGGGACTTGGCAGCATGAGGTTTACAGTTGGACTTGATGATCATAAGGGCCTTTTCCAACCTAAATTATTCTATGATTCCATTCTATGATATTTTACCCATATGAGCGTTGGCTGTGTTTTTCTCCAGTTCCCTCTGTAACTCCTCTGCAGCTGGAATTTCAGCAATAGCAGGAGCAGGTGCAATACACCAAAACTTAGGGTCTTTATTTTCTAGATACCTATTTTTAACACACAAATGTAAGGTAAAAGCATTCTTTAAGCACCGTCCACAACTTCTAGCTCAAAATAACCAAGTAAATAACCTACTGTTTCTCCTGATAGAAAATATTCTTATTCTGTAATTCTTTTGATTTTTAATCACAGAAAATTTCAGAGGCAAAACTTATAACCTCTATTTCTTATAGCCCTAACATACACCCACTTCATTCAAGCTTCAGTGTGCTTGGCAAAACATTTCAAAGTACAGGTTATGAACCTGGAAATTTCTAGCCCCACATTTCTACTGATAGACAGAAAAGGGACTTACAAAAAAACCCCAAAAATTCTGCTGTAAAATGATTCAGTGTGTGGAAAAACTTGGAAAACATTTATATTTTTAACAGTAAAGATTTACCTTTGTCTTGTATCTGGTCTTTCATAAAATAAATTATCCAATGAAAAGCCTATGTCTGCAGAGTTGAACATTTTCAGATCAAATGTGAAGTCTCTTAATCTGCAAAAGGCTGCACAAGGAACACTGACACTGAAATTACTACAATCGAACCTGTATAAACAATAGAAAACTTACTAGTTATAAGTGCCAATACTTAATTTTGAGATATTTTCTCTTTTAAAGCTCTTGCCTGCATCCTTAATTCTTCTTCAAAAAGAGAATCTCTCTCCTGATAAAATATGGTTCCTATTACTTATGACCAAAAAATCCTGCAGGACAGTGCTTTAAACAACATTTACAATACCATGACAATGAAGATCCAGATAAAGTTTCTGTTAAATTATTTAATTTCTAAGAATAGTGCTAAGATTCTTTTACACAACTGTAGCCTATGTATTTGTCAGATTGTTTCTGTTCCAATGGAAAAATACAATCTGTTTTATGATCAGATTCTGTCAATTTTTATAAAATAAAATGGTTCCGTTATCTAAAAAATCCCAACAACTATCTTAATTTACAAACAAATTAAGATTTTTTTTAACCTAGATGCAAATTGCTTACCTGGATAATTGGCGTATGGGCCCAACTCCTTAACATTAACAGGTTTGTTGTGAAACATGAGCACCGGAGATTATTTCTAAATTATTTATCATATACACTGGTTTTAAAAATACTCCAGTTAATTTAAACGTTTTTCACTTAGCACCAACTCTAGGCATTAAACATGTTTTCTTTATGTGTTTGTGTTGAGAAGTTTCACAGCTCATAATTTTGCTTAAGGAATACTTTAAAAAGACCTCACTAAAAGAATACCACAGAAAGGATTTTATGACTCAAAAATGTTAGATTCCCCAAAACAAATGGTGAAATACCAAATCAACTCCAACAGAGTTTATTAAACTCAATAAAGGCCAAATCCGCTGATAAAATAACAAAGTAAAGCTATCTTCTTTACCTACAGAGATAAACCAAAGGCAACACTTCTTTTGTACTCCAGCATCTCATTAGTAACACTTGAAAAAAATCCTTTAGAGTTCTTTGCAAACAGGATTCAGGTTTACTTAATGACTGTATACTGTCAGCTGTGAATCAAAAATTTTAAAAATATTTTTCTTCCACAGAAGCTGTAAAACTTCAAATATTCCACAGAAATGTTTCAAATTTAAAACAGAAAACATTTCACAATACCAGCAGAATATAGAGCATGTAATCAAAACTGTCTGTGAACAGTGAAGAAGATAGGCTTTAGAACTTCAAATAAGAAATCTGTCAATGCCCCTTTTACACTCCTTTTCAGACTAAGTCTGCAACACCACTTCTGCCAATTTCTGCCACTCCCCCCACCAGCAGGTTTTGCCACTTTTTTTTTTTTCACACTAAGAAACCTAGAATTTAGATGTCACACTAATAAATCTAACAAAGCTGGTTAATTTTGCCACCATACTTTCACATGCTTTCAATGTCAGTAATCTAAAGCAGGAGTTCTCATGCTTAGGTATCAGCAGAAAGCATCTGTCAGGAGTACTATCAAGTTGAAGCCATTCAAGTAGTAATTATCTGGCTTAAGTGCTTATCCAACTGAATAATCACTATTCCATCACCTCCAAGAACTGCAAACACTGCACACCAGTATAAAATGGTTTCCATACTTCACTTGGGGAATCTGCAATCTCTGATTATGCAACTGCCATTTAAATAATTTGGATTCGTGATTCCTACCCTTGAGCAGTCTTTTGTTACAGTATTTAATCTCACAGGCCCTTCAGGCCCCCACTCTCTGTATGTCATTTATTCTTTGACTGGCTCTATTAATTCTAATTGCGTAATGACATAAATAAAAATGATGGGAGGTGTCATGCCACAACACTCCTTCATGCAGTTCTGCATTCTTCCACCTGCTTGCTGGCTGTCAGCTGAGATTCCCCCCTCAAAATCCCCAGCCAAGGGAAAAAAAAAAAGAAAAAAAGGCAGAACACGTCTCCAAGACTAAAAGAAATGAAAGGTCTTTCAGTACTCTCAATTCTGTTTGATAGCACAGGGAAAATGCATATTCAAGATAGCAGGATGAGAGAAATGAGGAGGTGTTTGCAGAGGCAGTATGGATCATTGATTCACGCTTATAAAGAGATGTGTGCTAACCCCTGTAAATAAAGACCTCTTGTATCTTTTAAGAAACAGCTTACTACAGACTTACTACAAACGTTGCATACCTCAAGAGGTTTTGCTCTGGTTTTCAGCCCCTTTGCTCTTCACCTCCCTCCTAAAACCCAATCCTTCCCTCAGACCTCTGTATTTCACCTCAGTGCTCTCTCCAAGAGACCAAAGTGAAGGCCGCAACCTTCAGGGGTGCCAACCCAAACAAACTACAACCGCTCAGTTTGGGTTTTGTAAAGTGACAGGGGACACCCCCCCCTCACACTCAGTCTCCCTCTCCCGCCCTTCTCCCTCGACTGAGGACGAAAAACCTCACCAGAGCCGCTCCCACCTCACCGACAGCGCCGCTCGCCACCACCGCCCGAAATGGCGGCTGCGGAGCGGCCGAGGCGGCCCCGCGGTCAGTGCCCTTCAGCCCGGCCGGCCGACCGGCGACTGCCACCCAGTCCTTTCCGAGCACCACCCCAGGGCAGGCCCGCCCTCCAGAGTTTGCGGGAGCCGGACGGCTCCGGCTCGCTTTCACCGCGGCGGGGTCCGCGGGCTCCCACTGGCACGAAATGGAGGGCGGTGGGCCCGCTCTGCGACGGCCGCTTGTCCTCTGAGGCGAGGCGCGGCCCGGCCCGGCCCGGCCCGGCCGTAACACCCGGCAAACCGCCTGCACTCACAAATCCCGAAAACAATGGGAAAGGAAGGGGCTAAATTATCTTTAAAACAGTAAAAAATGAATGTGGAGGGACCCCACTGGTGCCTGATTTAGAGCTTGGCCAAACATGGATTTATCAGGAGTTACCCTCTCAGTTGAAAAGTCCTTACTCACTTTTACCCTGCTATAAATTAGAAAAGGTGTCTAATTCCTGTGCCATATGACACTTGTTATCGAAAGGTTCCTACAAGAAGAAATAAACATACTGAAAATACTGATCCTTAAAATTTTCCACTGGATTTCTGAAAATCTTTTTTTTTTT
>KZ505681.1:238952-289481 GCA_002844005.1 Limosa lapponica baueri | reverse complement strand
TGTTATCGAAAGGTTCCTACAAGAAGAAATAAACATACTGAAAATACTGATCCTTAAAATTTTCCACTGGATTTCTGAAAATCTTTTTTTTTTTTCTTTGCTGCAGAACTAGAGCAACAAAGCTGCCTCAAACAATTAATGAATTAATTGAAACAGTATCAAGTAAAGTATTCCTAAAGCACAGAAGTAGTTTGCTACTTTTTTCCACGGACTGCAATTTGTAATTCTGGACTTGCCATTAAGGCATAGCTTTTGAACTAGTAAATTTAAAATAAATTGCAGAACTGTCTCAGAAAGACTAAATTTTAAGCTTCATGCCATTCAACAAATACTATAGAGGCAGCTACTGTAAATATGTATTTCCTCATACATAAATAGATGAAAAGGAGACAGAAGATTTTCTCAAATATTGATTGATTTTAACATAAATAATTTTTATTTAATCAACTTTTTTCCTTTCTTGAAAATATTGATTAATTTTTAACTTTCCATTTCAAATTCTCAGACATTGTATGTTTACATAATATAAGTGTATTTTTTCAGACTGTGCAAGCCCAGGTCAGTTAAAAGCATGTAATAAATGTTATGCTCATTTTTACAATTCTGTATATGTGAGGTCTTTCCTTTATTATTCTTACCTTAAAAATACTCACATCAGAACTGTGTCGTATTACAATATTCCAAAATTTATACCACATGTTTAGATGCTTTAATCCACCTCCCCATCTAATGACTGGGCAGACAGCCAAGGGTAAGAAGCACTCCATTCCTACTTCCAACATGACAGAATCTTGGCCAGCACAGAATAACAAAAGATTTTATGATAAAGAGCTTAGAATACAAGCAGGATTGCTAATGAACCCATTGTCTGAAATTAAATTCTGAAGGCACCAGTATTATTCAGTAATTTGAATAAAAGTGGAGAAATGCTTGTGCTTTTAAGTATACAATAAGCATTCGTTTTGTGCTTATAATAAATTCTGAAACCAGAAAGCATTTTTACTTCTTACTATTAGAGAATGCCTTCTTCGATTCTGGCCTCAGGCAAGTTTCCATCTTAGTTCACAACATCTGCTTTTAGCTGACCAGACTTTAAAGTTTAAAGCCATAATACAAACAGTTCATTTTTTAAAGCTATTTTTCCTTCAATTCCCTTCCCTAGGTGACATCTCCCTCAACACACACACAAATCACATAAAATATATAGCAAAGCAGTCTCTCAACTGCTCTGAGACAGTTTAATTTTTGATTTTCCCCAAGCCTAACATCTGATCTGCCATATGTTTTGAGTCTTTCCAGCTCATGGAGATCACATACTAAGTCATAAACCTGCATGTTCTGGAGCAACGCAACTAGAAAATCACAAACACCAGACATTGGTCAGTGATCCATATGATAACAGAATAATACTCACACTTACTAAATACAAAGCTCTTAGAAGATTCAGTTTTCTCCAGAACTTACAAATGGAACAAATTAGTACAAACAAATTAAATGCAGAAAAGTATCAAGACGCAAGCGGGCTGACAGTCGCCCGTGTCTTCTCTCTGTTTCCATTGTTTGGCTTTATCCACAATTTCAGAGACATGGCAAAACCATTGGTCTCTAAAATGTTCCCTGCCTCATAACAGAAATCACTGTGAAGTATTAGAAGGTCTTAAAATCACAGGCGACCCCTGAACTGTATGATTTTTACCATATGCTTGAGATGGTTGCAATAATTCATTTATTAAAGGAATTGTAAGATTCAAGAATCAAAATATATATATATATATATTTGCAGCTATAGCTTTTCCAGTCAATATTGGGAAATAAAAATACAGCAAACCCCAAGTTGCTTAAATGAGGAAAAGAAAAGGGGAGTTCCTTCCATTTTATCCTGTTGGCTGGCATTTACAAATGTGGGCCCGATGCTGCACCACCCTTGCAACAACTTAAACCAGGAGAATAACTTGATTCGCGGCAGCTGAAGTTACTCATGTGCATAAGCGTTTGCAAGATTGGGTCTTAGGAGAGCTAAACGCGGCTCCCGCTGGGCCCTGGCTCTGCGTGTCCGCCGGAGGGGACCTCCCAGACCCGAGACAGGGCTCTGCTCCCCGGGGCTGCAGCAGGCAGCCTGCTCTCCCTGTGCCCCCAACATATGCTTCCCCAGGAAGTTTAGCTCTCGAACTTTGGTTTTTATGTGGCTAAAGTAAAATATTTTTAACACTTTCCCCCCCCCATGGTGAGGTGGGGAGAGTGTTCTTTTCTGTACTTTTTAACTTTTCTTTCCTTTTTCAATTTCTTACCCATACATTTTTTTCTTTTAAGAGATTAACTCCTCCTGCTGAACCCCTCAAGCATAGACTAACCACCAAGGACTATTTTCATTATGTATAGTAATAGCAACTTATTTCAAATTCACAAAATGAGCAGATTCCACATTCACAACTCCACCCTGAACAAATCTCATCATGTACAAACACATTATTTTATGTCACGTACTATTTAGAGACATTAGCAATTTTGCATATAGACAAAGGAGAGAATATAATACTGAGTATAGATTTTACACTTCACATAGCTGATACTTTTTAGTTTTTATACATTTAAGTTGTAGACTCAGTTGATAAAATGAGACATATGTAGAAGGAAAGAAAATGAGATTAATGCTGTGGTGATATTTGCTCCTTTGGAGTGTACCTCCTAGGAGGCAAGTCATTGCTCTTTCCCTTAAAAGCAAAACATAAAGAATATCTCATTGATAGTGTATCCATGGAGTCTGCTTTTGTATAAATGACAAATAAATGTGAAAGTTATATTTGCAATCACTGCTTTGGAAAATAACTTGGTTATCTTCACCTTGTCAGTTCCAACAATGTACTTTCTTAAAGGTAGGAAGGGAATGGATATTTTTTAAGCTTGAGCTATTCTGTTGAAGTTAGATCTCAACAGAAGTATAAGCTACAACGAAATGCTCTTATTTTATTAGCTTTTTGCTCTAAATTATTCTGACTCAATGATATTTACTACTATACAATGGCAAACATCTGGATTCCAGATCCTGTGATGGTTCATGCACTTTCACAAGATTTCCTGTCAGCATAATTTCTTGCTTTGGATTGGAAACTATAATGCTCTAATTACGAAACATGATTCAGAAACCCCTGAGAAGTAATAACTTTGTAGTTTTTTTCTTTTTATAAGGTGTATTATAAAATCTATAGATTTTTCCTAGAATAATTTTCTCATTTGTAAAAAATATAAACAGTTCTAATAAAAATTAGTATTATGAATAGTCCCATTTCTGCAGTGAGCTTTGTGCAGGAATTAGGGACTTCAATGATAATGTTCTCTTGTTGCAATGTGAGCCTATTTACCATTTTATCAAACTAGTTCCCTGGAGAAAAGGAAGTCTTTTTCTGTCCATGTTTTGAAGTAATATGCACTGTTTATGAACTTCATTTTGTGTGCAGTTCTGGCATTTTAAAAAAAATTTTACTCATAGCAGCCTTCGTGTATCACTCTGAACCACTGAGTAAATATACGTCCAAAGTGCTCATCCTCCAAATCCTCAGTTCTACAAATATTCCTCAGTAATACCTGCAGACCAGTTGACTTTGAGTTAGAATTGCAAGTGCTTGTTAACTTGCTGCTGCTCATTAAACTGACAAGAAAATACAGCTATGGAAAGAAAAGGTCCATAGAATAAGTCAGGAGATGCAATTCTCAGGAAAAGAGATGGTTCTCACCTTGGAAAAGCTGCTTATACAGAAATCTTAGTATGACTGAGGTATTTATCCACATTGAAGAGACAGAAGAAAATTTGTAAGTTTTGAAAATATGCATCTGAAGAATTTTTAGAATGTATTTTGTTTTACACATAACATTTTTATTCACTGAGAGAGGTTATATCTGTTGAAATGTTTTCATTTTGGCAGACAATGGTTTAAGGAGCAGATGAGAGGTGAGAGACCTTGATTCTTTGCATGATGCTATGGCCATTTAACATCTATATGTATGATTCTTCCTCAAGGAAATTTATTTTCTTGAGTTTGTGTCCATTCCATTTTCTTTAGGGAAAAAAAAAAAAGAAACAAATATTCTAGCTACTGTCCTATTTGAAATGCTCATCCAAAGGTTTCTAGAAAAGCTCATCTTCCCCATTTCCTTTCTTCCTTCCCTAGTCCCATCATAATTACTATAAACTTATGTTGATTAAGGTAGAATAAAGTGACTCAGCCACATAAGCCACGTTTAAAGCAGCAGTGTGATCCACATGTAAATTGAATGGGGTCCAGCCAGTATGATCAATGGCTTGATGTAGTCAGGGCTAAGACACATATGTATTCTAGAGATAATTCTGGTAATTTTAAACTGTCTTTCCTAGGATGACAGCCTGCTTACTCAGTTATTTCTAATAATCTTCTGTACTGTAGCTATGCTGTGCATTTTAAGTTAAACAGCAACAATATGCCAATTAAATTTCTGCAGACTATATGATCTGAACACCCTACAGATCCTTAGCTTTTTCAAAGTAGGTCCGTGTATACAGATTTTGTTTGATCTCTGGTTCATGTCAACCTGGTTTTGAAACATAGCGTAACTAGAAAATATTTCTTCATGATATGTTAGTTATCAGGAATGTGATCTATACTGATAGAACAGGGAAAAAAGTTCATGCAGTGATCTTTCTTCAGAAAGAAAGTTTATTCTCCTTGCATTAAGGTAGAAAGCGCAAAGTCTGCATTTTCTCTCATACATGTCTATTTTAACTTTTATGATTATAAAGAACATTGCCTTGAGCCCTATATTTTTAAATCTAATACTTTAGTCCTTGATAATATAATAGTACTTTCTAATTGCATAATAAAAATGTTAAATGCAAAACTCCGTCTCTCATACACAGCTAACAAAGTTTGGCCTAGTCCTGAGGAGAGCTTGAGGATATTATTGCACAATAGGAAGAACAAGTGCAGAGGTATTGCATATCCTTCCAGATGATGGAAGGAACACAAGCAAACCCTCCTGACTCCGTATCAGACAGCAGGAAAATGTTTGTGTTTTACAGCACTCGGACCGTATTGATTTAGGAACTTAACATGATGTGGGCCTTTGAAAGGTGTGAGGAAACTCTACTACTGTAGATGCAACAAGATGTTGACATTTTAGAACACACAAAAATGATACAAGTATCTAATAACAGGACAAAAGGAGATGGTGTCAAGTTGTGCCAGGGGAGGTTTAGATTGGATATTAGGAAAAGTTTCTTTGCAAAAAGGGTTGTCGAGCATTGGAAGAGGCTGCCCAGGGAAGTGGTGGAGTCATCATCCCTGGAGGTATTTAAAAGATGAGTAGATGTGGTGCTGAGGAACATGGTTTAGTGGTGGACTTGGCAGTGTTAGGTTTACAGATGAACTCGATGATCTTAAAGGTCTTTTCCATCCTAAATTAGTCTATGATTAAAGTATCTGTTATGTTGAGTACTTAATCGTAGTTCTTGGGTTCACTGACCTTCACGTACAGATCTATGGTATTCTATTGCACAAGTCTTGAAGGCATTTGAACAGAATATTTTTCCAATTTAACCAAATTTGTACCTCTAAACTTCAGCAGTGTTGCATTTTTAGACTGAAAATCCTTGTGGAACAAGTATAATTCGAAACTTTAAATAGAGAGTGGCTTAAATTCTGCAATGCAGTAACTGGTACAGCTGTTTAGCTTTCAGTTAGGGCACCTGAGGCAACTGTACCGGTTCCTGACATGTTACCTGTGAAAACAAAACCCAAAACAAAGTTACATGAGAAGCAGCTGAATAGAAAGCCTCATATTTAAGAAATTGGCCATCACCAGATGGGTTTGTTCCAAGCAAACTGTGGACTCCACAGTGCAGAGTATGTCAGGAGTAGGCATTGTATCAGATTGAACATGTTCTGGGAAACTTCCAAACTCAGAAGTAAAGGCAATGACTGAAGCTTGGGGACTTCTCACGATCACAAAAACATTTGAGTTCAAAATCCCACTGCACTTTGGCACAAACTGCTGAAGATGGTTTACATGGACTCAGCTTATCCTCAAAGTAGCACAACTGCTTTGGTGACAGTGGAGAACCTGAGATACCAACATGTTGCAAAGGAAGAGAAAAACTTCTGTCACACAGAATTTTTGATAAAAATGGAAGAGGCAGCAAGGAACACAGCTGAAAAATGCACTAAGTTGACACACTACCAAAAGAAACAGAGTTAGATATGAAACACTTTTATAACAAGCAGACTACTGACAACGATACAGAAAGTAGGTGACAGCGTTTCAAAGTCAAGACATTCTACATACTTGTTGATGTGTTTACAACATAGATGAAAGAGCAGTTTCAAGATTTCACAGAGAAATGCAGGCTGACACATTGACGTTGATAAAGTTTTCAAAACATCTTCTCATATAAGAAGTTCTCATGAAGAAAACTTTGTAATTTGCATATTTAGTCCAGCTATTCACTGATCAGCCCTTTCATGTATAAAGTCAGACCATATAGACTTACTAATTTTTTGTAAGCTATTCAGAAGAGGGCATGTATATTTACATACATGAAAGAAAAAGATGGAATGGTCAGTGTACTGAGGCTGTTGTTATCCGCAGAAGAACTCAGGGTGCCATAATGCTCAGGAGAGTTTTGCGTATCTTCTGCTGTAATGTGGTGCATGTGTTTTCTACTGGAATGTCCTGTGGAAAATTGAAAGCCTTGGCTTCCTATGTAATTCTGAGAAAGACTTGGGAACTTACAGAATCTAGCAAGTCACTACAAAGTATGGCAGGGTTCTACTTTCTCATTTTTCCAAATAGCATTATAGTTACAGCACTCACTCAAAATCCCTTCCCTGTTTATGAAGTGATCTCAATCCACATCTCCCACTTTCTGAGTGAAAACTCCAGTTAGTCAATTATTGGGTTTTGTGGGCCAGGCCTGTCTCAGCTCTTTCACGGTAAAACCATTTGAAATTATATGGCTTTGTTAAACCTTATGGAGAGAGAATGCATATGTGCCAACACAATTGTACGGCTCAGGAAAGTCACATGAGAGTTGGGAGACCTCCCGCCCCCCCAGCCAAATCCCTGCATTCCCCTAGGCTACAAGAGAATACAGTCACCTGTGCTCTTGTCCAAATATTTAATTCATGCAAAGGAACCCAACCAAATACCCACTATAAGCAAGCAAAGTATTTCTAGTGACATCAGTGATGTTTGGATCACATTTGCAAGGAGAGCCAAAAGGTCAAATCAATATTTAAAAGTGGAAAATGTAATTTGTTCACATTCTAATAAAGCTGAATTGCAGGAGTGGGTTTTATGTACCTTTTAAAACTGTTTAATTTAGCATGAAAAAAACTAAAGATTAAAAATTTGTACCTTAACAGAATGCTTCTGCAAATCATAGTAACTTACAAAAAATTTGTAAAGATCACCTTAACCTAACCTTTTGCTACAGCATTGCTAAATGTTAGAAAGTGTGGGTTTCAAGTATTTAGTGGCATTCATTGCTTCATACTCATTTAAGCACCATGTTTTCTATAAAACAAGCTAGAATTGCAACATCTATGCAAATGACTTTAACATTTGGTCTTCATAAGCTGACTACCAAATACCCAGTGTGAAAAAAAAATAAATCATTTCTTTGTGACAAGGAAACATTCTTCTGTTTCTTGAGAAGTCGCTGGTAGATTTCTTTTTGCATATGTTTTTAAGCTAATTAAAATACTGCTGGAATATCAGAGAATGTTATCTCTCTCCTGTCACCTTGTTCTAGCTCTTGTTTTTCTCTTGGCTTTAGCCTCTGCTGAACGGCAGTTGTAAGACCAGGAGCCTGTAAGAATCTCCAACATGAGCTCCTGCATCTGAAAAGCCATTAAATTTCATCAAGTCACCCCCTTTTTAAGACCTGTAACTTTTCCTTTTCTCTCCACTGTTTTTTTTGTTGGCTCCAAAGTCTGACCTTTGGCCTACATTCATGGTCTGTGCATAGACTTTGGAAGCAGAGGGATTTAAGGCAGAAACATTTCCTTGGGCAATAGAAGTGGCAACAGCAGGAGTACCAGGGAAAACAAAGCATTAGGATAAATCTCCTCTAAAAACCACCAAAAAAAAAAAATATCACAGTGCCAGGCTATTCCTCCCAGCTACTACATACGTATGGGGAAGAATCTTAATCACCAGCGCACGACGTACAGAATATAGATCTACAGAACTTTAGAATCAACTTAGATAAACTCACAGTATTCGGTAGAAATAATAGTAATAAAACAAAAATGGAGTGTGAGCAAGAGAAATGCACAAAACTGTTAAGACATAAGCCCAGTGTTCATGCAATCCTAGAGCACATATTTATCGTGTTGCCAGTCAGGAGGCTGCAGCGGAGAGCTGGGCCGCGCCAGTCTAACCACTGCTGTCCAGATGCCAGAGGAGAGCAGAGAGACACAAGGCAGTTACCGTGATGGAGCTGAGATGTATCACCACAGTGACAACCATGCGGTACGACAGTGGACGTCAGCTTGGTGGAGGAGGTTTACTCAGCAGAAGGAAGAAGTGCAGGGAAGGGCCCCGAGAGTGGCTGAGACACCTGGAAAGGGCATCTGGATCCTGTCTTCCTGGGTTTGATGGGACCCGCACTGGTCACTTCCCAAAGAAAAATCTGGTCCTATTTACTCACAAGCATCTTGTGTTTCAAAAATAAATCCTTATTTCCCCAAATACATTCCAAGTTTTTAAGATCCAGTCATTACTACTGCTTCTTGTCACCTGTTTCACAAAGTCTGAGGGAATTCACAATGGTCTTTCACAGAGACTTTCTGCTTTGTCATTAGCTCATGGGGTGTGTGCTGCGCACATTTCAGGGGCTGAAAATAGAGCTTGGGTGTCACCCGGTCCTTCCTATCTGACACCAAGAGCATTAAACATTCCTCCAGCACTAAATACACATCAACATACACTGGAAACCTAGAAATATAGGCACACACCTGTACTAGTGTGTATATTTAAAAGCAAAAACTAATCTACAGCAATTATCTTAGGGAACAAGAGAGCAGCAAAACTCCCCCTTTGAGACCACCACTGCTGCATGTCCAACCCAAAATTAGCATCTCAACCATTATGCCTTTCCTGCCAATTAAACAGTTGTACAATGTGCCATTGAAATAGAAGGAATTTTAAGGACTCAGACTAATTTCCCAGTAACTGCCACCTCACATCTCTGGTAGTAACGCATAGCTTTATTTTTAGCTATTATAACTAGTGATTACTTTGTTGATTTCTAGGAAAGAGCCCACAGGCATTACCATTGCAGGAGGAGAAGTATAAGAGTTTAAAATATGTGATACTAGCGCTAGGCAGTTTGGTTGGCTTTGTCTTTATACTTGGACAGTTTGGTACTGATTCAAGGTGATGCTTGAGAAATTTACCACACTAACACTGTGCTTTAATTTGTTAAAACTGCCATTTTCTGTTGAAGACCATTTTAGATGACATGGTGGAGCAGGACAGAAGCAGGTCTATTCTCCAGACCAAGAGGACAGCCATCATTGCTGACAGAGCACAGATAAGTAAAAGCTAGTGAAATACCATGATCACCATCAACGTGACACAGGAATTAAAATAGTGGAATGAAGGAATAAGAGGTGCACTTCCACCTAGAGCTGGTTGAAAAACTCAGTTTTCATCCTGGTAAAATTCTAATACCTCAGACTGCTTCTCTTTTAAAATATTGAATTGTTTTGAGACTTTCCATCAAAACCTTGGGCAAAGATAGTATCCCCAAGTAGAATACTCTGATTATGGTGAAATTTCAGCAGAACGTGGCTTTGCTTCAACAACATTTCAATAATTACTACTTGATTCAGAACAGTCTTGTAGAAACAGGCATTAAAGTTAAATTTTGCAGGTGCAGAATTTCTTTTTTTAATTTCAGCTATACTTTTGCATTATCTACCTTTTTCCTAGTTTTATTTTAATAGTGGAAATTTTGGCAATGTTATTTGCTGCTGTCATAAAACCAAGCCATCTTTATCATGATGATTTATGTAGCTAGACAGTATGTGACATATATCTGAAATCATATATAGTTGAAATTTGCATGACTTTTTTAATATTATATTTTAACATTATACCAAGAACTGCTTGCCATATGTTTGGAAAGGATTAAAAAAGCACTATCCTCATATTAAATTGGGGAGAGGGGCTTGCTACTTACCAAATTTCTATTGGATATTCATGACGTTTCAGGTAATCTCTATTTTAAACATCAAAACCTACAAGAAATTTCTACAGGTATATTGGAAGAGAGAAAAGAACCCCTGATACTAAACACAAAAGATGCTATATTTTATTACTGCAATTGTTGCATTAAACCAAGCTTCTAGGTTAATAATCTACCATGTCTCCGGAAAAAGGGACAAAGTATTTTAATCTTATATATCCAATTTCTCTGCTTTAAAATGAATTCCTTTCAAAGAAGGCAACAGTTAATGCTGCAGAGGGATTTTTGCCCCTTTGCAATGCTCTACAGTTCTAAAACACTGGCTGGAAATAGGACTTCAAGGCAGCAGAGGGGAGCATAAGCTGAGTTCAGGAGCATTCTGTGATTCTGCATCCATTGAATCATTAGTACTTCTGAAACTCAAGAGAACTGGGTATTGTATAAAATAGCTGGAGGGAACAGCTTCAGAACATTAAAATACAGTCCACGGGCAATTTTCTAAAAGACACCCCCCCCTTCCATAGTTCTGTCCTCCTTTTTAATATTTCAAGCTAGATGCCTTAAGTGATACATGTATTACTTTCCTTTCAGTAAAATATTTCTCTCTTTGTCTGACTGCTTTGGTCCGGGGGCCCCAGTGCTGCTGTCCGCTGGGGGCTCCAAACCCCTTCCCTCATGCCCCCGGGAGCCCGGCACACCTCTGCCAGGGATGCTGCCGTGCAGGCTGCGGCACTGCTCTGTGTGTATTGCTTTCTTCTTCTGCATGGGGGCGTGGAGCAGTTTTCTTATGAACTGCAGATCTTTCATCCTGTGTTGGTGGCTCTTCAGAGCTGCCAGTGTGGTAGGCACATGGAAAACACCAGACGGTACCACTGCTGCTCTTCGTTAATTGGTGAGCCAAGGGGTTAATTCTCCCTGTTACAGTGATGTAAACAAGTAGTAAATACAGTCTGGTCTATAATGCTAAACCAAGGTAAAATATACATAAATAAGAGTAGCTAAAGCCTGGAGTTTTGGGGTGGGGAGCTGGCAGCTTTTGGAGATCAACAGTTTTTAAGTGTTTTATTTTAGAGGCAAGGTTTCCTGTGGGTCATGAGTGGGGGCAAAGATTGAAACCACACCGGTCACTTTATTACAGGAGGGGTGTGGTTAGAAAGACTTGCTGGCTTTGTTTGACTGTTTGTGAAGTCTGCTGTAGGGGTTTTCTGCCAAAAAACAAGAATAAAAGAGCTAGAGTTTAAAGCCAAGTATCTATAGTTTCTTCCGGTTTTAGAGTAGTAAAGCCTTGTGTGCATGTACACATGCATAAACTATAATAGCTGTTCAGTGGGCACAGTTCTACTTGTATGCAAAATGAGGTGTTAGATTAAAAAAACCCAACCTATTCTCACATCAGTGACAACTTTGAAAATATAAGTGCTACAGGTGTAAAAAAATATGATAAGTAAAATGTTTCAAGCAAAGTCAGTTTTCCTGCTTATTGATTCTGGGAGCTCATTCTCTTCATCACTCCTTTTTACACCACTGGTGCCAAAATATGCAAAATGTGAATACTAACAGTATAAAAAACCCATAATATTTTAAAATGAGCATCAATGCATAGAATGTACACAGAATTCAGTTTCAAAGTGTGCATAAAATAGTATACTGTTCAAGCAATAGTGTACAATACCATGCTCTCTTAAAATGATATTTTAATTTGAAGAATTTAATCTTGCTAAAGCAGAATGCAGACGTGAAACAGGTAAATATTTGCTCATAGAAGATACACAGGAGAAGAAATTCAGGAGTATCTGAAGGGCCTTAATAGTAACAAACAATGGAACAGTGAAGTTACAATTGCCTAGAAACAGCATAAGAGGAAAATTTAGCCCTGTGCAATGATTTAAATAAAAGCCTGCATGTACGTTGTTAGATAATATTGAAAGTGACATTGTGTTAAAATGATTCAGCCAATGAAGTTGTAGGGATGTAAGCTGGGGCAGAATTTGGCCCTGCCTATCACATATATTATACATGCACTGCTCATGCTCTTCTTTTGTTTTGGTCTGTTCTGACCTAATGATTGTCTCTGTGGTCCACGATGCTGACTTCATCCTTGACCCCAGCTTTCTTCTTCTCCCTGTACCTCCTGTGGCCGCGTGTTACCGCTCTCATCGCTTTAGCCATCTATTTTTCTACTGTTATTTCATCTTCACTGAAATACCTTGTTAAAAAGAATCTGATTATTTAAAGCTATCATTGAAGCTATTTGCTTTCCTAATTTGAAATGCTTATATTTTGACCTTAATGATTCTCAATATAAGCACCCAGCAGAAACATTAAAATTAATCCACTTAAGGCAAATTTTAATGTAAAAATATGACCACTTTCATCTTCAGCTATCCCAACCAGCTCTTCATTGATTTCAGGATCTGTTCAAAATCTCTTTCCTTGTTTTCCTCCGTGGATTTTCTCCAGACTACCTTTTCATCTAAAGGCTTGACTTTCCATTGCACCTCTCCTTAGGAAGTAACTTTCATCAGAGCTGCATGGGTACCAAATGCTATCAAATAAGACTCTGTTACATGTAGCTTTGTTTGCATTATATATATGCAAATGCAGATAAAGGCAGTGGAGAATAAGGTCCCATTGGTCAATGCTATGCAGGAGTGCCCTGGGATAAACAGGCTGTCTATGACAGAATACCCCCAACTGTGTCCAAAGAGCATATTTTGGATAAAAACAAGAGAAAATTGGGTTTTCAGAGTTGAGAGGGAATGGTTAGGACACAAAGCCTGTGGCTACAAGAATATTGAATATAGCGGGGATTGTGATGGAGCAACCTCTCAGCCTTGCTTCTGGCATGAAAGGCCATTGTTCATAGGAGAGGGGGGCATTACAGTTGCCTTCTTTCTTTTCCCTTACTCATAAATCTCCAAAGGAAGACACCCTGCAAAGTTGTATGCTTCCACAACAGCTTAAAGATCCTTGTAACTAGGACAAACATGAAGACTTCTCAGCTTTCCCCAGCAACTCCAAATTAAAGCCGGAACATTCCTGAGTTTTTTTTCCCCCACTGATCAGCACCATTCCTCACTCTGTCCCTTGTTACAGTTTTGCCAACATTGTTTATAAAACACCACTCCTAAGCCACTTCTGCTGTCTGAAAGAAGCCTCACTTCCATCCAGTCCTACTGCTTTCCCATTTGTTTTCAAACTTCTTATGATAATACCCATTTCTGAGTGATTCCTTTTATTTTGCTACAAATTCCAGTTAACAGTGACAAGAGAGAGAATAAAAGAGATTGCTGTGACAGTGAGCAACAGCTGAAGAGTGTCATGTGCTTGCACAAATGTGAGTTTGCTACCACATTTGTACCAAAACCAGTAGCACCTCAGCACCTCATGTTTGTGGCAATCATGCTAGCCACCGGGGAACTGACACCTCCTATGGACAAAGCGGCAACAGTCACCATTGCCTCCCTCATTCCCCTTTCAGGGATGCTCATAGCAAGTCCATTTCCAGGCAGGCAAAAGAACTGGAGTACCTCCCTGTGTTACTTGTGAATTAAATTAATTTTCAGGTGTCTTCTTAATATTAGATATTTTAGAAATGCCTGTTGGACAACAATATTTCAGTTTACACAGATAAGGGTTTGGGGCTTGCTACTTTCTTGAACAGTGACCTTATTTTTCATCCGTTTAACTCATCATTTCCATATTTTGGTAGCTATAATAGGAAGCAGTTGCATAATCAGCTTGCACATTTCTCTAGCTGTGCCATATGGTCCTGTGGTTTGCATACTGCCGAGTGAAGAGCAAAAATAAAAATCAGAATGTAGTCATCAAAATTCTGCCCTGGAAAGCTCACGCACAGCCAAACTCTCTGCTTGGATCATGCCCACACCAAACTACAGCACTAAAGTGTTTCCTCACAGACAATATGAAAGACATCCACAAACTCCAAAAATGGTGGTGTATGGGAGGACTTTTGGAAAAACTAATGTACTACATGCCACCCTGCAAAAACATACTATAGCAGAAAGCAGGTAATTAGATAGAGGCAAGGCAATGTGACACAATAAAGTTTTCTAGATGAGTTTCTATGCTTAGAGGAATGTTAGAGGATTATAGCATTTGAGGGTTCGAAAAAAGTTCCTTTTTCATTTTTAAATGACTGTCCTGACTATTCCAGGTACAGCCATATGTGCTACTCGGTACTGTTCCTCATCTCTCTGGAGAGGGCTTGCCTCATGCACCCAAACATTGTAGTTTTTTCCTATCATAACAATGAAGCTAGCTTTCATTTCATTACCTGTGGCTGAGAGTAAAGAAAGAAGGAAAAAAAGTCAGACAATTTTCTTTAGAAATAAATGAATCAGTCAAGTCACAGCAAATTACTCACGAGAGAATTCATCCTTGGAATTTAATACAGAACAAGCTTTGCAGTCCACCAGTACACACTTTAAATAATGCCTTTTCAAGGCGTGTTATCCTCTCCTCTTAGTGAAACAAAAAAAAAAGTAATAAAAGGTTACACATCCAAGTTCAATAACTATTACCCATACAGTAGCTGGTAGGCACCGCAGTAGTAGTGGAGACAGCCGACTTACAGATATAACAACTTTCAATATGAGCAGATTGCAAGAAATTAATTGCTTTTCTCAGATTTTAGTATTGTTGCCCCAAGGAAAAACTGAAGTGGCAACAGAAGCGAGCTACAAGTATATCACAACCCAGACTGAGTAATTGGTCTGATTTACTGCTGGGCTGGGAGAGCCTAAAAATCAGGTTACTTAGTTACCTAGACTAGGACATTATGGTTCCTGATTTAAATTTCTGTATTTGCTGCCTTTGGCCAAAGAACCTGGGAGTTTGAGCCAGGAGTACATGCAGTTACACACAAAGAGAGCTACCAGGCTCAGAACACACACAACAAGGCTTACCCACCTGGAAGGTGTTCATGGAGAACATCTCTGTAATTGAAGAGCAAAGTAACAGAGAACCCAGATGATGAGTGCTGGATTTCTTCCTCAGTAAAAATCCATCTATAATAATGTTCTTGTCAGGACACAAAGGCTGGCAGCTCTCTTAGTGCTGGGAAGGATCCCAAGGTGAGCAGGACCTCACCAGGCAGGGCTCATCCCATCACCCCAGCCAGGGAGCTGGGCAGAGGGGAGCCAGGGACAACCCCTGGCACCTGCCTGGGCACAGAGAAAGCCCAAGGCTGGGCCAGGACATCAGCCCATGCATTGAGCCCATGACCAGGCAGGGCTGTGGGGAAGATGAAGGCCAGCACTACTAGAACATCACCACAACACAGAGGGATGGCCCCAGTCTGGGCTGAAATAGAGCCCTGGGCAGGGTGGGGAGAGGCCCCAGGTGGGGCTGATCAGGGCTGATCAGGCCCACGAGTGCCCCCAGGGCCCTGGCAAGTCTGAATATATGTAACTGCTTCCAAAAAAAAAAAAAGGGAGGGGAAAAACCCTATCATATTAACATCCCTGGTTTTCTTCCCTTTGCAGAGCTAGGAGTAAAATTCCCATTCATTTCAGTTGTGAAAATTAGCATCTGTCCTCTACCAGGAGTGGAGAGGAAGGAACTACTTATGAATTTTTGGGCCAGTAACTTATCCCTTCCTCTCAGGCCCACAACATGATGTAATGTGCAGGTCACAACTCATGCCTTCAGATTCAGTATTTACTGAATTCAGTAGGTGTAACTATGCAATTGAAGAATACTGCATGCACATTTTCTGAACTCATCTGTAGTTTTAATTCTAGCCTTACTAGAATATTGCAAATAGGCAAGAACTTTACTTTCTTCATGATATACAGGCTGATTTTGTTTCCAATTTTCAACCATGGGGGATCAAAGGTACCAAAATTAGCATGCACTTCAAAGATTTTTTTCTACTCCTTTTACTACTCCTTTTTGTGAATAAAGCTTCATAGAGTGTTCTAGGGGTTAGAATTTAAGTCTATTTTCAAAGAGAATTTTTTGGCATATCAAATGTGTGTACACTTAAAAATTTGTTATTCTTGGCTAAAATGCTGCCACAGACATCCCAGCAAAGCACATATTTATAGTTGTTTTATGTTCTGTTTTGACTCTGCCGATTGTGAATAATTGTGAATAATATTGTGAATAGGCAGCAAATACATACTGTTAAAGGAATAACAGCATTCCACTGTTGTCTAGAAGTTTTACTTATATTTGACATGCAGAAGATTAAAGAGTCTCCAGAAAAAAAGTTTGCTGTAATGACTTTTTTTTTAATAAATTAAACTCCAGAAATGAAAGCTACAGTGCTACAATATTGATTCTTCTTCAAAAATTAACTCAGTGAGGTGTAGTGCTTTCAGTACTTAATGTTCTCAAAATAAATGAAAATAACATCCATGGTTGTAGAAGCTAGTGTAAAAAGTGAGGCTTTTGAGGAATTTTGTAATTCTAGACACCTGATCATGTGTAAATTATTACAGAATTAATGCACGAGTAAATTTTGCTCTGACCAGCATTAGGTGTGCATCTTTTTCCATAATGACTATGCAAAGTTGAAAAAATCTGGAACATCCTTTGCTTCCCTGATTCTGTCAACCAAACCGGGATCCTTCAGAGTAGCTGCCAGCTGTTACTGAGGGCTGCTCCCTGCTGCTCTTCTGAACACACACGGGCCTGGCCTGTCTGTCGAGCACGCACTGCTGTCAGCAGCACACACCCCAGCTCAGTGCCTTCAAGAGAGTTACGTCCACGTGTGTTTAAAGTTATGTACATACTTAAGTGCTCGGTTGGATGGAGTCCACTATAGTGGCTCACAGCTCCTTATTTCACATGCAAAAAATTGGTTCAAGAACAGACATGTATACAATTACAGGCTAATTTCTTAGTCTTGATTATTTTGAGATGTTGAGAACTTCCACAAGGCGTGCTCCGTGGTCGTGGTTCCAGAGAAACACTAAAATCAGTCTACATCCAATTGGCAATGTCAAAAACAAGCCAGCAGCTTTTCCCACAGAACATCCTACACAAGCCCAGGCAGCCTAGATGTACTCAACTACTTCTTATTTACAGTGGTTTTGCCGTGGGGAATTTCAGAGGTACTGTGGGTGAGGTTAAAACTCTGGTTGGATTACAGCATACAGTAGTAAAACCCTGGGGGCTGATCTCTAGCACTCAGTGGGTATCTCACGTCCAGCCTTTTACCCTTCCATTCCCATTTATTTCAACATTTATTAACATTCTAACATTTTCAAGTTATCTGTAGGCACCCAGGTGCTATTGTGCAGTACCACTGGACATCTCATGACTGTGTTGCTCTATGTGTCTCATACTTCAACTCCACAGGGAGAATTCAGTGCCAGTATTTCAAAAAGTGCCTATTTTAACTGCAATGTATGGACCTAACTCGGGCAAAGCAATTTACGGAAACTTCTTTTAGCCACTTCAGTCTCTATGGCTTGCTCTGATTTTGCTGAAGAAAATACCTGGGTCCCTAAAGCCCCCCAGCCACACACATGAAGAAGCTGATGTTTTGGCTAAGCAGAGCTTCAAGGCGTCCCTGTTCCGCCTAAACCCACCGGCAGGCTGCAGCCCCGGCTGTTTCAGGCTGCGGTTGCACTGCCATATGCACAGTCAATCCCAGGTCTGCAGACCAGCTCCTCTGCCTGGAGGAGGCACAGCATTTTCCCCGTGTGTTTCTCCCTGGCATTCATTATAGCCTTCCTTGGGCATCTTTTCATTATTCAAAATTATTTCAGTGTGTATGATCAAAAAAGGGTATTAAATTGCTCTGTTCCTCTCACAGGCAGTTCTTGGAACTTAGCAATGGGGGTGGGTTTAGCCCATTTTCCAGAAAGTGCCTCTACCAAGGAGAAATGCCTAAAGAAAGAGTATTTCATCTGGATAACCCAGTGTTTCCATTACAATCACATAACGTCTAATTATGTACTCCATAAATCTTCATATTTTGTTATGAAGCTCATAATAACAAAGTCTGATAAATAGATTCTCTCCCCTGGCCACTACCAATTGGGTAGAAAAAATACTTATTTATGAAGCTTTATTAATAAAATGTGAATAATTCAAACAGCTTCTTCAGTGAAGAAACAGCAGTAGAGTATATGCTTATTTGCATATAAATGAAATGATGCTTTAGTGTCAGAGTGAAGAATTAAATAATATGAATTTTTACAGTGCAGTCCTGACAGCCTCATAAATATTATGGTCATAAGTTGCAGTTTCCTAAAAATCTCATTTTGTCTTTTATTACAAAAATATGACCAAAGGGCCAAGTCCTACTCATTTTACATGTGTGAGTATTCCCAAAGACAACACAATTATTCAGTAAGTGAGGTTACCAGATTCAGCCTTATGTCAGGTAGTGGAGCAAAAGCACAGCGTTATCTACATATCTATTAAGAGAACAGAATCTCTTATTTAACCACGAGAAAAACCTTGTATGTTGGTAAAATAGAGAGAACAACAAAGGCAATTGTAACTCTACATTCAAAGAGACGCTCCAGTAAGGACAATATACAGCACGGGGAAAGGGAAAGCACTCAGCTAATACCCGTAAGGTGCCAGTGTTCCCCTTAGTTACATGGGTCCCAGCTTGGCCAAGCCCAGTATTCCTGTTGGGCTGTAAGCAATCCAGAAATATAAGAACATTTGAATGACTTTAAACAGATTGTTGCTGCTAAGGAAAGGTTGCTTTGGGGTTGTTTATTTGAATTTTGTGCAAAGGCTGAAAAAGTCTCTGAAGCACAACCTCAGGCTGGCTGTCTTGCTTTGTGTCCATTTGCTGAGCCGCGGTTGAGAAGCTGAGCCCTCCGCCACTGCAGCAGGAGAGCGTGGAAGGTGTGGATTTGGGTAGAGAGCGCTGAGCTGGGTGAAGTGCTTTCTCCTAAGGGGCAAATAGCAGCATGGGCAGGGACACTACTTAAGAAGCTCCTCTGAGATGCTGAGCAGTCTCAGCAGCTGGGAGAAGAAGTGGGTGCCATCATCTCCCCATTCCCTGTCAGTGAGGTTTTTCTCACACACAGTTCTGTGCGAATGGGACAGGACAGTCAAATATGGAAAAGGCATACATAGAAAGGAAAGGTAAACCTTGGGTGGCAGGAGGAAAATAATTCTTTATAGAGGTTCTGGATAGTTTGTAAAGTATAGAAATTTATTTATGAAGTCTAGAAAAGAGGGACTATCGGAGGATGTAGTCTGATCCCCTGTAAATTACAGGCAACTGTATTTAGCCCTGAACGGAGCCTGCTGTACTCAAACACAACGTAGCCTGTGTTTGGCTGGCCTGCGTTTTCCAGGAAGGCATCGAGTCTCAATCTGAAGGCATCAAGAGCCAAGGAATCAACCACTGGCCTTCACTGTTTGTTCCCAGGATTATGTACTGTCAGTGGTACTGAAGCCTACACTATTTTAATTCGCTTGATTACAGCTACCACGCATTATTCCTTCTTATTTCACTCTTTGGTAGGTTCAAGTGGCCCTTATATTCAATATTTTTTCCTGTTCATAAATGTATACACTGTTATCAACTCGCCTTTCAATCTTTTTGATCCAGTGGATAGGTTAAGATATTTAGGTTTTCAATTACATGGCATTTTCTCTGACTTCAGGTCATTCTGTAGCTCCTCTCTATACTCACTTCATTTTTTCAGTATCCATCTTGCGATGTCAGCATCAGAACTGGGCACGCCATGCCTTAATCACCCTCGGCAATTTGCACATATGGGTAAAAAATTGTCACCGTTAACATCCGCACTCTGTCTATAAGTCAAGGTTTGCGTGAACCCTTTTTGCTACAGCAATCTCATCAGTGGACTCACCAGTCCCTTTCAAACTTCTCCATTGTGCAGGACAGCCTACGTTCCTTATTCTTAGGTGTAAGTCTTCTATTGATTTTATTAAAATATACTTTCTTTGAATGAGACCCAGTTTAGAAAAGGTCAAAAATTCCTCTGCATCTTTGCCCGGGGTCATTTTTATACCTATTTTTATCTCGCTTTAAATAGGCTGTAGAGGCTGCTTTATTCTGGTGTGTTTTCTGACACCACAATAATTCTTGACCTTTCAGATATAACCGATCAGAAAATACTGGCAAAGACGGTCACTGCCGCATCCGAGTGCGTTATTCTAGGGCTGTGCAGCATCAGGAAGTGCTCATTTGCATGTGAGAGCAAAGCTGGCAATCTCAGCTTTCCTGTAAAATGGTTAAGGTATGGAAATGGAAAATGAAAAACAGAAAAAAGGACTTTAGTCCCATGGTTTTCAAATCAATCTCTTCATGTTAGTGCAAGACTCGTGAGTCCTGAATGATTGAATTTGACAGTATTCCTGAAGGGCACAATAGCATGAAGAGAACCTGGTGCTAGAGAGAGAAAATTTTGCCATAGAATCATATTGCCTAGCAAAAAGAGGAACTAAAAGTTGGAAAGCATGTGGCATTTAGGCTAATGAATACCGAATCATACATTTATTAATAGTCTATACTGTAATACATTATAGTAGTCTATATTATCATTAAAATTGGATTTTGTG
Organism: Limosa lapponica baueri; assembly: GCA_002844005.1. Lineage (NCBI taxonomy): Eukaryota > Metazoa > Chordata > Aves > Charadriiformes > Scolopacidae > Limosa > Limosa lapponica. The sequence continues at coordinate 268,726 of KZ505681.1, read as the reverse complement.
TGTAAGTGTAAAGGTACATATATATTTACCACCACCAGAGCAATAACCACCTTTATTTGCTCATTTCTAAGTAGTTTCTGATTCTAAGTCTCTAATTTATGAGATGACGTTCTTGGCAGCGGGGGCATTTAAGGATCTCCTACCTCTGTCTGTGCCGGATATGTTCATCAATTATCTTCCTGGATCTTGCTTAGCTTTTCCCAAGGCTGGAGGAGAGTACAAACTCAACAAGGAGACTTCTACTAGTTTAAGTGACCTAGGAAGAGGTGAATAGATGTGCTCTAGTGCCAGCACAGATTCTTTTAGTTCTGTCAGCAGATACAAGAAGTTCGATTGAGCTTCAGGTTCTGACAGCAGGGGATGCAATCGCAGAGCCATGTCTGGATCCTTTCTTGGCCAGCTCCCCAAGGTGGGCCTTGGCAATTGCTCGTCAGCCATAAGGAACGTTGTGTATGGGCCTGGCTTGTCATGTGGCTTCTCATCCTTCAGATCCAGCCTAGAGATAAAGCCACCAGAGAAGACAGTGCAGTGGTTTGGTTTGCAGAGCGTTAGACGTGCTGCTTTGTTTGTCATATTCGGTTGATGGGATTTCTTCTCTTTCCTACTGAGACGTTCCTGCCTTGGTGCATTGTTAGAACTGGAAGCCGAGTGCTGAATGAGCAGGGGGAACCTCCTCTGCCCCAACAGTGAAGAAGGGATTTCTGCTTACCCAAGCCAAAAGAAGGAGAGTGTCACGCTGTAGCAAAGGCACAGAAGCTGTGCAGAAGCAAAGCAGAAGCTGTGCCTTTACCTATTCCACATTCATTCGGAATAAAGCAAAAATAAGCTAGAGATACTTAAGCAAGTACTGAGGAAACATAGTGGAAACGGTACACATAATCCATCACTGTCCTGTGAAGACGCACATGAAGAAAGACATTGTTGAAGAGGTGACTTTTGAAATTATATTCATATGACTGAGGACAGTCATAGCTAATTTGACTGAACTTCCTTAAACAGAGGAGAAGCAAGAAGAGAGATACGAGATAAATGAAGGCGACCATCAAGGCTGGTGTTTCTGGCAGACTAAAAAGAGTAGGACAATAAAATAAAAGACAATATCAGATGATACTACAAGTGCAGTTGTGCTCATGAGAACAAATAAATGTCAATTTATTTACATGATGGAGAACCAGAATCACTGGAGAGACAGCATGAGAGAGTACAACACATTTGGACCAACAGGAAAGGAGGAAATAGGGAGGAGCAAGTGACCAAGGTAGATAAATGACCAGGGTCTAAAAGCAAATGAGTTTAGGTGTTGGAATCAAGATCAATTGAGATATTGCAGGGAAAGAAACCACAGCTGGACAGGGTCTAGATCAGAGAAATGGATTTCTCACTGCATATGAATGCAGCCAAGTGACGGGGAGAAGGGTAGTATGGGTGTGACTGACAGGGAAATGCCAGTAATGGGAGCTGTATGGAAACAGTGATGATGAGGGTGTTCCACAGGATGACAGCTCCAAGGCAGGGAGGCCATGGAGCTCGGCTGAAACCCTGACCTGGCCAGCAGGCAGCAGAGCCAAATATGCAACCTGTAAAAAAAAGCCAGCTATTTTGCAAGTATTGATTTGAAAAAGTAATTCATGGTTCATTACAGTATTCAAAAACGACTGCAGGTAAGATTGTCCCAAGAGGTTAATTTAGAATGACGGTACCTGTCATTAGCACAAGGACAGGCCTGCGCTCATGACTGTTTATGCTGCCCTTCCAACTTCTATAAGGTTACAGGGATAAAAGAAAGAACAGAATTTGGCCTGCATTATTTTGTCATTATCCCTTATTTAATTGGTGTTTGCTATAATCTGCTTTTAAATACTGTGACCCTTAACTGAAATTATTGAGAGTTAGGGTACTTAGCAAAATCTCAAGCTGCTGCGCTGGCTTATTTGAGCTCTTGACAGAAAGTGCAAACTGGAACAACTGTTGGAAAAACCACCACACACCTCAAAGCAACCCCCCCAAAAACCACCAAAGCAGCTCAACTCTTTTCTGCACCCTCCTTCTAAACTGTGTAATAGGAGACAAGACAAGTCAGCAAAAGCGGTGGAACCTGTTTCTGCCTTTAACGTTTTCCTTAACCTAGGTGCAGCTTATTACAACGTAACAGCCAAGTGACAATGTTGCCTTGGGAATTCCGGCAACCCCAGGCCTGGTTGGTATTATCGAGGGCTGCAGTTAGGTACCTCTGCATGAAGTATGCAATAAATAACGGTATTATAGTTCATATTTCAGTGACCAAGAGATCTACGCATTATCAAATACAGGAGAGCTAGTCTTTAGTAAGAGCAATTTTTTTAATCTTAAAATAAAGAGAAATAATGACCAAAATGGACAAAAAGTGCTAACTTTTATTTACAAATGTGCAACTATATTGGCTTCAATAAAATCCCACCACTTCAAATAACAGCAAAATGTAATTCCAGTAACTGGTCTCTTTTCCCAGTCCTGCTCATTGTTGGTCAGTGGCCACAGCGCAGGCCGGAATCAAGATGCGTGTTTGTTTTTGTGTTCTGCGCAATGCCTTTTGTCACACAATTAGGTACTAAGGCAAAGCAGCAAGCCGGGTTATGTTCTCTGTTACTTCTGGTGCAAATGGAGAGCAGTTTCGTGGGCTCTGGACCACTTAACTGAATTTATAGCAGAACTTAGGAGAACAAGAGCTTACCCAGGGACTGTAAGTGTTTTGCGATTATCACAGGTAGAAAAAATTTGTAAGGGTTGACTATCGCTGTGCAGAGCACGAGTCCCTAAGGCAGTTCCAGGCCCCGGAGCAGCCGGCACACACCACCCGGGGTTACAGGCCGCGCGGCCCCGGAGCCCTCCTCATACAGAGGCACCGCCGTCCCGCCGCCCACACCAGGATCACGCTCCACGCCTGCACAACGTCGGTCCCCCGTTCCCCGCCACTCGACGGTCGTTACGAGCCCCTGCCAGCCGGTGGCGGCCACCAGGGGCGGGACGGGGCCGGCCCCGGGTCCGCGGCCCAGCCCGCCCCTCACCCGCCGCCGCCTAATTCCCCGCGCGCGGTCTGGGCGGGCCTCTCCCCGCCGGCTGGCCAATAGCAGCGCGCCTTCCTCCCACCGGCCGCCGCATTGGCCGGGGCGGTGGCTTCCGCCGAGGGCCGGGATTGGTGGCGGAGGGGCGGGCGGCCAAAGGCGGCAGCAGGCAAAACCCCGGCGCCCGGCGGCAGCGCGCGTGAGTCCCCGCGCGAGTCCCCTGGCCCTCCGCGCGTCCCCTCCCCTCAGCCCCCGCCCGGCGGACGCGCTGTGGCCGTGGCGCCCCGGTGACACCGGTACTGCCCGATCCCTCCGCCGGGACGGGGGGTCCCGACGCGGCGCGGCCCGATCCTCCCCGGGGAGGCCCCGCTCTGCCCCCCCGCTCCTTGTGGCGGGCCGCCGGCTCTGCCCTTCCCCGCGCGATCCCTGCGCGCTCCCGGGGCGGCCGGGGACGCGCGTTTGACCCGGAGCCGTGCTACCCGGGGCGGGAGCGGGGGGGGGTGGCGTGTCCGGTAACGGCGGGCTGCCGTGACAGCTCCGGGTGCGCTGCCTGTGCCCGGCGCCGCAAGCCCACCCGGGAACTGCGGTGCGGACCTCCCGTTGCGGGTCCTGTCACGGAGGGAACCCGTCGCGTAGTGACGGCCAACTTACTGCGGGACTCCATCCGGCCGCAGAATTTGCTTCTCTTCGATGACAAAGTAGAGATACCAGTACCCGCTTTTGGTTCCGGCCTGCTCAGCAGCCTGTTCCCGGGGTGCCCGTGCGTAACCCCCCGTCGGAAGGGGCTCTGGCGGCAGCAGGGAGGGATCCAGGCGGCAACGGGGCTTCACCCGGGGACCCGGCGGCAGCGTCACCGGTCTCTGCGGGCAGGGCTCAGACACCTGGCTCGGAAGGCGCCGGGGCTACGTGGGCTGTTTGAATCTGTCACTCTCTAGGTGTTTTTAAGTGTCTGACTGAATCAAACTTTGTTTCGTGTTCCATTTTATAGCAGTTAAGCCCACTTCCAAATTAGTAAATAATTTTTTTAATATACTCAAGTATTTGGTTCTGCTTGTGCATTTACCATAAACGAATGGAAACGAGTGCATTTAACATAAATGAATGGAAATGACACCTTGAGTTTCCGAGCCCCTTTCACCCTCCTCGTGGCCAGCAGGCCGTGAGCTTGCTCCCATGGCGGTTTGCAGGCAGACAGAAGTGTTCGTTTTCTTTGTCTGAACACGGTGTTTGTGGTCAGCCTTGAAGTGGAAGAGCCTAGAGCTGAGGCTGACGTGGGGCTGAATCAGAGCAAGCAGGCCATAGTGAGCGGTGCGGTTGCCTGTATTAATTTGCACTCCTTATTCTGCTAATGAGACTGTGCCATTTCAGGTCTGGAACAGGCTTGTCTGCCTACTCAGCACTAGTGGAGGGAGTGTCTACCTGTGAGAGACTAGAAATACCTCTAATCTCATTCCATTAGTTTCCAAGTCACACTCTCCAGCAAAGCTCCCTCAAAAAAAAAGGCCATTGCCTGTCCCTGTTCCTGCGCATGAGGATGACAGACTAAAGGTAGCCTGAATTCTTTGGGGACAAAATATATTTCCACAACTGAAGCAGATGAATCCTTTCATTTGAAGTTTTTCAGAATAGGTTTCCCCCTGGTGGAAAAGTTTAGCCAGAACTTTGAAGGTTTGGCAAAGTTACAAGCAAGGAAGATCTTTGAATGGAACCAGTGTTGGGCAACGGTAAGACGTGGTGCTTCCATGCTCACTTGTCACTGGTTATCCTGCCCAGGGGCTCTCTGCCTTTCTTTTCCTCATGAAATATGGTTTTCCTCATGGACTGGTTGGATGGTTGCATCTAGAGGATAGTGGAGTGACAGCTCAGTGTCCATATGGAGATCGGTGACAAGTGGCGTCCCTTAGGGGTCCGTATTGGGACCAGTACTGTTCAATATCTTCATCAATGACATAAACAGTGTGATCGAGTGCACCCTCAGCAAGTTTGCAGACAACACTAAGCTGAGTGGTGGGGTTGCCCACCAATGTGGGGTGGAGGGTTGGGGCTGCCACCCAGAACAACCTGGACAAACCCGAGAAGTGGGCCTGCAAGAATTTCATGAAGTTCAACAAGGCCAAGTGCGGGGTCCTGCACCTGGGTCAGGGCAATCCCCAGAATCAATACAGGCTGGAGGATGAAGGGATTGAGATCAGCCCTGCCAAGAAGGACTTACTGGTGGATGAAAAGCTGGACGTGAGCCAGCAATGTGCGCTCACAGCCTAGAAGGGCAACCTTATCCTGGGCTGCATCAAAAGAAGTGTGGCCAGCAGGTCGAGGGAGGTGATTCTGCCACTCTACTCCGCTCTGATGAAGACACCAGCTGGAGTACTGCGTCCAGCTCTGGAGTCCTCAGCACTGGAAAGACACGGACCTGTTGGAGCAGGTCCAGAGGAGGGCCATGAAGATGATCAGAGGGCTGGAGCACCTCTCCTATGAAGACAGACTGAGAGAGTTGGGGTTGTTCAGTCTGGGAAAGAGAAGGCTCTGGGGAGACCTTCTTGCGGCCTTCCAGTACTTAAAGAGGGCCTACAAGAGAGATGAGGACAAACTTTATCAGGGCCTGTTGTGATAAGACAATGGGTAATGGCTTTAAACCAAAAGAGAGAAGATTTAGACTACATCTGAGGAAGAAATTTTTTACAATGAGGGTGGTGAAGCACTGGCACAGGTTGCCCAGAGAGGTCGTAGATGCCCCATCCCTGGAAACATTCAAGGTCAGGTTGGAGGGGGCTCTGAGCAACCTGATCTAGTTGAAGATGTCCCTGGTCATTGCAGGGGGTTGGGCTAGGTGACCTTTAAAGGTCCTTTCCAACCCGAACTATTTTATGATTCTATGAAGTAGGATCATCAGGTTTTTTTCATTGTACAATATTGGTACACTGTACTAATTTACACTTTTTTTTACAGTGTTTTCAAGATTTGGAAATTTTCTCATATTGAGAAGATATTTTTTCTCCTATAATTTCTTTCAGGTTTTCTGCCTTTGTCTGGGTGTTGCAGTATGCATTGTAGCTATTCCTGTGTGCATCAGTTCCTTGCCTTTCAAAGCAAAATTCAGGGAAGAGATAATGCTTTAATGTAAACGAGAAAACACAAGAGATGAAAAGAAAATCACTTGTGTCTAAGCTTATCCTGCAATCTTTTTTCCCTTCCCCCCTTTTTCCTGTTATTGGAGTGGGTTTACTGGTTTAGTTTTTTCACTGGGGTGATGGGTGTAGCTTTGTTTTAGGTAGCACAGAGGAACACCTCAAACTCCCTAAATCTCATCTTGGGAACTGAGTGCAGGGCCAGGAAGTGTCTTACCAGATATGCTTGCTCCCCCAGGTGTCCAGAAGTGGTCCTCAAAGTCTTGGACTTTTTACTTCAGGTTCGTTTTGTGATGGAGACGGTGTTGAAGTCGCGCTGTGACGAACAGCACCCTCATCAGGCTGAAAACTTCCATGGGAAGCATGAGCAGAACTGCAAGCTTTCAGGTATATGCTAAAATAGGGATTGCTAATATTATATTTTGTTGCTGGCGTGCTTCTTGATCACTTCAGGAAGTTTCAGCATCAATTATAAGCCTGTCTGTATACGGTCCTATTGTATAAAGAATTAATGAAATGAAAACATTTGAGGTTGTCTTTGATTTTAAGCTTATTCCTGTGTTCCATGTGTTACAAAACTTCAGCAGTAGCCGTTCGTTACAATTAGCTAACCTTACTATTTTATTTATTACAGGCTATGTATTATAAGAGGATACCAGAATTCCAAATAGGCAGTCCTTGAGAATAAAATTCTCTGACCAGACAAGTACAAGAAATCAGTATTTTTCCCTTTAACCTATTATCACCAGCCTTTTCCTTAGATTTGTTTAGGTGTGTCTACGTGCATAAAAACACTGTCCTTGCTCTTGCCAGAGAAGCTGAACTTAGGAACTTGTCCTCTCATAGTGTTTTTGTTGCTCATTTTTGGGTCTCTCTGTGAATATACTTCAATCTGGACTTTCTGTGCAACGCTTGCTCAGTAACTGTGGATGGTGAGCCAGCTTATATAGAACGGCTACTCATTTTCCTACAAATAAATTGTCCTCTGTCAGTCCCATGCACATCCATGTCCATAATTACATAGAGTGAGGCTGAATAATGTTTAATTGTCCTGCTTTGCAAATGCTTTTCATTCTAGAAATTAAAGAAATTACTTTGAAATCTGCTGACAGAAAATGTTGGGTATTATATTATTATACACTGATGGTACAATGACTGTGTGTTCTCTGTACCCAACTGGGGATTCAGGCACCCGGGAGAGAACGTGATGGTGTTTATATGCTGGCTCTCAACAAGGGCAGTTGCTGGCTGTTTCTAGCACTTTTCAAGGTCTTTCACAGAAGCAGCGGCCCTGAGTTACTAAATGCTGTCAGTGCCTTGGGTAGGTGCTGCTCGGGCCTAGGATCTGCAGCCTGTGTCACCCAGCTGTTAGTGCTCCGGCAGCATTGAACTTTGTCCGGGTGGGAACCTGAATTCAGTGTCAAGACAAAATGCAGTATTTGGCAGACTTTTATAGCAGTTATTGAGACAGTTTTTTGTGATTGTTAGTATCTACTTTAGGACTGTTAGACTGGTGGCACAAAACAACCCCAAACCTGCTAAGGTAAAGAAAGTAGAAATCTCCTGGTTTCTGAAGACTTAAAAGATGTGCCTTTTGAGTCCTTCTTAGGAGTCTTGGGTTTTGCCGGGGTCAAGTCCTTTTTTCCTAACCAAGCAACTTTACTGGACAAATTCCAGTGCAACTTTTATGTTGTAAGTTACTATCAGTGTATTTTTTTTTAGTAAAAACTGGAGCTTAAGCAACTGTCATCAAAAGTCAGAATAAAATGCAAGCATTGGAACAAAACTGTAAGTTGCTTTATTTGGAGCAGGTTGGATAGCAAACTAGCGCTGAGCAATGTTGCTGTCGTTTTAGCCGAAATCACCAAAACCGGACCGACAGATGGCCCTTCCCTCCCCCAAAAGAGGAGAGGAAGAGATAAGGAGATTTAGGGGTTTAGAATGAACCAAACTACTTTCATGAAGAATTAATACTAAAATAAAAAAAGAACATAATGAAATAGATACAATATATACAAAACCATATCAAGCTCCCAGGATGACAGTCCCGTCACCGGCAGACACTGGGGAAGTCCCAGACTGGACTCAGCGACGGATGGGAACTGGATTCCAGCTCTGGAGTCAGGAACACACGGATGGGGATCAAAGGCAGATGAACAGACAGAGTCCTCTTTGGACGTCGGCCATTACAGGAAGGAACGTTGAGCCTTTGATCCCTCCGCTTTTATACTGAGCATGGGGCAGATGGGATGGAATACCCCAGTTGGCCAGGTTTGGGTCACCTGTCCTGTCCACTCCTCCCCACAGATGTGACCCCTCTACGTTTTTTCCATTTCCGACCCTCTAAGGGGCAAATAACGAAAATGGGCTGACCTTGGTTGTTATAGCAATAAGTATAAGCAAGGGCCTCTCTGCATACCGTTCCTTGGCACATAGCACAAACATTGGTCTTATCACTCTGAGAACGAGCAGTTTTCTCCACAATATGCCGTTAATTTCAGTTAGTTAGAGGAGGCCTAGCTAACATGTAAAATTACAGAACACAAAATTGGTTCGGTTTTACTTCAAACTGGGACAGTTGTTCTGACAGAGCCTGTTATAACTGTATCACTGTTGAAAATCATTTTCTAGCTCTGTCCTGTGGCTACTAACCTCTTGGGATGAAGTTTGTGTGGGATGTTTCAGAACCCAGTAAGAGGATTATCTTCCTGAGGGGAAAGGCCTGTGTCTTTGAGCGATGCAATAACATTTTGGTGTTAAGTTCTTTGTAGTTTTGTTATGTGGTTTCATCTCTTAACATCTCTGAGTATTCCTGGGGAAAATGGAATACGGTACAAATATCAGCCTTTCCCCCTCTTGTATTTTCTGAAGATTTCAGAAAGATTTCTTTAATGTCCTGCATTTGTTATGTAATAGATGAGCATTTGTATAAAAAGTTGAAATTACTATGATAACTAACTGGAAATGCCACTTTTTAAATGATAAAGCTTTTTATCAACACTTCTCTTTTAGTGACAAAACAACAACAATTACAACAATAATAGATAAATGAGTATGTGGGCAATATGAATGCTATCAATAAGAAAAAAGTTATGTGGTAACTTCCTGAATTTGTAGTGTTATTTTCAACATAAATTTTTACTATATTGATAGGAAAATGAAGTGATTCCTCAAACTTTCAATTTCCAACCTCTCAAGATGTTTAGCTTAATCTGACTCTGTAATACTGGGGAATAAACAGTATAACTGTACAGTTGACCAGTTTTCCTTAGCCTTTTCCTTCGAGGATTATTAGACACAGGGTTCTGTACACCTTGACTGTTAGTACAAGTCTGGTCATTTTTATCCTAGGATATTTTAAAAGTTTTTAAATAGGATTCCTAGCAGAACTGATTAACCCTTTACTTGTATTTGTTGATCAAAACAGTATCTTAAATGAATGTTAGTGGTTTCGGTGTGTAGCATAGACAGGTTTTTTCATTCCTGAAATGACTTAAAAGAAAATAACTTGGAGAAGCAGAGGGAACAGCTGAAAGGAAAAAAACAGGTAAACAAATAGTAAGAGAGGCAGCAGGCTTCAGTACTTAAAAGCATGCTGTTTTTTATAAATGTTTGCAATTAAAAATAATATAATTGAAAGTTAACTACAACTTGAATTACCGACTAATTTATTGGGCTTTTACCAGGAAGAAAGTGTTCTTTAGGCAGACTTAAGATTGTGTTGCTGTATAAAGTGAGCTAACAGAGAAGGTTGGGGATGCATGCTAATCTATACTTTGTTTCTAGCATATCAGTTCTACTTTGAAAATGATTCTCACTGCATATGACTTATTGTCCTGGTAAAGCACAGTACGTTTTTATGTATACAATACAATTTATATATTTATGTTAGATTTAAATTATTATTTATTTTTAGGATGAAAAATATATACACATTTTTTTCCTTCTGTTTGATTGACTTCCCAAATACCAGTTTGTGCTTACTTCTGTATAATAAAATATTTTTCACTCCTGCTTTACAAGGGGAGATGGAAATTAGTCACAGCCTCTACCTACTTCATAATTTCAAAGAAGTGAATTCTTAGTCAGGGTATAGAGAGCACTTAAACTACAAGGATTTGTAAACGGAATGGAAAACTGCATAATTTTTTGAAATAATACCGTAAAACATCCTTGTTATGCCATCTAGTGATTGCAGCGCAAAGCGCAGCAACTTAAATGTAGAGCAAACATATTTTTTGGTGTTTGCTATTTTAAGTAGCAGTATGAAAGAGTGCATCATGGATCTTAAAAAAAAATATTTTCTTACATTTTTCATTTGCATCCAATGGATGTACTCTTGTGCTTACAGAAACAACTATGTAGTTCTGTCTTGTATGAAATTAATGCTGCAAATCTCATTAAAATATTTATCAATATTTATCTGATGTCTTACTAACCAGAAGGCTTTTGCCCTCTCAGGAACTGCTAGGTGGCAGATAAGTTAAAAAAAAAAAAAGTGGTTTTTTTTTAAATGCTGCAGTTTATAAGGGAGTGTGATAAAGAATAATAAATATCAAATATGCAGATGGTCATGTCAGCAGGGATAGATACCTGTCTGCTGGTTTTTCCTCTGTTTATGTGAATTTATGTGAATTCACAGTCCTATGAACTGAAGTGTGATTTGTGATCACAAATATAGATCAGATATTGAATCAAGAAATAAAATTCATAACTTATTTTCCCCATTTTTTCCACAGCAGGAATAAAAAAAGATATTGAAAAACTTTATGAAGCAGTGCCACAGCTTGTAAATGTGTTCAAAATTAAGGAAAAAATTGGAGAAGGTAAATGTTTTATTTTAGCTTGCTTAGAGTTGGATTTTTTCTGGTATTTCTAATTTAAGGTATAAATCTAAAATCCCAATATATGCAATTTAAGCCAAATGCCTCTTTGATTTACTTCTTGGTCTCTGTAGGAGTTCTAATATGTTGCTGAGCATATAGGTGTGTTAATTATGGACATTTTCAAGATACTTTACTTGAAAATCTGGTATATTAAAGCCTTTCAATAAAACCCCAGCATTCCAGTTCCGACAACTAAAATTTTTTGAGGTATATTAAAGTAAATAAGTCTTAACACTCCATTCTTTTTCTCTTTTGCGTGAGAAATCTTTATATGCAGCTGTGTTTTGACATATTTAACTGCTGTTCCTTAAGTTGGCTTTGTTTCCACTGAAACCCTCTGGGCAGAACTGGAGGAGGAGATTGAAAGATTATAGCTGCTTTGTTTAAAAAAAAATATGTACTTTTTTAAAGACATACGGTATCAGATTTTAGAACGCTTGTGTACACCTTTGACAGTACTATTGCAGATACCTTCAATAAACATTAGGCATGACTGTAAGTGGATTTCTAGGCACTTCTGAGTGTGGGATCTCAGCACTTTCTGGAACTTTACCCTATGTTTGATCTCTGAAATGCTTTGTGACACTCCACAGTTTTAAACAAAGACGTTGATAAGAGGCTGAACTATTTTACAACTGTTTTGTGTTGGAATACCTGTGATGGCAGGCGAGATGGCTAAAAGTTTTTGTCTCAAACCTCTCCCCTCCAAAAAACCCAGCTTAGTTTACCACAGCAATACAAAATTTCAGAAACAAAAAAAAAGGAGTTCTGCCTATCATAAAAAAGCTATTATAATTAAACTAAATCTCTTGTTATGAATCAGTGCTCTGATTTTGCTCTTGGGAGCAGACAATGCTTGTAAAAAATACCACTTGTAGTTCTGCAGCATTATGAGAAAACAAGCTTCAATTTAGGATTCCATTCTGGAGTCACTTTCATTTTAGCAGTTCTCGCCACCAAAAATAATGTCTTAGGTCAACGTGGTAACCCTTATTGCTGTAATCAATTCTACTGAATGTATGGGATTCTAGATTTATTTTTTTTTTTATGACTGCAAGAAGTATTTAGAGTTTTTGTGGGTGTTTTGGTGTATGTATGCATTTACAGACTGTTGAACTAGTGTGATGCAAACACAGTACTTAAAATGTAATCAAAAGTAACTTGTATTGTTAATTCATATAGAAGAATGTTCAGATATCTCAGATCATTGGGAAAAAATAACCTCCTAAGAGGCATATTAGGATATCCTTAAAGTTAAATGGGTGGGTAAGTTTATCGTAGTTTGAATACCCTCTTTCTCAAATGAGCGTGTCGCGTTCTGTCTATGTGGTAGTGCTCTGGGCAAACAAATAGTAAAGTTACACATCATGTGAGAAGTCTTACTTTAGAGATAAGGTAACAGAATTAGAAAAAACATAGCAGTTTCAGAAGTGCTTTGAATAGTAAAGGTAGTGCTTTCCAGATTAGCATTATATAGCCCACTTACATTGTAGGGAGAGAAGAGTTAGATGTCAGATGAAAGTGAGCTACCTAAACAAGAAAGCAAATCAAAGACAGGAAATTTACATTCAAAGAGCTCTGTGTCCCAGGTAAGTTAGACAGTGTTACATTTGCATTTTTACTGACATAAAAAACTTGTATACAAGATCACTGAATTCAGTAGTAGAAAAAAGGAACTGCATTTTTCTCTTCTAGAATCTGCTTTTGATGTGGTATCAAGTATACTGCAGGATTGTGAACAGTTAAATCACTTTTCTAAAAATCTGAATTGACCTAATTAAAAATGCTGAAGACTGTGGTTTTCTGCCTTCTTTACAGGTACTTTTAGTTCTGTTTACTTGGCCACAGCACAACTACAAACAGGATATGAGGAAAAAATGGCTCTGAAACACTTGATTCCAACCAGCCACCCTTTGAGAATTGCTGCTGAACTTCAGTGCCTCACAGTAGCAGGGTACATAAACTAAAAAATGACGACTGTCATGACTGAACTGCTCAACATTGTCTCACTGTCTCATTTATTTATTTTAAGTTTTGGCACTTCACTTGCTTTTTTTTTTTTTAACCACAGAAATGTATATTCTTTTTATCAAGAGCAAAAAAGAAATGGAGTGTCTTACCTGTAAGGGATGCCCTTTTCTGTTTGTCTCAGTTTGTGGATGGTGCTGTATTTTCCATCTGAGAAGTTCTATGATCTATGATGTATCTCTGAGATAACAAAAATTCCAGTTCTGAAATGCATGGAAAAAAGAATCTCTTCATCAGAAAGTGTGGTTTTAGGAATGAATACTTGTTGCCAGTGAGCTGAATAGTGCTTTCTTAAAGTAGTTGGTATCATGAAGGTTAGGTCTGACATCTAATTACATTGGTAACTAGAAACCATGGCCCCACAAATTATACGTGGAGCCCTCATTGCAAATTGCAGAACCCAAATGGAACCTAACAATGAGAGGCAACAGCATAACTGCTGACTGCTGGTAAGATTGCTGTCAAAACATAAATTAGATTATAAAAGAAAGCCTGACTGAACTTTTTACGAAATAAAGGAAGGTAAACATCCATCTTCTGTTCTTTATTCAGTGACAATACTTTTCTTCTAGGGGACAAGATAACGTTATGGGAGTTAAATACTGCTTTAGGAAGAATGATCATGTGGTTATTGTTATGCCGTATCTGGAACATGAATCTTTCTTGGTGAGTCCCAGACTCTTTATGTGTAGTAAAGCTTCTTAATTAAAAGCAGTTGCATAATTACAGTATCCAAATAATCTTTCAGGACATTTTGAATTCTCTTTCCTTCGAAGAAGTGAGGGAATACATGTTTAATCTGTTCAAAGCTTTGAGGCGCATTCATCACTTCGGTATCGTTCACCGTGACGTCAAGCCCAGTAACTTCCTCTACAACAGGCGGCTAAAAGAGTAAGTTCAGATGACCATATTGTGATCTCATGTGGGGACATGTGCCTTGGCAGAACAGAGTCAATTGGGCTTTTGGGTTTTTTTTTACTTCAGCTGTATAACATGTGCTTAAGTAATAAAGCTAAAAAAGATATTTTTTTTTTTTAAATTTGTAAAACCTTACTTTCTGTGTTTGGGGATTTGAGGAGGGAAGGAATTTATTTCATACTTAATGTAATATCTGCCTCATAGAGTGACAAGTACCTGAAAAAATGAAGATTTTACTATGGAGTAAAAGTACTACATTTCTGAATAAGAATGAGAAGAATAAAAAGAAAGCTACTAGTGACTTGTGGTGTATAGGCTGACATTTCTAAATTTTTACTCATGGATAGAGTAAAACTGATACAGAAAAGATAGTTGGATTTGGGCTGTTTTCACCTTACATTGAATTAATGCTTGTAACTAGTAGGGTTGGGATTTTTGCCTGCAACTTACAGTATTTAAAGACTGTAAGTGAGGTAGTGCTTTTTCATGAAGTGCTGAAATTGGTGAGGGCTCTACAGCATGAGTCTTTATGAGGAGCAGCTGAGGGAACTGGGGTTGTTCAGCCTGGAGAAAAGAAGACTGAGGAGACCATATCACTCTCTGCAACTACCTGAAAGGAGGTTGTAGCAAGGTGGGGGTCAGTCTCTTCTCCCAAGTAACAAGTGATAGGGCAAGAAGAAATGGCTTCAAGTTGTGCCAAGGAAGGTTTAGATTGGATATTAGGAAACCTTTCTTCACCGAAAGGTTTGTTAAGTTTTGGAACAGGCTCCCCAGGAAAGCGGCGGAGTCACCATCCCCGGAGGTGTTTAGAAGATGTGCAGATGCAGTACTTAGGGACATGGTTTAGTGGGACTTGGCGGTGTTAGGTTTACAGTTGGACTCGATGATATTAAAGGTCTTTTCCAACCTAAATGATTCTATGTAGTGAAAGTTTGTAGGGGAGATTTGATTATATTTTGCCAAACCACAGGCTTAAAAATTTGAGAAAGACTGATTTTTAAAATTTTTTTTTTTAATCTGTCAAAATGAATTCCTACTGTTGTTTTGCTCTTCTGGCATTGGTTTGAGCCTTAATCTCCACTTTGGGTGTGGAAGCCATGGAGCTGAGTTTGCCTGAGACCCAGAGGCAGCTGGATTGTCTCTGTACTGGTTGTAACAAAAAATAATTCTTTTAAAGACAGGTTTGAAGTGTGAACTACTGTAGTCTTATCTCTTAGAAGACTGAAATAAATTCCAGTAGTATTGCTTGAAGTCTGGCAAAACTCTCAGCATTGTTAGTCCTGTCTGTTTTCACTGCTACATTTGTGCCTCTGCCCATGGGAATCCTGCAAGTGTCAAGTCACTTATACTTGTTCACTGAAGGTTTGGAGCTGTAGGACTAGAAGAAACCTGGAAAAGAGTTGCTGGGAATATTTTTTTAACACCATTGGAGAAAGTATGCACTTGAGAAGATTTTGGGACAAGAAACAATGAAGTAAGATGGGTATAGGGTAAAAACATTGAGGGGATAGGTAAGAGGAGGAGAAGGAGGAAAATAGGATTGCGATGCTGGCAATACTACAGATAAGCAACATATTGAGTAAAATGTGAAAGAAAGTAAACAAGTAATGAATAATAAATTGAACTGATTGATGGATACTTTGTGATTCCTGATTCTAAGTTTGTGTCTTTCAGGTATGCCTTGGTAGATTTTGGCTTGGCACAAGGAACCCCTGATACGAAAATTGAACTTCTCAAAACTACCCACTCTGAAGACCAGCAGGGAAGTTGTTCGCAAAATAATCCCACCATAGCCTTGGGAAATGGGGTTTCTGTCAGTGTCACAGCACCTAAACAGATAGCTCAACAGTCAGCCTCAAAAGCAGCTGATAAAAGGTCCAGCTCACTTTCAAAAATACAGATTAAACAAGGAAGAGGAGGAAAGGTTCTCAGTCTTTTTCATTAATATTGTATGTTTAATGTATTGCTTTATCCAACAGGGGGAGATGTAATACCTGAACAAAAGTTGTGCATGCGTATCTGGCAGGGTCCTAATGGGGTGCACAGAATCACAGTTTTCATATCAAAGTGGCTAGTTTTATGTAACCCTATTGGCATCATTCATTATCTGTTAGATATAATATAATGCCAAAGGTTGTACAAAACCCTAGCATGGGTTACTATTTAGACAGCCTTAAATCTTTTCTTAAGTGACATCTACTGTGGTTCTCTTCCCCAAGCTGATAATTATTCAGCTATGTTTAGTTACTTGGTTGCATAACAAATGCAGTACCGATGACGTTCAGATTGTCTTGGGGCACTTCTGAGGTGTGATCCGTTTTGTAAGCATGTTTGCTGTTCTGTCTAGACCATGTTTTCTTCATCCACAGTAAACTGATGCCTGAAAATGACTTACCGTGCAGCTGTTCTAGTTTTATGTCACTTCACACTTTTTTTTTCAAACTGTCAGTATCCAGCTGACTGTGTGTTAGATGGGATCCTTATTGTCCTTTTTGTTGGTATTGCAGGAGGATTCTGCGCACCATTCTGTCCAGCGCTCTGTTTTTGGAGAGAGGAATTTCAATGTCTATAGTTCCACATACCAGGAGAATGCAAGTACAAAAGTAAGAAGTATGACTCATCAGTAAGAGCAATCTTAATCGTATTTGAAAAATTATAGAACTGGTTGTTCTGTAAGACTGGACACTACTCCAAGATGCTGTGGAACTAAAAGTTTTTGAGCAGATTATTAAGTGTGTCTTTGCTGAAAGGCTCAAAGAATTTTTCATTTCTGTTTCAGTCCCTTTTGAAACTCTTAAAGAACTAGTTATATAGCTGTCTCCATAGCTGATCTCATTTGTATCCTTATCTCACATGTATCTGTGCAACTAAGATAGACTTACCTTGTGAAACTTCATTTTTTTATTTATTTTGCAGTTGAAGCTGGACAAAAATCTTGTAAAAAATATTTTTCTGTACTTTTTGTAATTAGTATTTAATATGACAAGGGGGAAACCCCAACTAAATCAGAGGGTTTGGCTATCAGTGAACATCTTAAGTTAATGCCTGTGTGTTGCTGTGGCATTTCATATACATTGTTTTTATTCTCATATTGAACCAAAAGAATTCTTGAAACATTATATTAACTTGAAAAATACTTGTCTTGCAGCTTCAGAATATCTAACGTATATCGTTTTTTAGTGAACACTGAAAAATGCTTTCTGAAGGGAAAGGGTAAGAAATCAGGATATTTGGAAAGCTCCAGTGTCTGTTTTATAGATGTTGTGATGTTGTTAGAAAGGTTTGCTGTCTTCTGTTCTAAAATTGCAGCTTCTTGCTGATGAGTACCCATTCAGTCTTAATATTTCAGAAAATGGCCTACCTATGTAAAGGGAAGCTCCTTAAATATGTCACCTTCTGTAAAATATCTACATTGCAGCTTATAAAGCCATCGAAGATGATAGATGTTTCATCTAGGAAGTTAGTAACAAAGAAGAAGATCACTTCTACCAAAACAGTGAGCAGTGGGGCAGCCAGGAGAGCTGCCAGTGGTTGTCCCTCAAACCTGACCTGTGACTGTTACGCAACGGATAGAGTTTGCAGTGTTTGCCTTTCAAGGTAATTTGCTTTGATAATGTTGTAAAATTGTCTGCTATGCTGTCAAGCAAGGTCAGAAACTCAGATTTACTAGGCAGCTGATTTAGTAGTTGAAAGATAGCATTTGATCTGTGCAACCCTTGAAACACTGAGTATGTTCTTTTTAAACAAGAGTAGTTCATAGAATAATTGGTTCACTGCTATCTGTGGTGAGAGAGATTCACTGTTAATGATTTTTTTTGTTGTTATATTTAATTATCCACCCACGTGTGTTGTAGAAAATGGCTGGAGTTAGTCACAACACTTAAGAGAAGACAATACATGAATCTTTCAGTAGGAGTTATCTGATAGACCTAACTCATGCAAATGGTTTGGATTCTGGAAATCATGAAATGCAGAATAAAAAGGAAACATGACTGTTTTGCATTTGTTAATGTAAAAAATAATGTTTAAGTTTTAAAATAGGTTAGAGAATCTTAATAACTCAGTTCAACTCCATCCCTGTGAAGTTAGTTTTGGTTATGATCTACTATTGCCTTTTATCCACACATTAAGGAACAAAGATTAACACAGAGAATTCTGTTTACGGGCCATAGTCATGACACTGTAGGGTCCCTCTCTTCCCAGACTGCCAAAATATGGTGATATCAACTTCATTTCAGAAGAATGAAACATCAGGAATTTGCCAGACTCAAAAGAGAAGTGGCCCATAGAAGGAAGGGACTTTAAGCCATACAAGAAAGCTCCGGGAAGTTGTTTTGTGGGCTTTTTTTGTTTGTTTCTTTTTGTTTTTTTAAATAATCTCACACTTTTTGTTAGTTAATCTAACAAAAAGTCAATTCTTGGCAACACTCAGAAATAGTGAACCTTAGTTTGCTGTGGACTAATGCAAAGCCAGAGCATCCACATTCAAGAATCTAGTGCATTGTTTTGTCTTCAGTTAATTAGTCTCAACTTTAGTTTCCTATGAAAACAAGCCTTTAGCAAAAATGATGCTGCTGTTGAATGAAACTAAAAAAGGTCATTGTAAGTGAAGTATGCAATAAGTATTTCTGTAGTATTACCTTATGCTAGATCATATAATAAAAATATAATAATATAATAGATAATATAATAAAGCTATTATCTTATGCAACATAATAATTTCATGCTAGATAATTAGAAGATGCTTCACACTTCTGTAAAACTTGAATAAGGCAGGGTTAGACTGTTGACACATCTTACACATATTTTAAAAATAATATTTAGTGTTATTAGAATTTACTTATCAAACTTTTATATTCTAAGCATGTTTGTCTCTTATTACAAGGTGTCAGCAAGTTGCTCCCAGGGCAGGAACACCTGGATTCAGGGCACCAGAAGTATTAACAAAGTGTCCCACTCAGACCACAGGTACAACAGACTGAAACATACTTTGGACTTTTGTAGACAGATTGTCACATACAGTTTGCTGTCATAGCAGGCATAGTTAATGGTACAATTGCAAATGTGTTTTTGAAAGCATTGGTTAATACTTTTAATCAGATTTTTCCCTTTTTGCTAATGCTTTAAATAGCTGATCTATAAATGTCATAATTTTTTCTTACTAAATTTTTAATTTGTCAAGGTTAAGAACTATCAAGTTAATAAGTTTCAGTAGTCTGGGTAACTACCAGAGCAGAGGGATGGTTAATGCATTAGCTGATGCAAGTATGATGGAAGAGGTTGTGCCTACCTGGAGAATGGAGGATGATTAGAAACAAATTTACCTGTTAAACATTTGGTGTATGACCAGGAGTTTTGACTTATGAAAAAGATAAATACAAATGTCTTCAAATGTCTTCAACAGTTTTTTAGCCACTATTTTGCTGAATACCTTTTGAGAAAATTGCCCATTTTCAGTACTTAAAGTGTGTATACACACTTAGAATAGACTTAACAATATGTTTGATCAGCTTATCCCTAGATAGCTTAATGTTATTTGAAACAACATCTGTGCTGTGGGTGTGACTGGGGTTTCAAGAGGTATGGCAGCCTGTTTGGAGTTACTGTGCCTGTGCTGTAACAGCCAGCTTTACGGGCTAGAAGACATCCAGAAATCCAGGACAAGTTTAGACAATCTCTGAATCTGTCTAGACAGAACTTAGGCAGCAAGAAGACATACCTAGGAAATCTTGGACACACGCTAGTGTTAAATATGCTTTCAGACGGTTTTCTGTTCTCTAGAGTAATGGAGAGCAGGATTACAGAAAATCTGGGTAGATCTGGAAGCCCTTGGGTGTGGCACAGACAGCCCTAAAAGTACTGAGTCAGTGGTGCCGAGCTCTTGTAGTATGTCAACAAAGGCCTTAATTAGAACTGGGTAGACTAATACTAATATTTATGAGATTGTTGTATTTGAACTAACAAATCTTTTTGTCCACTTCCATCTGGGACTGCTGTAGCCATCTCCTTGTATTCCTGCCAGCCTTACTACTAGTTCTGGTCTCTGGGCTGGGACCAAGTTACCAGCTGGATCCAGCTGACTCTGGCCAAAGCCACCTTAGTGCCCCTGACCCAGGTTCACAGCACTGGGAATACAACCTCAGTTCCCAAGCTGACATTAGGCAGGTCCAGTTACACTTCAACATGGTTTGTCCCTCTGCTCCCGAAGGCATAGAGAAGAATCATGATTTTGATGTTATTGCACAGGATCTTGCAGTCTGCTGATGATCCCAGCTCTACCAGAATTGTAGGGCTAGGATTTACTATCCATTCAGATATATAATGTCTATTAATTTCAGCAAGAGTTAAGTAACTAGATGTCTTTAGAGGTCTTGACCTTGATGACTCCACCTCTCCCAACCACATACTCAGGGTGATGCACAAGGACTCAAATAGAATCATCTTTTCAGCAGTGATACAGTAATACTAAAACTTTTTTTACAGGAACTATGAAGAAGATACAAAACTTTTCCACTGTAAATTGTGCCAAATTATTAACTTAGATTTTTATTTAAAAAAAAATAATACTTGAAATCTGGTTCTGCAAGTGAAGTCAACTTAATACTTTTTTTTCCCTCCAAAGTCCTGTGCTAATAGTGTTCTAACTAAAATGTTCAAATTCGAATTAATTACTGTCTATTTTACTACTTACGCTTTTTTGAAGCGAAGTAGAATAACTATGGCTTTATTTCACAACTGTTAATTTTTCTCTTTGGAATTTGAGAATCCTTCGAACTCTCCTTCACTTTCCTTGCCATCTCTCAAAATGTGCAACTTAGTGAGCCAAAAAATTATGGCAGGCAGGTATTCTCATAACTTTCAGTACTAAAGTTTCCATCATGCTTTGGCGTCCATCCCCAGAGTACTCTCTGTACTCTTCATAACACAATGAAAGTGATGAATAACTTCTAAGTATTACAGTTCTTAAACTGGCTATCTTGTCAAGTGATTTCATATTAGAGAGGAACGAAGTTCATAGTAAGATAAATTTTTATTACCGCCTAACTGTGGAAGCCTCAATCCCAGAAAAAATTGGATTCACATTCATTTACGAATTATTTTTTATTTATAACCTTTATATAAGGTTTTCTTCATATGAAGCAAACATAAATAAATCTCAAAAGTTGGCAGTTTTTCACCCCTTCTCATCTCCCTGGGTAAAACAACCTCAAACATTGTTTTGGTACATTTTAAGTTTAGCAAGCTAATGGAATTACTCATATGAAAACTTCTATGGAAAAGCTTAAAAACTCCCTGTGCATCAAAGCAGGAAATTATTCTTCAATCTAATCATAGTAATTTCCACTGTATGCTGAAGTGTTATCTGTGTGACCAAAGTCAGTAAGTAATTCAGAACATAAGTTTTTCTGATAGAAACTTTTCAGGTCATAATTTCTTTTTAAAGAAAGTTGTGATTTTGTTTGATCACAAAAATTGCAAGTTTAGTTATTACTAAGTTTGCTTTCAATTGCAGCAATTGACATGTGGTCTGCAGGAATCGTATTCCTTTCTCTGCTCAGTGGACGGTATCCATTTTACAAAGCAAGTGATGATTTAACTGCTTTGGCACAAATCATGACAGTTCGTGGATCCAGAGAAACCATTCAGGCTGCTAAAACTTTTGGTATGCAAACCTTAATTATGGGGGAAAGGGGAAAATGTATGCTTGATCTGCCATCTAATGCAGTGACTTACAATCTGTTTTTTTTTTTTTTTCCTTATATCTATAAATATATTTTTAGGTTTGGGAATAATTTTGGAGGTAAATCACACTTTTTGCATGTAAAACACTACAAGTACTAATCTATATATATACAGAGTTTTAAGAAAGTTTTGAATTTTTCTCTTTTATAATTTGTATATGGGGTACTCCATGCCATAGGTTTCCCAACCTGTCTGTTGCCTTTCACTAAGTCAGGGCCATTTGAGGTGAAATATGTCAACTAAATGTTTTCTACTGGCATTTGGTTAGAATTCTTGAGGCAGTGTTTCTATTCCTGCAAAATTTGCCCTGGAGGCTTAAGTCAATATGACTTAATATTTATATGATGTAAACCTTGCTTCCCCCCGCCCCCCAAGAAGGGCTAGTAAAAAAAAAACCAAACAACTAAAAACCAACAGATGGCCTGTTTAAAAAAACAAAGCCACCACCAACACAAAACACACAAAAAACTCAAATAACCATCCTCCTAATTGTTCACAAGCCAAACCTGCAGCACTTGCTACCTGGAAGTGTAACTGACAGCGTTGATTTTCATTCTCAAGACAGAGGTGTGAAAATTAGGGTATCTAATTTTCTTCAGTTCTGTTAAAGTGACAGTGAAATGCAAAAAGATGGTGTCGGGGGGTGGGTGACACCTGTCACTACATAACTCCACAGACAAATCCAAACAGCTTCTTTGTTCTGAGCAGAAGTGAGATTATTGTCCTTCTGACTTGCTGGGACTGTTGCTGTATAACACGGCTGATTTGGAGGAGTGGGAGGGTTAGATTTGGGGTTTTGAGAGGTTGACGGTTTCTTTTTTTTAATGCTGGTTACATTTCAAGAAATGAAGTTTCTCTGAAACAAACTTAGATGTTAAAGTTGCATGGAAAGTATAACAAAATGTCAGTCACTAAAATTTTTTTTCCAGGTAAATCAGTTCTGTGTACCCAAGTTGTTCCAGCACAAAACTTAAGAACCCTCTGTGAGAAGCTGAGAGGAACAAACAGCAGCTGTAAGAGATCCCACGGTGAAGTGCCCAGCAAGTCTATAAATGACTCAGCTTTGCCAGCTGCAGTAGACAAACCGTGTGCTCCTGAGACACTCGGAAAACAAACTCAACACTTAGAGAGCTTTCAGGAAGGTGATGGTGCTTTGGAAATAAAGGCAACAGACATGAAAGGATGGGATCAGGTTCCTGATGAAGCATATGACCTACTTGATAAGCTACTAGACTTAAACCCTGCAACAAGAATAACTGCAAAAGAGGCTTTGCTGCATCCTTTTTTTAAAGACATGAGATTCTGAGAACATACCATATTATTGCTTTCATACATTTTATGTGGAAGTGAAGTACTGAGGTAGTTTTACCTTGCTGCCCTCAACATCTATACTCGCTCAAATACCATCATACTGTGCACAGAACTACTGAATTTTTGTCTTGTACAGTTGGACTGCAAATGTAAGTTTACTTTAAGAAATACTTGCAGATGTAAAAGTTACATAAACATCACTAACATGGTCTTACCCTAAGACACTTCTGAGGGGTTATTGCTGTACGTACCTGTTCTCTGAGAAAGTTAACTTTGATAAAAAACTACAAGAAACCATAGAATAGTTTCACAAGCTCTATGCTTAATTCTCAAGATATTCCCTTAAAATTTACAAATTTGCCTTAAGGTATGACTGAAATAAGAAAGTGCTTGAGAGACTTTTTTCTGTACTTGCATATCTCTGCTTTGTTCCTATTAGTACATGGGGGACTGAAAATGGAAGAGAGCATGTTAATTTTGTTCAGACTATTTTCAGAGAACAGTATTACTTTGGGAGTGTTGCTAGTGGAGAGGCCAGGTGCTGGAGGTTATATCATCAAAAGGAAGGTGTAACTGTTTTAAAAGTACATTTTTGTTCTTGTCTGGTTTTTCCTAGTTAGGTAATAGTAGTAAACACAACTAGTCATTTTGCATAGTCCATGTTTCCTCAGTGCCTTGGGTAACTGTCAATATTCAACAGCTACTGCCTTCAGAACATTTCATGTGACACGCATAGGTTTGATTTTTGTTATGGAAACTGATTTTTTAAAGGAATATCTGTTAAATAAAGGATTTGTTTTTATAACTTCAGCAGGTTGTCTAGAGATGCTTCTATAAAATTAGTCAGGTGAGATTTTCCTGTGGGATGTTTCTGTTAAGGAAGAATTATGAACATTTGTTTCCTGCATGAATTCCTCAGTGATAGAAAACACTTTCCAGATACCTCTAGTGTCTGTGACTGTCACAGTGGAAGTATCTTAATTATCAAGGAAGTCTTACCAGAAAGCTAGAAGCCAGCTATTGTCCAGTCCTAAGTAGGAGAAACAACCTTAATAACCTCTAACCCTGTACATTCAATGTGCAAAGTAAGTTATGTTATGTTCAGCAGAAGTTGCTCTAAACCCCTTGATAATTCTGGAGACTGGAACTTAATACAGTGTTTTTCCATGTACATTTCTTAAAATGCTAATGGCATTGTTGCTATAACAGGTTACAAGTCATTCTGAGAAAAGACTGCTGCTTTGATAACTTTTGTATAAGCCTTCTCATATGAGCTGGTGGTTCTAATAGTGCAAAGGTCCTGACCGGGGCTGGGGCTGAAAAGGCATTATTTCAATATATTCAAAATCTTGAATACATAGAAAGTGATGGTAATGCTGCTCGGTTCCTGGCATCAGCTGTTAGAGAAAAATATTTGCAGATGTCAGAATATTGATTGCAGAAAATCTCGAAACCCACAAGACCCTGGGGCCCAGGTCTTAGTAATTTTTGCTGTTTATATAATTTCAACACAGCACGTCACTGAGAAATTATTTATCTAAAGGAACTGTGGCCAAATTTGGCAAGCAATGCTGTCTGCCAGTGTCTGCAGATGTATTGTTTCCTCCTACGTTCACTCATGCTGTCTATGGTCTTATGAGAGCACTAGCTGACAGCAAGCAAAAATATGTCAACTGTCTATTGTGAACTTTCTGAATGACTTCAACTTTTTAAGCTTTCCTGCTATCCACAGCTCCTTGCAGCAGGCTCTACAGCAATTAACCATTGCTTAAGTTTAATAGCCAAAAAGGGAAAATCACCGCTAATAGCGTTTTTACCAAAACATTAAGGGTGAATAAAATTCTGTAAGGAACAATTCTAAGCTTACTATATTCCATAACAAGCTAGAAGAACACATTGGTATTCCTTCTTCCAGAGCGCTATTTATTTAAAACCTGGAGAGGTTTTTTTTCAGGGGAAGGATAAAGTGAAAGGAAAAATGTGTTTGAACAAGCATATGCTTACAAAGTACTTTTTGTAGAACTCTACAAAAGAATGAAAGCCAGAAGTAAAATGTTAAATGCAATGGGCTCTCAATGGAAAAAAAAAAAAAAAAAGAGAGAGAAAATTAAGGAAAACAGCAAGAAAACACTAGAGGTGAGCAGTGATTGCCACTGAGCTTTCTGCTGCTCTCTTCTGTGGTTCTAAGAATCTCTCAAAGCCGAAGGTAATAGCCAAGTACCAAGATTCCTTTAAAGTTTAATTACATGATTTGAGATGTTTATAAACTGAATGTGAATCTCCTACCATGGGAGCTTCAATTAGAAGAAACTCTGCACAGAAATGACATTGCTGCAACATGTGTTCAGCAGTTGTGAGGCTGCAGCTGGATTACTGCTAAGTTCTGGACACTATGCTATGACAAGGTTATTAATAAATTGGAAAGAAGCCAAAACAGCAGCAAAAAGCAGCATGGCCTTGGAAAGATGAAGAGAAATTGATACCTAAAATCCTGAGAAGAGAATGCTGGGAGCAAATGTAAATACATCTATGTATTTAGCGTAGGGCAGTCTATCTTATTCTCAGTACTAAACCAGGCTAGATGAGGAAATTGTGGCCTGTGTTAAGTTTATGATATTTTTCCTAGTTGTAAATGATAATTAGGAAAAGGATGGCATCTTCCTAAGAGTGTCTGAGGAAACACTTGCAAAACAGCAATAGTGTTTTCTGGATAATACTGATAATAAGGGATAAATGAAATTCTAAAATTTTATTGGGTTTGTAGTCCTACCACTTTTGAGTTTGGACTCAATGAAGTGTTTATTTACAGCAAAATACTATGTGGATAAAAAAAGAAATGGGACATCAATATTCTGAGAATATGCAGTATCCTCCTTATTTTATATATTTGCTATGTCTAGAGTTTACATAATCTCCGCTCTCCAGAAAGTAAAAGCCATGTGGAACAAATATACAGCCAAGACTTCCTGTGCAGGTGCAAAAGGCTCCCTCAAATCCTTGAGTGGCCTCTTAAGGCCACCAGGTGTGATGGGATCCTAAAGTGTTTCCATAATTGCCCAATATCCAGCCAAGTTCCTCTGGCCAGGAGCTATGTTGGACCTTAAGGTAGAACATGAAGGAGGGTTTCATTCCAGGGTGCCTCTGACATGGGAAATCTAGCAATCAGTGCGTTGTGGTTTTGTAGGAATAAAACACACATCAAACTCACGGTGGGCTTTGTAATCTCTTCTGGCTACAGTGATACATCTTATTTTGGATCTGACTGCCAAGAAAAAAAAAAATTACTTCCTTTACAAAGATGATTTATTTTCCTAGCATCTTTCTGACCGTTACATTCTACTAGTCTAAAATACAAAGAAAAAGAAAAACAATCTTTAGAGGTTGTCTTAAATATTAGTTGGTGATGGAGAGGTATGTCCCTCTTAGATAGATTACATATGTAAACGAAAGTGTTTGCATTTAGCAGGGCACACCTGAAATTTTCGTACCTCCTGAAGGCAGTGCCCACAAGACAATAGAAGTAAAAAAAAAAATAAATAAATTTTCTCATGTTTGTTCAATTTATCACCATGTTTCAAAGACAGTTCAACTATGAGGAGAAAATGACCAGCCACTGAAGGCACTTACTAGAACAAGAGCATTTTAAAGGAAACTAATACTTAATGGCTTTATTAATTCCTATTCTATAACAAAACAGTGTACCTCAAGTGGTAGGCTTATAGCAAGGACAATTCTCTGAGACATTACTCAAGTAATGTTCTTACTGTAGCATAGTTGTAAATGTTTTGGTTTGGGTTTTTTTATGTTTGTTTTTTTAAAGCACATAGTGAATTTGTCTACTAATGTAACCACAGCACGTTCACTTCAAATTCCTCTTGTACCTTGTCCAGAAAACAGAAAATGTCCCAGGTCAGTGGCAGTACATATGTGGTTCATACTCCTTTCTGCTGCTGTGTTCCTGGCTGGCCAATTCAAGGGGTAGTAAATATTTAAATTGGCAGCCTGCACACCGTGGGTGGAAATCGGATAGTCCCGTTGATCATACACTTAGGAAGGCCAGCATATAGAGTTTTGTTACTCTGGTAACAAAAGATTTCTGGTACCACTGAGGTGAGGGTCCAGTAAATTGGGTATTTTGCATCAGGAAGGTACACATAACTCAGATAACCGAGGGTTTTTAAATGTGCCAGTTGTATACTTAATTCTGCCTCTCCATGACTCAGCCCCTTTTTACTTTCATGTCCTTTGACTCTGCAAGAATTTTATCCCTATACAATGCTTTATTGTATCATGTTAAAAACTAACCACCATAAGCATTCCTGAGTATCCCCAGAGTATTGTTTATTCCATTTCTGGAAAAACTTAAATCTTCCTGTGGGGATATGGCAGGGAAGAGGGTGGTTTTGTTACGTGTTATTTGCTTTCTTGCACAAAGTTCTTCCGTGGTTTTCAGAAGAGTCACATTTTAATCTATGCCTTAATTATACCTTTGTACTAGTGCTAAGAAGTGTTTTACCTAAGGTATCCATTTGATCCATTTCTTTGATATAGCATAAACAAACTACTTGTAACAAATAACGCATAATTAGTTTTACTTTTTAATGTGAAAAGATAGGAATGTGGCCTAACAACATGGACCTGTTGGAGCGAGTCCAGAGGAGGGCCACGAAGATGATCAGAGGGCTGGAGCACCCCTCCTATGAAGGCAGGCTGAGACAGTTGGGGTTGTTCATCCTGGAGAAGAAAAGGTTCCAGGGAGACCTTACAGAAGCCTTCCAGTACCTATAAGGGGACCTACAGGAAAGCTGGAGAAGGACTTTTTACAAGGGCATGTAGTGATAGGATCGGGGGCAATGGCTTCAAACTGGAAGAGGGAAGATTTAGATTAGACATCAGGAAGAAATCTTTCACCCTGAGGGTGGTGAGACACTGGAAGAGGTTGCCCAGAGAAGTTGTGGATGCCCCATCCCTGAAGGTGTTCAAGGCCAGATTGGGTGGGGCTTTGAGCAACCTGGTCTAGTGGGAGGTGTCCCTGCCCATGGCAGGGGGGTGGGAACTAGATGATCTTCAAGGTCCTTTCCAACTCTAACCATTCTATGATAGATCTCTGTTTCCTTATCAGAACCCCTCACTTGGACTTGGCAGTGTGTAGGTAAGAAATTCTACAGTTCTCTGTAGAGTTTCATTTTTCTTCTCTGTAGTCTTGTCTTATCTGACCTGGGAATACCCATTTCAAATGAAAGTCTAACTTTTGCTGGAATTTCTATGTGTCTATGCTGCTGTCTGTCTTACACTGGAGAAAAGTGATGAAGCGAGACTCAGAGCACACAAAATGCTACAGCCAGCCTTTTTCTTGCTGCCATAAACAAATCAACATCTTTTTCCTTCACCAGATTCACATTCAGTTCTAAAATTTGTTTCAAAGTTGTTTTCAAAACTCCCCAAAAAGTTATTCTGCCTTCTGGTTGCCAGCCCACTCACATGGGCTGCCTTAGCTACTTGTGGGGCTCCTTCCACATCCCAGAAGTGAGGGGACTACGAAAGCTGACTTACTGCAGGAGGGTACAAGACTCAGATTAGGGATCTTTTTGTTCCTTTAGTACGTTTTGGTTTAATGGGTTGAACTAGTGTAGTTTACCACGGACAATTCACCACAGCGCAGAATTGTCCTGCACGCAGTTTATAGCCAAGCAGTTATTGCCTACTGGGATCCTTCACAGGAACCAGTTATTTGGTTATATAGCATATGTTTTCCATGGCGTCTGCTTGCAATGAGCTCTGTAACTTGAGTCACATTCATTACAGTTGCTTCATGAAACACCCACCCCAGTATGTAGCTTGCATTTTTAGGTATTTACCCCAGTTGTCTTTGTAACAATCACACTATTCTGCAATATTCACTTACGGGCAGCCTCTTCTGTGAAGGAAGAGGTTCAACTTACCTCCTGATTGCTATGCTTTTCATTTGCTAAAAATCAATTATTTGACTAATTTGATGCATTATGAGTTAGATATGGTAAAACAGCCAGCAAAACGAGGACTGCAGGATCCCTGGTAAATTATTTTGGACATCGATGCAAATATACTGGACCAACAGTGCTCCAGAACTGCATTCCCTGGCCGTCTTTCAGAGCTTATAAAATTAGTCTTAACCAAGGCCTTTTCTTTGAAACAGTCTCATGAAGATTCATCACCTACAAATTTCATAGAGCACATAAAACTGATTGATTAAACCTTCTGTTTCTAGCATTTTGGATCCTAATGAACTTGGACATTTTTGTTGGACAATTTGCTGCTTCAGCTGACTGCTGCTGAACCACACAGCTCCTGCTCTCGCAGCACCTTTAGGACTACATACTGATCCTTGGAGATGAGAGTGTGATCTAGACATGCTTCACTCTGCCTACCACCTCCCAGTAAAATTTGAGGTAAAAAATTCAAATTACCATACCAAACCAATTATCTTTGAAGTGCTGACTGAGCATAATCACAATTTGTGAGATCACAGAATCACAGAATGATATGGGGTTGGAAGGGACCTCTGGAGATCATCTAGTCCAACCCCCTGCCAAAACAGGTTCACCTAGAGCAGGTTGCACAGGAACTTGTCCAGATGGGTTTTGAATGTCTCTGGAGATGGAGACTCCACCACCTCCCTGGGCAGCCTGTTCCAGTGCTCTGCCACCCTCAAAGTAAAGAAGTTCCTCCTCATGTTTAGATGG
>KZ505681.1:100971-238936 GCA_002844005.1 Limosa lapponica baueri | reverse complement strand
TTGGAAGGGACCTCTGGAGATCATCTAGTCCAACTCCCTGGGCAGCCTGTTCCAGTGCTCTGCCACCCTCAAAGTAAAGAAGTTCCTCCTCATGTTTAGATGGAACTTCTTATGTTCAATTTTGTGCCCATTACCTCTTGTCCTGTCACTAGGCACCACTGAAAAAAGACTGGCCCCTTCCTCTTGACACCCACCCTTTAAGTATTTATAAGGATTGATCAGATCCCCCCTCAGTCTTCTCCAGACTGAAAAGACCCAAGTCCCTCAGCCTTTCCTCGTAAGAGAGATGCTCCAGGCTGCTAATCATCTTTGCAGTCATCTGCTGTACCCTGTAATCCTCTGCTGTACTCTGCTGTGAGATGGTATGATTTTTTTCTATCATGTACTAATTATTCCAAAGAGATAGCCATACCATTGTGCCTACAACTCACTGGTTTTAACCTTGTCATATTTGTGTATCAGGGCCATGAAATGCTGAGACATACCACACGTTTAAATTGTAGCAACAGCATCTATATGTCAGTTGTAAGTGCCTCAGTACATGCTAGGTTTTGGCATGCAAACCTGAAAATTACATGTCATGCAACTTTGAAGTATTAACATCACTCATCCCCTATTGCCAGTATCAGCCTAAGCGAAATGCTAATTCACAATGTTCAAAGA
This sequence comes from Limosa lapponica baueri, assembly GCA_002844005.1. Taxonomy (NCBI): domain Eukaryota; kingdom Metazoa; phylum Chordata; class Aves; order Charadriiformes; family Scolopacidae; genus Limosa; species Limosa lapponica. Next base: position 238,273 of record KZ505681.1, on the reverse strand, counting down.
CGGTTCAGAATATCCAGGGGAGAAATTCAGTGCTGTGATTCAGCCACGTGCCTGTTGTTTGGGTTAATCCCAGCAGGTCTATTTTGTATTTTCCAGTGCAACAAACTGGAGTTTAGAAAAATAATTCTTCCTTATGGTTTTACTGGAAAGTATGAGAAAGGCTTCTGTAAAAACTAGGACTATGTTAAATTATAGGTCAAAAAAAATAATTCAGGTAGCACAAGAAACACACCAGCAGTCATTACAGACAGTGGGAGAGGAGTGCTCACCTCTTGGAGAACAGAACAACTCTGTCCAGCAGTGCCCTGAGATGGCTTCACAACCTCATTCATGTGTGCACGTGTGTTTCAAAAAGCACCGTTGGGTGCCGAGGCTGGGGTGAGGCAGCTCTAGATGGCTGTGCTCATTCTCTTAGCTCTATGTGCCTGGATGGCAGGCGTCCCAGGCGCGCCACTTTCTGAGAGTCTGCTAAGGAAGGGATGGAGGAAAGTGGGGATGTAGTAGCTACCTCTGCTAGTTTCAGTGTTTGGGGCAGGGGAAACTCGTGGTCCCAAAAGCATGGCAGCTGGCACAGTTTAGAGTGTCTGTATGACTGGCAAGGGAGCTGCGGATGCAGAGAAGCAGTGCCACCAGCACCACCACCCACAGGATCTCAGGGTAGTGGTTAGAAGGAGGGCAGCTCTTCCAGGGAGAAGAGCTTATGGCCAAGCAGAAAAGTCATTCTTCAACAGTTAATGCTGGTCCAAATAATCAGCTCCAGCAGCTACCCAGACCCGGAGAACATCACAGAGCCATGTGGGGGTGTTTCCTCACGCCCAGGGCCATGCAGGGTTTTGGGGCAGGAGCTGCAGGTGGGAGGCAGCAGCAGGGAAGTGCCCTGGTGGGGCGTCCCCCCAGCCATCCTCCCTGGCCCCCCGCTCAGCGGAGCAGGCTGCTGCCTCCCCGATGCCATCGGGCCCTGCACACAGTGTGAGCAGCAACCCTCCCTTTCTCTTCCCACTAATCTTTTCCAGTTTATAAAACTGACAAACAGAGGATAATAGATGGCTTTTAAAGATATGCAGCTTATTTATCAGGAGGACCGGAGCTGGATACAGCAGCACAGGATTTTTTCCTTATCAAAACAGATGAAGAACTGAAAGATGGATGCTACCAGATACCACAGTAAATTCCAAATCCCATCAAACAAACTGTAGCGAGTCATTAACGTCCTCCCATTCCAATGGAGGGAGATCTTCCTGTTGGCCTGTACTCCTACACTGGGTTGACTTTTTCTAGAACCACTCCACATAGTTAACAGAAAAATATAATTTGTTGTTAAGCTTTATTTCCCTTAGTTCAGAAATAAGGCTTTCTGATAGCAATAAGCAAAAGGTGTCTTCCCCCCTCCCTCCTTTCGCTTCTACATTCTCCTTCCCAGAAATAAGTTTATCAAATTTATAACGTGTAATTAAGTATACCAGGCCTAAGCACAGGAGGGATCTTTTACAAGTCTTCCAAAACTTGCTAGTGACCAAAGAGTCTGAAGAGGCCTCCAAGCTGAGTTCCTTCATTTGAGTGGAAAAAAGCAACAGTTTCCACTGTCTGGGAGAACAGAGCTCAACTCAAAGGCTTGAGACTACTGCTATTTTGCCAGTAACTTTTCAGGTATCACATCATTGTCAGGGCAAGTATGTAATTTCCTCTAAGCGTTTTCAGGTACAGTTCTTCTCAGAAGATTCTCTTTGATGCTGCTATCATAACAGGACAACTGAGATTTTAATTCAGAACTTAATCATAGCATAATGTTAGAATATACATACACAGACTATTGCAGCTAATAACAAGCATGAGTACAGAAAGAACCTGGACAGGCAAAAACCAGAAGAAAATAGATGAGATGGAAACACACAGGAGGAGCAGTAACAAAATGAAATGGAAATGGTATTCCGTCCAAAAGGAAGAGACATTTGTTTTTGTAGCTTGGAGGACTAAGGAGGAACAAGCGCACTGCAAGTTTTCACAGCCAGAGTTCCTCAGATAATTGCATGAATACTGGTCAGCCTACGCACTCCACTATTACTGAACACACTACACTGCCTCAAAGTGAAAAGACAACACTAAGCATTTTGTAGACTATTTGCATGCTGTGGCAGGTGTGTGCCCCACAGCCCTGGAGTCTCCATCCCTTGATTGTCCAGATTGGAGATTTACACAAACAAGCTACAGCTTCCTTCCAGGTTGGGGCACCCAAGGTCCCCCTCTCTGCAAACCTAGCATATAGAGACAAAGAAAAGGAAGAAAGTTTGGGACTGCATGCCTACATCTTGCCCCGCTATGTGAACGCAGGCTGAAGCTAGGGAACAAACTCCATCCTGCTTGAAAAGTGCTTCCTAAGCATAACCCAGTGAAGTAAAGCACTCAGAATAGCTATGAGAAACAAACCCACCCCCCTTACTTAGCAGCTCATGTCAAAGAAGCTTAAGCACATGCCTAAAGTTAAACAGATGTTTAGGTTTCTGCTCAAGTGAGGCCTGTGCTGACTCTGCAGTATTGCAGATTTACAGGACTGAGCAGCCGCAACTGCAGGCCCTTAATTCTGCTGGTACTTCTGCCCTACTGATATGGGCTTCTTGGTATGCACATACTGCAAACACTGACTTAGATGCCAGATTTCTGTAACATACACAAAGCCATAAAAGTACTTCTCAAGCTCTAGCAATCCAGTTGATTCAAATAAAGCATACAAATTTCTTAAAATTAAATAGATATATACGTTTGTGTGCTAGATAGGTATAAAATGTTTTCATAGCCTGATTATTGACCCCAATCAATGACCCTGAAATGCCACATTAAACCAATAGTGGGCAAGGATGAAAAGGCAAGAGTTGAAAAATACAAAGTTAAGATTGCTACAAGACACTCTTTTCAACTAATCACATGCTAAAATAGTATTGTATCTACAGTGCCTAGAAATGAATAAGTGAGTTATAAATACTCGAGTTTAATCTCTAAACTAGTCTTCAAAACCCTTTGCTAGCCTAAACCATCAGGTTAATCCAAATGGACGTTATCTGCTTTAGAGACAAACTCCATTGTGGGGGGAAGCTCTAGTTGCCAAGTACTTGGCAAGACCGATTTGCATTTAGGTACTTCCCTCTACCCTAGAGAACCTGGACTATAAAAAGAGAACGACCCAAATTTAACTAAATAAACTGCACCCATTCCAAAAGCAGTATGCCAAGTTTCAAAATTTTCTGGCTTGCAATGAAGCTTTAAAGATAAGTTTCCAATCCATCTCAACAGCCAGCTCAATCCACACATGCACACTAGGATTTTATGCAGAAATATAGCTTATAGTGAGGCCTGGGTAATACAGTTTTTGCCAGAATTAGTACATATATAGAGAACATGCTCATGCATTGTCTATAAAACTCAGTCCATGACTTACAGTTGGCAAGCAACACATATAGGAGACAAGAGTGGTTGTGAAATAGATTGCAAGATCTGCTGGTTAAAGAAAAAAGTCTGTGCCGGAGGTGCATAAGCAGCCTGTGAATAAATGAGCATATTCCCGCAAGAAGTTATTGACTACAAAGATAAGCTGGCAAAGAGAAACTTCACTAGCGCTCCAGACACACAGCAACTGACTTGCTAATCAAGTTACACCAAAAATACCTCTTTCTTACAGTTTCTTTTCCAAAATGCTGCAGATGCACAAATCACTTGGGAAGAAGCGGTAAGAGGATCAAAAGATGCTCAAGTCTTGCCACACTTAAAAAATAATAATAATTCTAGTCCTTCCTAGTTTCTGAAGCATAGAGTGAAGTGGCAAGTTAAATGATCCACTTAAGAGGAATCTATGGGAGAAAGCCTAAGCCTTGTCTCTTAAAAGGTTAAATGAATTCACTCCCTTCATGTGTGACAGTTGCAGTGATACGTGTAGATTCTTCCTTTCCTATCTGGTCGAGTTTGCCAAAATGGACTGGTTCCCCAAAAACTTTATCTGCACAAAGTAAAATCATCTGTCATAGGGATGAATGCACACACATAAGTGCAGGCAGTCTGAACAACAGGAAAGTGCCCCAGATTGAAACAAATGCAGTATGGAGTACTTAAGTGTACTGGGAAATGGTTTTATTGATAGTTTCAAAAAAATCTCAACTTAAAAAAATTAATAATAATTCATCTGTTTATAAAAATCCTTCTATTAAATACACTACACAATAATTTAAAATCATGTCTAAAAATTATCAACAACCCAATTAGGCCTGTGCAAAGGACAGCTCAGATTTTCATACAAATTCCATCACTTTCGTATGGAGAGCCCAAGGAAAGGGACAGGAGATCTGTAGCAGAAAGTATTAAAATTCTTGATAAAAATCGCTGGATTTCTAGTAGCACAGAAACTGTATAATAACTTTTCCAATCTGATTTTTCCATTAGCTTTCATAATAATAAGCAGTGCTAGAAGCATGTAAGACACTTCTCCTCATCCCAAGAGAGCCATAGTTTTTAAGTGATCTCTCAGATGGGGCAGTACTTGAGGCAACAGAATTCTCCAGCATCAGGTTAACAATCCTTTCAGAGGAACCAGGGAATTTACCCCATAAGATATGGGCAGTACCTCATGACCTTCTAAATTTCATGCATATATTTTAGCCTGTTTTTGTCATTATAAAACTGTACTACAAGAAATGTTTACAAAATGCCTTGCTTAGGGTGTTGATGATGTAGAAGTATGTAATTTCAAAACAAAAACAAGTTTATTTAATCTTTAAAGAATGTACTATTCTGATAACGACCATCTCCAAGTAAACTGAAGAACCACTGGGAGCCACAGCAATGTGAAATTCATTCTTCTCTGAGATACACAGGAACTGTTTATTTCTTCATGTGCTCAGACACGATCTGGATTTTCATTTAGTTATTACTGTAGTGAAGTGAAATGAGAGCTACAGCATCCTGGTAAATTAATTATGGCCCACTTCCCTGCCATCTTTTTTGTATTTTGATTCTAATGCTACAGGACAGGCAGGCTGTTCCCCACCTCCTATTCCTAGTTAATCTTTAGGAATGACCATTCAGTTCAGAATTTGCTGATTTTTAACAAGATTTCGCTATATATTCCTTTCAAAACACAGTTTTGCTTTTAGGTAGTATTTGTTCTTTTCCAACCAGGTGAAGCCCAGCCATTGCTGTGCTGCTGCAGGTCCTGGTTTAAGTAGGGTTAGCCTGTCTATGATATATGAGCATGACCTTGGCAGGTAAGCATGGAGCTACCAAGGCTCAGATGGACTGTGCCAGGGGAGGTCTTGCCTTCTTGGGCAGAGCCGTTTAGGGCCAGCCAATATTAGGGAACGAAGGACAGGAACGTGCACGCAACAGCAGGTTTCAGTACAGCACAGTCTGCTCCTGAGCACCCACATCACTGACCTCACCCTCCTCTTGCAGCAGGGGTGGAGGCAGGATCCTAGTCCCTCCTGCTTGCTTGCTTGCCAGGCTTTTTTTTTTTTTTTAGGTTGTTCATGCCAGAATCAAGTGGGCAGAAACTATCTTTTTGATTTCTAGCAGAGCTGATCACAGCTGTCCCAACCCTACACATCAGAGATCAAACACCCTCCAACTTTCACACTTAGTACAGAGGTGAAAAGAAGTTTCCTCTTGCATTGTTTCCTCTTTTTTGTGGGGGAAACTAAGACTGAGATATCCTGCTTACAAGATCTGTTTGCTCAAGTCTAAGGTATCTGGACTATAGCTATTGAACCCTGAAGGGCTCCAAATATCACCACAGGCTATAAAATACTTCTCAACAAACATCAGCAAGGTTCAGACCTGGAGCAAGAGCCCCAGAGCCTGGTAACACACCACAGGAAGAAAACTGAAGGAACTGAGCACCACCCCTGCTCTGGTCCCCACAACAACAGGAAATTTGTAAAACAAAAGTCTGAGCTCATCCCAAGAAGCAATCAATGACCCCAGTATACGGGAAAAGATATGACCCAGAAAGAGAGGTCAGGAAACACGCTGGCAATCAGCTTAGTCATGCACAGCCAGACACCTTGAGAAGTTCTGAGACATATGGATGGCACAATCCTGATCAGGACGAAGTTGATTTCCATTAGCTTCTGTAGCACTTCGATGAAGCACAGGAGAGTTGGTACGTACTGCTACCTGCCAGCTGTCCGGTACCTCCCAGCCGGAGCATGGTGTGTAATTCAGCAGTCAGTAACAAGGATGTGCCCACTGGAGGCTGGTAAAAGACCAGCAGGAGGAGAGGGGCTGCTCCACCAGAGGACATGAGCAAAGAGCCGAGGTGACTGGGGTGCAGACAGACCCCTCACCAACAAGAGGCAATCTCGCAGCGTGTGAACAGGACAGGCGGAGCGGGAGTGCTGGCACATCAGCAGTCCCAGAAAAAGCAAAGGGATAAACTAGGTCCAGGGTCTATGTAGAGGGTCCAGTCAGGAGCAAAAGGAGATGAGGCTGGAGACAAGGCCACAACACAGATCCAACTCCCATCCGGAGACATAGTTAGGAAGCCTGAGTTGAAGCACAGCCCCAGGCTGTGGGCAGAGGTTCCAGGGGAGGCTGGTTGGGGCCCGTGATACACTCAGGTCCCTGACATAGTGGTTCCAACCTTAACTGCCTCGTCTTCTCGCAGGAGGAGGTTACTATTGTAACCCTATTGCTTTTATCATCACGTTTCCAAAAAGACAGACAGCTGCCACAATACTTCTGTCTCTCCTTTAAGAGAACAGTTTTTAAAACAGCTGTTAGGGTAATTTAAGCTCATGCTGTCAAATAAATTGACTGTGCAATTTTTGAGGTTTACTTCATTTATACCTTTTAAAGCCAGCCTCGGGGACCTCAGAGTAGCTGCTCAAGCGAGTATTTCATTGCTTTAACCTAGTATTGAAAACATATTACTGTCATCTTTCAATCTCCATTTCTGCCTCTCATACAAGCTGCTTCCTGCCACATCACACTCATTCATTTCTGGTTTTCTGTATTATTTAAAAAAAAAAAAAAAGAAAGTCACAGACGCGGCATGCGCCTGTTACGTAACACCCCCCCCCCAGCCCCCCCTTTCCCCGCTAAGGGCGCAGGAATTCGGGATGCCGAGCGGCCGCGGCTTAGCGAGCAGACTTGGCAGGCCCAGATTTTACTTCCTGCGAAACTGGAATGCGGAGCAGCTCGCCGGGCTTTGGAGTTTGTACAGTAATTATTGCACTAAAGAGTTAGTCTGGGAAAAGAAAATAAGGCAGGAGTTGAAGCAAACCTGCTGCCGGCTCCGCAGAGCGGGACTCAGCTGAAATCAAGTATTTTAAAGTAGGTCAGCGCACCATATTGCAAGTATGAGTAAGTGGTCACTGTGCTCAAAAAAGCCTGTGGGTCACTGGGCTGCAGCAGAGCGTACAAGAGCGGGGCTCCAACCGAACATGACTCAGAAGAGTCAATCTGCCCTGTTCCTGCTCTTTTAACTCCTGTCCCAGCTTCTGCGTGCACCAAGTATTTTTAAGCCACTTCATTTCTGTCCCAGTGACTGCTCTGAGCAATGAAAGGAAAGTGGGTTTGCTTTTGGGAGTGCTGGATCTGCAGCTCTCGTCTTGTTCTCAGGTGCTAGTGCCAAGCACCCCAAAGGTTTCCAGTCATAGAATCATAGAATCGTTTTGGTTTATGACCTTAAAGGTCTCTTCCAAGTCCAGCCATCACCAGGAGATGTTACTGCCAGACAGGCTGCTCAGCCCTAGTCTTGAGCTAGGACAGGCCCACTGGCCTGGGCATGGTACCCACTCTCTCCTAACACCCAGGAGCACTGTAGAAACAGAGCATGTTAAGCAAAGAGAGACTCTATAAAGGATTCAACATGCTAAATTCAGATATGTCAAGTATTTGCAAATCCCCTGCACCTGAAGGAGCTGGGCTGAACCACTGCACCAAAACATGAACTGCTATGTTTCTCAGCGGAAATGTAAAAACACACATCCTCTTCAAGCTATGTAGTTGAGGTTTTGCATGAAAGCTTGAGTATAACAGAGATAATAAGTTTCATACTGGCCACTTCAGGTAGTGTTAACTCCACCCTGGGAAACTCTGGAAGGAGGAGACTATTTCCATAATTTTTTAAAAAATTTTACAAGCCAATTTGCAAGAACAGTAAGTTCTTGTAAGTTTAGCTGGTACAGGAGGCAGAATAGAAGCATTCAACCCATACAAACCTTCCTGCAATGGGAGTTCCTGCACTGCTGGTGGCGGAATCCACATTATCTGCTGTTCCCAGGAGAACAGACCTCCCAAATCCCACTGCCCTTTGAATTTCATCCAATCTCATACCCAAGTGAGTGCTCGAGTTACCACGAGCTCACTTGTCACAAAGTCTTATTTAGTAACCATGCATTAGTGACTGTTCATTTTTGCCTCTCCAAGCAGAGATGACTTTCCCTAAGAGCTAGAACCCAAGCAAGCTCTTCATAAGTGAAATGTTTTTAGCAGGATCAAGGTGTGATCATTTCTTCGTGGTCTGAGGGTTTCACCTCTTTGTGGCACACAGCATGTTACTGGTAAACGCAGCATCTCTACTCAGCACTGCCAATGAGTTGGTGATTAACAATTAACATTCTTATATTCCTCCATCTCTTAAAGGAGTAGCCCATTTGCTGTAAGCAAAACGTAGCGCACTGACCCTTGTAACTCACATCCACTCCTCCACTGCTTCACTCTAACTTGGCGCAGGAGCCACCACCTTAGGACTCCTACTGACCAAGCTCCTCCCAGCGCTATGGTGGTGGGAAGTGAAATACAAGCTCCTGCCTGCCACTTCCTGGGTGTTTTGTTCCTTTAAAAAAACCTAGGAAGTAACAAGACTTGGTTATGCTAAAGTTAGAAATCAAATCCTCTCAGACTTTTCATAGATATGTTTTCCTTTGTATTTTAAAAAGTTGCTTTTGAAGTAACTTCTACTATATTCTCCAGAATTCAGGATTTTATCCGTTTGTTCTTTCTGAATTAGGAATATAAATACATCATCTTTTAAGGATACAATTTAGCAACAGTTAAATAGTCCTCATTCCCCTGAAGATAATGGGATTGCTCACATGAGAACATTTTGAAGCATAGCAGATTTTTTTAAACATTTCTTTTGGCTTAAAATATTTAGAATAAGATCTCCCAATTTTCCAGCAACACAGCTGTTATATGTCTGGCTTTAAACCCAAATCTGTTTGTACCATACTAAGATTCCCAGTGAATAGCTGCAAAACCTCAAGGCTGGTTTTCCTTAGCATTGACAATTTATCCCTTAATCAAGGATTTTTTTTTTGAGTGGGCTACTTCAGTTAAATTTCCTTAATTTCATTTTATGAAAAAAATAAAAGATGCATTCCTTTGAGGATGCATTCTGTCAAATAGACATTTGATAAGATTAGAGATAGCTCAAGTCCCTAGTCCAAAACCTGGAAGTGAGAAGTTTTGGCCAATGTCTCAGTAGGAAGTTTTCATTTCAAGAGAAAAAAAAAAGTAATCCTGATTTATCAAAAATTACTCATAGGGAAGAGCTATTTTTGAAAAATGTCCAGCTCAAAACCAGAAGAAAACCAACCCAAAAAGAAACAAAGAAAAAAACCAACCTAAAATTCAAAGCCAACTTCCACATGTGAAAACTGGGTATGTACAGTTTGGGTCCAAGATTATATGCACTTCAAGATTTTAGTTAACATATTTAGAAGGTCAAAATATATACTTTCATTGACTGAATTTCTTTTATTTCTCTAATCATCAGTATTCAAATAAATGAAATTCTAAATGAAATTAAAAGACGTATATCTACTGTCTCACCAATAGAGAAAAATGAAAGAGGGAGATTTTACTTCTCTAGATGTTTTCTTGCGCTTCTGAAGCTGGAATCAAATAGATTTTCTGAGTTTACGAAGTCTGTTTATTTCTTTGAGATACGAATGAAAAGGAGGAAAAAACAAACTCCCTCAGTATCCTGCTTCCATCTGCATGCAGGCTAAATCAAATTTATCGAAGAATCTCCTGACTGGGTGGAGGCAGTGGGAAATACTTGACCATACAGATTTTTTGTTCCTGACAACAGTTGCCCTGGCGGAAAGTGATGTTATACTACAGAGAGAATTGTGGGTGGGTTTCTGTAGGAAAAACCCCACAGAAATCTAATATTTTTTCAGTAATTGGTGTTTCTAAATCTAAACCAAATAATAGCAACAACAACAAAAAAATTAGATATTAAAATCTAGGATGTGGGCTTTTAAACTTCTGAATATCTTTACTTCATTGGGAACTGAGGCAGTCACAGAACAAGCTTTTATTCCTAATTTAACTTTACCAATCATTTAAAGTTAGTTTTAAAAGCACAGTATATTTGCCCATGCTTTTATTAACCAAAAAAACCCCACAAAGAGTCCAGGCTATAGAAGAGACATGGAGAGATATTCAGACCAGAGCAGAAGCTCCACAGATTAGCCAGCTCCTTCATGAGCGTAATTACAACTCTTTTGCTCTACATTAAATAAGATACCAGCATACATTAGGGAAGCCATTTTGCCCACTTCTACATGCTAGCAGTTACCATGGGAGGAACAGTCTTTATTCCCCTCACAGTGACTAGGCTACTTTACCCTATCTATGAGATGTATATAACACATGCACATTTGCCACAGAAGCCTCATCTCTCCAAAGGTGTCTCATACAACCAGAAGACTTCAGAGGTGCAAAAAGCTGAGACCACTGTGCAAACTCTACACTGCACTGTCTCATCTCCAGGCTCAGGCCACTGAACCTGCAGTTCAGTCCAGATTTCCTGGGCTAGGTACAGTCTCCCATATGCAAGCCACCTCCTCTTAGATGATAAAGAGGAGTCATAAACAAAGATTTTCTGAATAAAAAAAAAAATCTTTCTTTGAACAAGACATTCAGGGTTTGGACATGTGAGAGCATGAAGTGATCCAAGCATCACAAAGCAGTATTGCCTGACAATACATTTTCGATCTGAAGTACAAAGCAACAACACAGTCTTTCAGCTACCAGTTCCTGGCTTTGTGGGGCAATGTCGACTCCAACATTGACTCCCTTGTCCTTCTGCTGTTTCCGCTATTAATGTATTTCTATAACTATGCACAGTTCCATAATTCAGAAGTTCCCCTTTGCAATTTCTGTATTACACACAAGGCAATAGCCTCCTGGCAAGCTGGCGTGACTAATCTCTTAATTTCTTTGCTGTGAGACTCTTTGCAGAATAGACTTGACTGAGCTATTTGTGGTCCCCAACAAGAGTTCCGTTTCAAAGTTAAAACTTAAATAATGGTGGAATTGAAGGATAATCTCTACGTCCTCAGGAGAAATGTCATGTACCCTTACGGTCATAATATAGCACATGGCTTTTAGTGAGTTTGCTCAAATAACTCTTAGGATCACTTTAAAAAAATTAATATATGGTATGAGCAATTGTAGTAAAGTAAACTACATTTACTTTCTGGATTATCATAGTAATCTACAGACTTCAGACACTGAGATGAAATGACTGAAGGACGCAGTGATAACAGAATCACGGAATGGTTTGGGTTGGAAGGGACCTTTAAAGGTCATCTGGTCCAACCCCCCTGCAATGAGCACGGACATCTTCAACTAGATCAGGTTGCTCAGAGCCCCATCCAACCTGACCTTGAATGTTTCCAGGGATGGGGCATCTACCAACTCTCTGAGCAACCTGTGCCAGTGTTTCATCACCCTCATTGTAAAAAATTTCTTCCTTAGATCTAGTCTAAAACTACCCTTTTTTAGTTAAAACCATTACCCCCTGTCCTATCACAACAGGCCCCATCTTCTTTTCAAGGCCCCCTTGAATTATTGAAAGGTTGCAATAATACCTTTCCTCCAGAAACACACTTGGTTTAAGAGGACCCTTCCTGCAGAGGAACACCCCCTACCCTCCCTCCTTCCCCTTTCTCTTGCACGGGAACAGCTTCTTTTTTGACCTTGCTCCAGAATGAACCACTGAAAGAAAGGAACCCCCCACTTTTTTAGAAACTTTGGTGTATCACTTCAGATGAAGGGACCAGGGCATGAGAGAACTAGGAATTTTTTTCTAATTGGCTTTGCTAGAAGAGGAAAAGTATCGAGCTATACTTTCAAGTTCATTTAATCCAAAATAATGGATAACATGCAGCCCATACATCAAAAGGGTACATCAAAACCCCAGTCCATACATATATAGAATATATATATATCCACCACAGTCCTACAGTCCTGTTAGCCTTTTTTTAAAATACAGATTATCTCTTCTGCTCTGCTCAATGCTTTTGAAGTCATCATGTTTCTATGGTAATTTTTGTTTTGCTGGTACTGTGACTGCAACTGTGTTGGTGCTGAAGTTCAAACCAGAAATAGCAGATTAACAGTTCAACTTTCGATAACATAATGACATTGCCAAGGTGGTTTCAAAGCACCTCACTTTCCCGTCCGTCCTCACCTTTGAAAAATATAGCAAAGCAGTTCTACGTAGACTAAAAAGTAAGGATTTCTACATAAAAGTAAACAGGCAAGAAGCTTCTTCCTCCATTATAGGGCACTAGCCCGCCCTTTTCCTGTTTCTTTTGGGCTTTCCCATGTCTGCACTTCTCCAGTGGCTGTGATTTCTATCAATTTAATTAAAAAAAAAGTGCATGCTGTCTCAATTCCAAATGGAGAACATGGGTTTTAGCATGCTGCTTTGGTGTGTTTCTGCAATTTTTTGTCAAAACATATTGTGTGCCCATCAAATATTTGCATTCTTGTCCAGTGGAATGTTGGGTGCTGAGCACTAATAGAAGACAGGAATCTACGCTGTCCAAATAGTTTATTTATAGAGAATATTCTGGAATTTGCCTCATCAAATAGTATTTGCTGGAGCAAATCTAGATTAAAGCCACTTGGCTGATGCTATTCTTCCCACTATTTCATTCAAGTCAGCAGATGAGGATGCTCTCTTGAGAATTTCTCTGCTTTGCAGAAATTCTGACACTATTGTCTGGTGCTTTGAGTGTTACAATCAAATGAGTCCCAGCCGTTCATTCCCCCATCCAACATGTTCTTTCACTCAACTTAACACACCCTTCAGTTAAACAACCAATACGTTTCTCCTTGCATTAATTAGTAGGGCCTGCTTTTTAGTCTGGTCTCCTACAGTAAGAAGGTTTTAGTGATTGTACTGTTTGTACATCTATCACTTGTTTACCCCCACACAAAACTACTTTTGACCTTTTCTACCAAATGTGCTAAAGGGTAGAAATCGCTAAGATTTGTTAATAGCTAGCCCACAGATAGACGAGAGACCCAAATCTGTTGCCCACAAGGGGACCATCTGCAGTATGTATGCAAGTACAGTTTAAGACAGCAAGAAATCCTCCCACGAGCACACTACGAAACCTGCGAGCAGAAAGCCTGAAGCATTACATCAGCGCCCAGCTGGATTTCCACACGCACAACCTCAACTCTTTGAGAATACTTACAGGTATAAGGCACATTTATGCTTTAAAATCTGCTGAAGTAGAGCCATATAGAACATAGTACTGGCAAACTCCCAAGCCCTTAAAATACATTACCAGAATCGCACAATCTTGCCGTTTACTTCCTTTTCTATTCTCAGTTTTTCCTCCTAGTTTTTCAAATATTGTAAGTTTGCTACTATTGCTTTTATCTCCTTTGTCCTACTAAAAAGACATTTTACTTTGCCATTATATTTCACATGGCTTTAACCCTGGAATTGCCCTTCATATAAACAGTGTCACTGGTTAAAGATTGCCATTTAATCATGGTTGATTGTTCTGCAGACATCTGCACAGGAAAGATCCTCTGCATCAGCAGTGTTTTCTGTGTTAAGCACAAAGTGCGAACACTTTGAATTTTCTTTCTTTGAAGAGTTTTAAATGTAGAATGCATTTCATTCACAGAATTATCTATTTCCATCTTTTCACATTGCACATTTGAACTGCACTGCTTTCTGCTGTATTCCTCCATAAATGGAATGGTTTACAAAAGAAAATTCTAAAACTGGCTTTATCTTTTATTCTCCAACTCCTTGCATTACTTAGTTCTTTTTCCAGTTAATACAAGCTTATTGTAGCCAGAAATACTGACCGTTGCTATGTTTTTGTGCGTCTTATGTTTGTTTCCATTTGTACTGGTCCTTTTTCAGTTATTTGACAAGTTTTTCGTTGCTTCATCTATGGTTAATCTCTTTATTGCCTCACTTGCTTAGGTATCATTTGGACTCAAATCATCTGATCACATACCTGGAATACTTCCAGATTTTTAACACAGTATTTCAGGAGATTATGCTTAGAGTTAGATGGCAGTCTAGCTCTTAGCTAGCTTCATTTTCCTGTTGAGTGACTGCAAGACTTTTTAGGAGTGTAGCATACACCACATTTTTTGTGGCCATATCAATCATCTTTTGGTCTTCAACTGAAAATAAGTAATATCCTATTACTCCTTGTGATGTGCAGACAGACAGAACTTCAGGCTGGAGCTTTTGTAAAATAAAACGAGCAGTCAGCTTTTTATTTCATGGTTCTAGCTTCAGGTGGCTTGCAGCTTGGAGTCTGGTTGGTTTTCTGACTTAGTCTGGAGAACACAGGGCTAGATCCTTTCTTGGACTAAGTCACTTCTGCTAGTTCCAATGCTTACTATAGACTTTCATGTCCAAATCCCTTCAGACCAGCCACTTTCACATCAAGAAAGAGATTAATGTCTACACTTTCTCAGTACAATATGCACCCACTTCCTATGGGTGCTTTGAGCAAGGTTGGACAAAAATAGGAAAACTAGAAAGTATAAGTTGATAGTATTGGTAAATCTTATTCCCATGACCACTCCCACTAGTGCCAAAGAAATGATCCATATAAATCCTCTCCATCAGAACTATAGATTACACAGTCAGAACCCTAAAAATAGTAGCAAAACTTACACAGACATAGTACTATTTTCAAGTCTGCAGCCAGACAGTTCAGCCTTCAAGATTTCAGGCCAAATTGCTTTTCATACACAGACCATCTGAAAATATTGCTGAGTCTCTGTTTTAATCTCTCTCCAACACAACTCAACCTTTTTCATGTGACATTTTCTACCATAAGTAACCTTCCATTCTGCTAAGGTGTGCCATGGCCTTACAGTTGCTAAATCTTGAGATATACTAGACAGAAGACAACCAAGTAGAAGATGCAGGTTAACCTTCTGTTGAACAACCATTGCCTAATCTGTTCATCAGGGGTGCTTTCTGAACCCCATCCATTCATACTTGGTAACATTTACCACTTTCCCATGCCATTTGTAATTACAGTGAACACAGGGTGTTAACATCTATGGCACTGAGACCTAATAAAATAATTCTGCTCTTTTCCATGTATTAAGAAGTGTCCAAGCTATAATTACACTTTACTTCTCTCTTTGTAAGTGCTTAAATTTCCTTATGCAGGACTTCTACATTGTGAGAGAGTAACTTGTACTTTTGTACTTTCTATATCCTTTTTAGCCTGTCTTTTTTTTTTTTTTTTAAAAGGAGTGTTGTGAATTGTACACAACATGACTTAGCAAGCCATGAATACAGGTACTCCTGCCTCTACAAGGTCAGGGAGACTGAAAACGTGCGCATTCGCTTTGACAATTTACTCTCAATATTCATGTTGCATTATCTTATGTATATTCTCTAATACTACCTTTTAAAATTATGGGGTTTTTTTCTGTTCTGGACATACTCTGTTCTGCAAAATACAAGCATGCACCAAGAACGCTTTTGGGCAAAAGACTGCAAGCCTTCTCTTCCAGAACATTCCCTCTCCTTCCTGCATTTCTAAGTACTTTCTTATCAGGGATTCAGAACTTGCTGATTACAAGTTGCTTTACAGAAACAAAATATCTAGTCAAATCCCACAAACAGCAACATCTTTTCTAATTAAATATTTATTTAGTAGTAAAGTTCATGTATGGAGTGTTTATAACATATCTTATAATTTACTAAGTAGTATGCTTTCTATCAAATTTTATAGGGAAAATCTACTTTGCCAGGAAAAAAAAAAGTTACTTCTTTTTTACTAGTGAAAAATCACAATGGAAATCCTGCTATTAAAAAAACCCTCATAAACACTATCAAAGAATCATACCAAATAAGGTATGTAAGGACCTTTTATTTAAATAAGTAACAAACTATTTATACTTTTACAAGAGTCTGTCCTATTTTAGTAAATATTTGGCAAAGTTATTTGATTAAGAGAGCAACCTGACCCTCATTTAACATGGTTATTTGCCATAACTTAATCTTCCTTCATTTCAGTTTAACTACACAAATAATTTTTTGATATCTTTAGGTTAAGTAATACTTTTTCATAGCTTGGCTAGGACTGTATTTGTCGAGATAAGTGACCAGGGATCATTTAAAGAAACTTTTATACAGACATCTTAAAGTTGAAATCACTCTCAGCAACTTGGTGCTAAGTGCTACATGGAGAACAGCAGGGTCACCTCATGTTTGATCACTAGATGCATCTTTGATTCCCATACCACAGCTTGCCTTAGAGGCTATTTTTTGATCTCTGAAAGCTTTTTAGAAGCTGTGATTTCTGTTCTCTGCTTGGACATTGAAGAGCACCTCACTCCCATGGCATGCTACCTAATCTAGGGTTTCAAAGCAACTTGTATGCATCAAAATCAAAGGAGAGCTTGCAGAGGTGGAAGGCAATGAGGCACCATCGTGCATCCTGCAGTCATCTGCATGCTGTCTTCCGGGATTTACCAGTCAGCAGTACCTGGGCACACTGTATGCCTCAGACAGCAGCAGCCGTGTGCAGCATTTACAGATCAGCTCCAGTTCCTACTGCGCAGCACCATTTTGCTCTCTGATATTAGGCACAGCCTAATGCACCACCCTAGCCATTAATATTTTTAGCTTAACTTTTCTGAAGGAATTTTAAATCACTATAGAGTGATTTAAATATCTATAGAGCACTTCTCTCGTAAAAATGGAAACTCAATTACTCATTCTTTGCACACATGAAGATACTTGTTTCAGTGAGAGTACTGGATGCACAAGAAATGCAGGATTAGCTTTACAGTTGATTTTTGGATGGCTTTTAACATCAAATAGGTAAAACTGGTAACAAACATTAAACCCATATGGCACATACAGCACATCTAGAAGAACTTGGTCAGAGAGTATTGAACTCTAACAAGAGCCTAAGCCCATCCATCAGATGAAATGGGTTTCACTGTATTTCAGGCTAGCAGGTACTATTGTGGCTTCTTTTTCAGGGTGCACAGTGGCAACCATATTACAAAATAATTTCATAAATCTGCTCTAGGCTAATGGTTGATTCACATTACAAATACAGCGTAGTCAAGAAACTCTACTACAACATAGTTCACATAGGCAAGCTTTAGCCTTATCAAGATCCAGTTGTGATGTATTGGATCTGCTCTGCAATCATTTATGAATATGTTTACATAGTAACTGGGATGTTTATTTTATAAACAGATGAGGGGAGGGCAGGGTATGGTCTTCTCTGCAAACACTTGAGTGCCAATAAGAGACAATTACAGCTGATGGTTCATGTATATTGGAGGTCAAAAGGATTAGAGTAACTTGAAATGGACTTTCTCAAAGGAAGAAACAAACAGAGGAGCACTTGGAAAGAAGAAGGAGCAGACTGACACATGACCCTGTTCAGATGCCTATGGTCTACCATGCTACAATAGACTTAGAAGCCTTCAAATACATGACAATGTATGTAAACTTCAATAACCAGTCATCTCCACACCCCAAGCACTTTCCTCCTCCTGATGAATTGAACTATCTGATTTTAGAAAGTCTGTTTTGGAAGCTCGTTACAACTTCCAGAAAGAGATATTAAGTTTTCAGGACTCATTCAGGTTGCAGCAATCAGGTTTTTGTTAGTGTCTGTTCATAATTTCATCATTTCATAATTTCACAGGGAGGTAAAAGGACAATGCCTTAAAAGCTGCGCTCAGTAATCAAGTAGCATTTATGACATCTTATTTTTGGCATTTCATGTTTTTTGTGGACATATTCTAGTCAGATCAGAATACAGCTGTGGCCTCAGAGCATGTTAGGTCCTTAGAAGATCAGAGGCTGTTTCACTATCAATATCTTGCATGAATTGCATACCACGTGCTCTTCATAGTTACAACTAATGACAGGACAACTTTTCATTCACTGTTTTTGACTAAGCCAGGTGCTTAGAATGGCAAACCAAAAGCTGTGGAGACCTGTTCTTCTGATTCTTCTGCCAAATGTGAGAGCTGTACAGACTGGGGTTCAGGCAGTGGTGTTATATTTGTCTTATACTGACTGTTACATACTGTCCTATGCGGGCTGCTGTCAGAAGAGCCAATTTTACATTCTCCTTTTCTTTTACCAGTAGCAATGGCAGTGCAACCATGAGACAAATCGGGGAGATGATCTGGCTAAAAATTAACTTTTTCCTCCCCTTCCTTCTGCCCCAAAAGTTTAGTTTTCATTTATGCACGTGCCTGTTTCATTTATGCACGTGACTGTCTGTTTTGCCAGACAGTCATGTACATGAACACCAGTCCTGGCGCAAGGGCAAGAACTAGTACAAGGGCAGGTTTGCCCCAGTTGCAGCGGCCAAGTCTTTCATCTGATGACAGCATTGGTGCTGCCATGACCTGAGGTCCACAGGGATTGATCCAGAGACTGTGCTGTTTTCTCCAACTGGTCCCCACTAGGTCCCCACTCCAGACAGTATTTTGACTATGTTGCCAGCCATCCCCCAAAGTCCAGGTGCAAGTTATCACAGCTGATGTTGTGATGGCCATGGTGGCCAAGGCCTGAGCAGGAGCTGGGGTGGGGGGAGGAAGCAAAACAGGGAGAGCACACCGCCACACTTCCAAGAGGTAAGGAAAAGGGATCTGCTTTAAACTATGAAATCTTGCCAATGCCATTATTTTTCCTGACAGAAACAGAGGTAGTCTCTTAAGAGTAATCCTGTTTTCTTCCTTGTGGAGAAGATGCAACATGTAGAAGCACGTATTTATTTAGCTGTGGAGAGAAGCAGCCTCACCGGGTACATACAAATGTCCATTTTATCATATTGAAAGCTTCTGAAGTAGGAGGTGGGACATGAAATGTGAAATTCTCCTCAAACCCTGAGCTGGTCTAATCCAGAGGGTGTAAGAATTTGCTTTGCAAAAGGCTCTGTCAGAAGTACAGAAAGTTGGTTTAAATAACACTTCTCCCCAATAATATAGGCTAATAAGATGGAGAAAGCAAATTCAAACTCATAATGGACATTAGCCACCTCCACTGAATAGGCTATTTGTCTCTTGTTGCTTGTGTGTAGCAAACCCTTTTGTAGTTTAGGTCTTTCTGGATACCCTGCTGATTGCTGTGAAGAGGACTATTTATCAGGACCTTACTTCAAACTATTGTTGCCATCTGTAAATATTTGTACATATTACCAGAGCTCTGAATGTGTAAATTTCTGACAACCAAAATAAATCAAGCTGTTTAAGTAAAAAGACTCAACAGTCAACCATAACATCTGAAGAAAATATGAACACTCACCCTCCCCCAGCAGAGGCTTGAAAGGAAAATGTGCTTGTTTCTGAAAATGAGCTTGTCATTAATTTAGTGAAGTTTTCCACTCCAGCACAGAAAAAGCACGCAAAGGGACTAAGTTGCCAGTGGACATCTCCAGCACTGAGGAGAAAGATCTTGTAAGATCAGCATCATGTGGAAGGAAACAAGAGTCTGAAGCAAGTAGGTGTATCTAATAAGCAGGGAAGGAGCTCAGTTCCTGCTGAAAGAACAGGACTGCTGCTGCTCCTCTGCCCCCTTAGCTGCCAGAATTATCAGAATAACCTCCAAATGTTCAAAAGAAAGATATCTCTAATTATGACTGATGACATCATTCTAACAAGGATTTCATGAGCTGGTAGTCACAGGCATCTATCTTATGAAACAGGATCTCCGCACCATAGGTCTGAAATAATGTTACTGATATCGAAAAAAAAATAAATATTGAAGCATGAGGTACCATATTTTAAGGAGTGAATGTTGAAGGAGAAGTAAAACACCAGACCAGTTACTTGTTAGCTTTTTTGGCCACAAAATGAACCAGTAACACCATACTCTGCATTGCACTAAAAGTAGGAACCATTTTAGAAAGTTTATGATTCTTTAAATTAATCTTAAACTACCTAAAGACAACCTGGACAAAAGGTTTCCTGGCACTTAGCCCAAGTTTCAAAATGAATTATATTTTTGCATATATGTGTGTGTGCATATATGTATACACAGACACACTATTAAACCAAAACATGAAAACACTGAAGTACTGCTACTGCATTCCGTGGTACTTCGCACCACTTCTGGAGAAGCACAAATTTATGAAGGATTTTAAGTTTACCGACAAAATGCTCATAATGCTAGTTAGGAATAGACAGAGCTAAATCCTATGTCAATAGGTATTAACATCTACTCTCTAACATCCACAGGAGTTACATATCTGTACTGACAGAAGGAACACTAAAGAGAGCAACTCTATAAAGCAATTGTAATCCGCTTGCTAATATTCCTCTTCTTTCCAAATACACAGGAACCACAGGGTCCTTGAGTATGCTTTAATACATCAGGAAATTCTGTTTTCTTTTAACATCACAGAACTTCTTGGGACTGTTTTTGGACTCCAGTTTACATCCAGTAAGAGAGAGTGTTTCTTCAAAGCAGACCGCCAGACTTACAAGGAAGACTTTATAGATTCTACAAAACTCATTAACTGCGCTGCACAGTTTTAGCACCTTCTACAGCATGTTATTTATGTACATCCACAGGTGACTAGGACAGATGTGATGTATTACCTGATTCAGTGCCCACTGAAGTCAGCTGGAACATTTCCACTGACTTTAGAGAGCTTTGCACAAGGCTATTAAAGGAGGCTTTCAATGAGAGAAATGTTGCACTCTGTCACCTCTCATTAGCATTAGCAAGGTTAAACTATGAACCCATTAACATTTTGGACATCTCAGTACAGCTGAGGGCAACAGAGAAGATGCAGTCCTATGTAGCATACCCCTGCATTCAGAGCTTGGTTCTGCTTTTGAAGATAAATTTTCTTCCCCTTAAAATGGAGGGAGAAAGCATCCCTTATTTTTTCATTTTTCCTCAGTGAAGTCCACTGGTCTCATACTGTCAAACACTCTCTTTCCCAAGAAATATTCAAAATCAATTTAAGCAAACATCGGATTCCCCAAGCGAGCTGCCTTGCACACGTAAAAGTCCGTCTCTGCCCCATGGAACTTTACAGTCAGGGGGCAGCAGCGGCACTCTTGTCTGCTCTGTTTAAAACTCATTGTATCCCTTCTGAGTTAACAGCCTTCATAGTTAACATGCATGCATGTCTTGTTTATAAATAAGGTTTCAATTAACATCCCAGACAAAAAACAGGCCAATAAATAAAGATACAATAAAACTACACAGGAGAATACTGAATAAAGAATGGAACAGTAACATGCAATAGGAACCAACTTTTCAAGCTCCATGCAACATCCATAGGGAACTGAGAGCACTCAGCAACTATCAGTTTCAAGCCATTGATAAGTCTCTGTTTTCCTGTTCACTTCAAATTAAACTTCTAGCATAAATCATTATCCAGAACATATGCATCGAATCCACATGATTATTTACACAAAGTTCACACTTTCCTGCAAACTCCACATCTTTGTGTCTATTATTCACAGCCCCTCACTGTCAGTCGTGCTCCTGAGACCCAGGCAGCATCAAGCTGGCTCGTTAAGAGCATTTTCCAGTGCAAGCAAACTAATTACAATGAAGCGCTGACAGAGCGCCTCCATGTATGAAGGAAACATGCTGTGGTAAGAGTGAAAGAGAAGGAATGTCAGGGTGGAAGGTGACTCAACAGCTTGTGCATTCCCAGGCCTCACTTCAGTTAGAACATTTTTGCTCTTACAGGCTCCTTTGAGATATTGTATAGTTTAAGTTTTTAACTTATTTTTTTTATTTTAGTAGTTTTTCAAAATTTTCAGATACAACTGAAGGCGCCCCTGCAGTACTCTGGGCACATATCCCACAGAATTAAGATTTACAGCATCAACATGTGGGCTCTGCCCACATCCTCCAACAGGCTATGTGAAGAAGGGAGAAGATGGCCTTTGCAGGGTGCCTGGGGAACTAACATGTCCAGCATCTGGCTGGCACGTGGAGCAGCGCGTTCCCAAAGACAGTGTCTTGTGCGGAGTAGGAGAAGGCCCCACTGGCTGCTCCCTCCTTCTTACCAGGGGGAACTCCAGCTGAAACACCTCTCCTCACCTCTAGGGAGGCAGAACTTTCTCTGCAAACAGCGTCCCAAGCCATTTGAAGTTTTATAACGTAACCCTGAATATAGCTATATAATAAGTTATTATACTTGCCTATTCAACTATAGTATAAACAACTAAAAATATATATTATCCATGTAGAAATTCCAGGAAAGACTGCAACAGCTAATTGAGAAATGGCTTAAGACACACGTCCCAGGAAGCTCTGTTTCAGTAACAAGCTGTGCGCTCCCATGCTAGTCCCCAGGCAGAGTGACAGAGCTGCGCTGGGTTAGACTGCTTTCAGCAACCCACCCTCAGCATGGCAGAGACCTGGGCTGTAGCAGTTAAGTTCACACCAGAGAAAAAAAGACACTGCTTATTTGCACTAGCGCCTCTTTTTTGAGGGCTCAGGGTGGAGCAGACCAAGCAACTGACAGGCACCGTCAAACTTCGCTGAGCCTTTCCCTTTTTATCCTGCCCACCTGCCCCGTTCAGCATGCCCAGAACCTCTTCCCAGAAGATTTCAACTGTTTTATAAATTAATTAATCAATTAGTTAATTGTCCTTCAGCACCAAGTAGTAGTGATGGCCTCCTCTTACCAAAAGCCAAAATGGTAGGAGTGACAGATAAAGAAACCTTTAACAACTCACTGTAACGCTACCACCACGTACAGCCACGCCAGGCTGACAGGGCTGGTGTGTGAGCTGACAGCCCTGCTCCCCCAGCCCACCCCACACCAACCCCAGCCAACAGCACAGCAAGGTTGGTGGTAGCGGCCACGTCCCATGCAGTGTGGCTAGAAAAAATAAACAATGTTGACAGCTATAAATATTTTATTTGTTAGTCTCAGTGGGGTCTGTATGTTTATGGATCCTTATGGGTCCCTTCCAACTTGAGATATTCTATGATTCTATAACTGGCTTCTGCCTCTCAGAGTTTTCAAGGTCTTTGGATTCCAGGAAAAGGATGCATGCTTGTTGGAATTTACTCAAGATTAGAGCTATCTAAACTCACAAAGTTAATTAACTTGTTATCCCTCCTCTCCCCCCCAAATTATTTTCTGTCCTTTTGCAGGATAAGTCTCTGTTATTTCTTGATATGAAAAGGTTTTGTTCTCTCTTTTGTCAGTGACAGTTACCCTATGTATATGAGCACCTCAAATCATTTAGGAATCAGGACTCCTGTCTCATATCATCCATAAGGGGTTTCTGGGTTATTTTTTTGTAGTAAAAATCAGATGGGTTAAATAACCTGTTCTAGGTTACCTGAAAGGTCATACAGCACACATGTGAATAAAGGTGAAGTCTTCCAACTTACAGAACTGTTACTTCTCTTAGACTCTGATAACTTTTCTATCACAAAAACCTGATTTACCTTATTCAGAAAAACTGATTTTGCTCTTGAAAGTCAAATGAACTGTGTTTCCTTTGGAGGTGATAAATATTACACAGAATTTCATGTCTTGTTTTTCCTACTGTATCATCATCCACATCTTTCTTAATCTAATCTTGCATTTCTGAAGGAATCCTGAAATGTGAAAGTTCATGCCTTCGCTCCATTTGATCTGTTGTTTGTACGTTCTCCTTCAGTTTTTCCATCTACTGCACCTATTTTAGCACTCAGCATTTCAAGGAAGCCAGGAAAGATTATAGTTCCTCGTATCTGGAAAAAATGTCTTCAGACAAATCCTGGTAGTCTGCTCAGCCTCAGCTTTCTCTCCATCAGCATCCACAGCCAGCGGGGTACCCTGCAGTGTCACCCAACTGGCATGTGATGCATCAAGCCAAGGGATTTGAAAACTGTCTGCTGCTTTTTTCAGAACAAAAATTCACTCCTTGCCCAGAATAACCCAGGTAGCTTTTCAAAATCAAATGTTTATAAATGATGGGATTCTAGTTTTAATAAATTTTATCCAAGAGCAAAGAGGTAGCTCCACTGTACTCCCATCTGCCTTCCTGTCCCTCTAAATATGATGGCAGTGTTCAAACAGTCCCTACATGCCACACTGGCATAGCATGGCTGGTCTGCGAGTGAAGTAACCACCTAATAAAGGTCAGAAATGTAGTAATGACTAAAATATGTACAATAACCATTATAATCTTTTCTAAGCACTTAAGAACCCCTGCTGTCTGCTGATATATTTGATAGCCTTCTGCTAATGGCAGCTTGTATCAGTAGAAGGTGTCTACAGTGTTTTCCTCACCCTTGAATAAGGCAGACCCTTGTGAATGATGCACAGGCAGAAAAAAGAACACATTTAAAGATCAAGTATCTTTTTAAAACATCAAGTATCTTTCAAGTATCACCTACATATGAATCGGTCCTCATAAACACAAAGTTGACCGTTGCCAACAAAAATCTTCCCTAACAGACTATGTGAGGAGATGCCAACACCCTTCGTGTACCTACGAGACATCAGAAAACGGCATTTGGGCTGTACATAAAGTAGCAATTTAACGGCTTTGCGTTTTGGAGAAACAGACACCAGAAGCCACTGCCCAGGATATAGGCTGATAGATGGCAAGGCTTGGACTTTTTGAATCCGAACTATTTGGCTTCAGCAGTTCCCTTGGAGACAGAGCACAAACACAAGGCCGGGGCACTGGCGGGTTGCAGCTGTGGGAGCCTGCACCGCAGAGGAAGCCAGAACCCCAGCCCAGCCAGTGGCCAGGACCCGGGCATGACACTCGCTGGAAGGCAGGCTTGGTTGTCTGAGCAAGGAAACGGCATTATGCTCAATTCCAGTGTTTGAGGAAAAAGGACATTGTGTACTTTATTTTGTATGTGAATAGAGCAAGTTGCATTTCTGCCAAGGAAACACATGCTCCTGCCAGTGTCTCCTAACAGAGCAGGCACTGACTGGTCTCCTGGGCAGAGACAAGAGCAAACAAGTGAAGAAGTCCCGGCACTCTTCTCCTCCTCCCCAGCTAGTGACATTCATGAACACTATTATCCTCATTGGTTCTTGTTTTGCCAGAAGCAAGAAAAAGCCTAGGTGCTTAAATCAACCGAGTACATCAAGTGTAGAGGCTAATAAAGCCTTTTATTGCAGACTGAAGTCAGATTTCAGTCTGAGTGGTTAATGTGCTTCAGTCAGCTATTTGTTTTTCTCTTCAATTTGTTCCGGACTGCTTCATTTGCAGTGAGGTATTTGTGTCTTTTTATTACTTTTATTATTTATATGAGACATAAACCAAACACACTTTCCACCCTAACTAGCAAAACAGTCCAGTGGTCTGTTTCTCTTATACAGAAACGGTCTGGAGGCGTGACAGCTATCTTTCCTCTCATTATGTTAGCCCTTAAACAGGCAAGACTTTCTCCAAGGCCAACTGTCTAGATCCATCATCGCAGACTGTGTCAGCAAGCTCATACCACCATAGCAACATGATGAAATACCAGTTCCTGCCTAACTTGTACTGCTTCCCAGCATTGCTAGCGGTTCAACATCCTCAGTAACACAAGAGGTTAAGTACAACCAACAGTCTGTCCATCAATTTTTGTACAAGATATTGTTCACTCAAGGAGGATATAAATCAGCAAAGAAGTAAATTAGTGACTGTCATAAACAGAGGTTACATATTAAGTTGTGTGCTATCCTGGTGATTTAACTTTGGAAATTATCATGGGCTGTTCACATCCAAAATTGCTTTGAAATAAAAAGCAGGGAAGACCTTCTCTTTGTGAAGATTTTGGATAGACAGAACCCCCACCAGAGCAGAAATGGCACCCAGCTTTACTTTCTGCTGTATAAAGGGGCAGGAGGGGGGCGGGGAGATAAGGTGGGGGGGTGCAGGAGGGGGCGTGGGAGGGGACGATGACACACACTGACTAAGAGTTTGTTTTAAGTCTGAATTGGTAACTATTGTGATTTTATCACGACTCTTCAATTTTTTCCTGGGGAACCTATTTAATAAAAACCTCAGACTTCATTAAAAAGAGTAACTTAAGTTTGTAGCTGTCCTTGCAGAGAAGCCTTGATTAATTCTATAGTAACTGCTATGCAGGTAAGAGACCAGAAATCCATGCCAAGCTTAAGCCAGCTAACATGGGTAACAGTAACTTCACTTTCCTAGCATACACTTTGGCAGCGGCTTCAAAACCTACGGGGGAAGGTGGGTAAGTACTTAGAGTAGCTTACTCTCTCTGAGCTTTGGGCTGCAAACCCTGCACCACAAAGCTTCAGCAACCTTGACTGCACGATCTCCAACTTAATTGCAAGATTTTTAATGGATGCAATTGAAAGGCCTGAAATGTGGTGGTATCTGCATGCCATATCCAATGGGGCATGAGGGTAGAAAGCAAAGGGGTGTTGTGGGAAGAAAGAAAAAAAAAAACCAAACACGGACAGGTCAGCATAAAATACAGCTGGAAGTATGGGGAAATAAGCCTAATTAAGAGCAAGAATACCTGAGGGAAGCAGCTAGGTACAAGCAAATGAGAGGGAATTGGTGTCATCTTATTAATGACATGACAAACTTTCACAGCAAATTCAAACAAGAGAAATTGCATTCCTCAGTTATCCTGGGCTAATCCTCAGTTATCTGGGCTAATTTATTTCCACAGTTCTTGGGGCTGGTTTTGGCTAATTCACCAACACAGAAAACGACAGCTCTTCCCTGGAGCTGCAGCAGAGAGTGCATTTTGAATCTCCCCAAACCACCAGAATTTCCTTTCTTGTTAAAATAAAATCCTTTTGGCCTTCCACCCAAACACAGACAAAGGAGGACATGGAGGTTGGGAGGTGCACAGAGTATGGCAACCCTTCACAGGCACAAGTCCCCACACCAAAGGAGACGAGTACAGTCCCATACAACATACTTAAGGATCCTCAGACCTGTGATCCAGTTTATTTTCCAAGGTAGCGTAAACTTCATCATGAGCAGGGACGGCACGAGGATTCAGACACTGCTACTTTAGACACTACCATTCTCCAATGCACCTGTGCTTACACCAAACACCACCAGATGCAGAGCAAGATCCTTAAACTATCAAACAATAATACTAATAGTACATTAAGTCCAGCGCTAGGGAAAATTGCTGAACAAAATGTACTCTATCACATCAGCATCTGTTTCTAGCAGTTGCTATCGCAGGGACACTACAAAGAGAAGTTGCTGTTAATGACCTTCTATATCTTAATTGATCTTAGCTGTCTTGTCCAAGGCCAGGCAGTGTGGCCTGGTAGTCCTTGAGTTAGCAGTGACTGGACTGTTGAATACACCCTTCTCTTATCTGTGTTAGCACAGTAGAGATCTAAAAATCTCAGTACGTAGCCTTGCTTTTTATAAATCAGTATGCATAAGAATCTTGCAAATTCCAATTAGATTATAAAATGCAAACTCTCCAATATAAATTACAGAACAGACTCCCGAGAACAAGCTCAATGGCTTCAGAATCAATATTCCACAGAACGCTAATTGTGGCAACAAAACTCTGCTGAAATTTTTGTGTCCCTGATGGGTTTCCAGCTTTCATTTTCAGCTGTAAACAGTCAAGGAAATAATGTTCGAGTTCCCCTTTCCCCAGAGGAAGGGATACACAGAGCTTTCCAAAGCTTTGTGTATTCCTTTGGCACCTCCTAATTGAGATCTCCCCTTGCCAAAGAATGAGTATTTTACCTTGTGGTTGTTCTCAAAAATGTGACATGATGTACTAGACATTTGGTCAGCATTACATTCATTAGTGTATTTCCATGACCTTGACAGTGATTCTGTCCCTAGCTGAATGGCTGGGGTGGCAGTCATTTATGCAAGGCTACATGTAAAATGGAGCTGTTGAGCACTGAATCATGGTCCTGAAATAGTACAGTTATCCAGCCTTCTGAAACTGGCCTTGGAGAAAGGGCATACCAAACTGCCCTACGAGAGAGGCAATTTGCCTTGTGTCCAAGAAAAACATGAACTGTGACCATGACAGGGAGGATTTGGTAGAGGCTCCATCAAGTAGGTTAGCTACAACAAGCCTCGGAACAGACCAGTATAGAAGTTGTCTGGCTGCCAAAGAGGATAGGCCTGACAAGAGGCATTTCTTGTCTTATATTTTCTGTAATGTACTTGTTCCTAGGTACATAATGTAATCAGGGCTGGATAATCACCACCTAATCTGCTCATTACCTTGAAAGAACAGCTCCAGCTGTTGTGAGATCAAAAAGGGCTGCCAAAGCAAGTGTTGCGCTGCACAAGGATTTCAGCCATGGCCTCTGGGCTATGGCTGGTGGTCATGGGTTAATGTTCAGCCCATGCCTAGGGTTAGGAGAGAGACACAGCTCAGAGATCCAGCCAGGGCCAGAATACGAAGGGCAGCCAAAAGAATAGGACAGCCGCACAAAAAATTAACTCCTGGCATATTTGTCTAGGCCATAACTGGGCATTATTATATACTGGTCAACCAACATCTGGGGTTAGTGTTAGGATGAACAAGAACTCCTAGGGTTAGGAGCACCATGTGGAGTGGGGCACCTAACATCTGGGGAGGACGTTAGGAAATGTTTGCACAGGGAAGGCCTGTGCAAACATTTAAGCCCTGGCAGCTTATTCCTCTAGGCCACAACTGGCGTCACAGGTTAGGGCTCTACCCACAACTAGGATTAAGGTTCAGGTTTAGGTTAGTGTTTACCTGGGTTTTGTCTCTCTCATAACCCTAAACTCAAGTATAATACTAGGAATGGACACAGTCTAGTATTCTACATCCACCAGTCATTCCCTAAATTGCTAAGGACAAAGTCCTCGTGCAGCCCACCCCTTCCTTTTGTCTCTATACTACCTGGAGCCCTTGGCTTTTTCCATTTCTTACCCTGCCTGTAACTCGGTCTTAGCCACATTCCCTGAGATCACTGGAGCTTTTCCAAGGCCTGATTCTTACTGCTCTTTTTTACTTTATTAATTAGTTTTGTCAAACCCAAGCTAGTCTCCAGCTGTGAGCATGTAGTCCTTGCAAATCTTAGGACAGTTCCACTAATTCTGGAGTTGATTATCCTGGCCCTGAATATAGGCTGTATTTCCCCCGCTTAACTATCTGTAAAGGCCATGAGAAATTAGAATATGTGTTTGCTCACAAAGATAGACCAGTTTGCACCCTGCTAGCATTGCAAGCTGTAAGCACAGTGCTGTTGTAAAACTGTATTTGTGGTTGTTTTCTTGTCTTAGCATTAGTATTTTATGTAGTTAAAGCACAAATATTAATGCTGTACTGCTTGAATGCATTAACTGCTTCTATCCATCAGCCCTCATTTTGAACCCTTGTCTTTGATGCTGGAGTAGGACTCCAGAGAATAAAGAGCCCAGGAACACTACAATGCTTGCTGGAGTCTTAAAGTAGGAAAGTGGGTGAGAAGGTGTTTCTGCATAGCATCAGAATACTTGCAGAAGGAGAGGGAACAAACAATACTGTTAATGCACTCAACAAACACAGATCTCTAAACATGAAAATAACTAAGGCATCTGGCAAAAACCTCTTGAGGAAAAACTACAGCAAACTTCTAACTCCAAAAGCAAAAATAAGGATTAGTTGGCACAAACAGCATATTGTATGTTGAAAAGTAGTTGTGAAGATTCCTTGGGGGTTAGATGTGTTTTGCAACAAACACCACCTGCAAGAGCACTACAGAGCCAAGGGATATAGGGGCTAGAACAGGAAAGGGATGACTATGGAAATCTTGCTAGCCAAGCTCACCACTTTCAGGAAACATTACAATACCACATACCAAAGTGCCCAGGTTGTTTTTCTTGCTTTATCATTTGATTTTCCATATGGTTTAATAATCAGCCACCTTAGTTCACAGTACCGTTTAACATCTTTAGGAAATCTGTCTTATAAAACACTTCCTCAAAGCAGTTCGTAAGCAGATAACAGAAACTCTGTAACACCGGTTTTGTGTGTACAGCAATGAGAGAATTAACCTGGTTCCTGGACGTCTGCCATAAAGCAATGCCTCTCAGGTCTGCTTAGCAGGCAAAATAGTATGGAAATAGCAGCCAAGATGGCACAGTTGTACCAATCTCTTGTAACTCCATCAACATAAAAAAATTAGTTCGTAGAAACAGAGCGTAGGTTGCAAAAATACCCCAAACAACCCAAACCCAAAACAAACCCAAACATCTATTGCCTCAACAAGCCACTTGCCATTAAAGCAGACACTGTACCTAGGTTACTTTCCATTGTACAACAGAAGTATTCGCTGAGCTCAGGCCATTGCACAACACTGTCTGCATAGAGAGGGAGGAATTAGTTTTTCCAGACTTGGAGCTGTATCAGACAGCTCAGATGCATTCACAGCTGGTTCTTTTTGGACCCAGCGCTGACGTGAGTGAGCACCAAGCAGCAAGTGATCTGGTGCATGTTTGTCAGTGGAACTTAAAGCAGACCAGGATACCACAGTCATATAAAAAGTACCTCAGGCACAGTTACAGACTGGCCTTTAAAAAAAAAATAAAACCCACCAAAAAAACCCCACAAAACAAGAAAAACAAACACCCCCCCCCAACATACAGATTTAGTCAACTTAAAAAGCTTAAGCAGTAATAAATAAATTTAGCAATGGCAATCATTGGCTATGCTTCCTTACTGGTATCTACAGCTAGATCTGATGTTGCCTCAGACTTTCTGCAAGCACTATGTACCAATTCCCCTGGCTTTTATTAAAACCAAGATCATGTTGTAAATTAACCAAGTTTATGCTGCACTTGAATCACCCTTTGCCACTGTCCTCCTTTTTCAAACATGATGACATTAGACTGCCTTTGCAGGCCTGTGCCAAAACTAACAAATCTTAGGTACTTCCTAAGCCTTTCAGTATGGATCAGTAGTCTCCATCCTGCACTTTTTAGAAACATGGAGAAGTTTACTGAATAAATATATTTTAATATAGTTTCAGAGTTGCAAAATGAAAGAAGTGTAGTTGTTATAGAAGAAGCTATTTGTATTTGCTTGTATTAATTTCTTTCCTCTATTTACCTTTTCTCTCAAAACCTCATTCAATGACCAGAGTTGCTTAGATAAACAACTAGGCATATCCAAAAGAAACAACAGTAAAAGAAAATCCTTAAGTCAGCAACATTTTAAAATGTCATTGTTTCAAATCACCAGTATTTTACACAAGCCAACATTTCTTAGATCTCAGTTTTAGTAACACACTTGTTCAAAGTTGCATTTTTTCCTCACTGAGTTAGCAATGTATTGAATTTCCTATATATTCGCAACATCGCCTCTGTTAGAAAGCCAACTATCTTTTATGCCTTCAAATAAAATTTTAAAAAAAAAAAGTAATCACCGGTCCAGCCTTCTCCCATGTTAGATGGATGAGAAACCTTTTGCATAGGACTCTGCTCCATACTAATAAATCTACAGCAAAACTCTGGTAACTCAAGCCGGCATTTGTAAGCCTGTTGGAATCGCTTTGGCTGCTGGAAGGCAGAGCACGGTCAGCACCAGCTGTGCTGTGTCCCACTCGGGCTGTCAGCATGCTCCTGCCTTTCTCCTCCTGGGCAACGACCCTGGGATGCTCAGGCCCCGGTCACTGCTCAGACGCTACAGCACAGCACTGTTGCTCTGCAATGCTCCTGGGGAATCCCTAGCAGATTTATGCATTAATACAAACACTGAAGTAGTACAAAACCACAGGAAAATGGAACCACACCTAAACCCAAGCAGCTGATCTCAGCTTTGGGAAGACAAGCTCAGTATCCAAGTCTTGCTTTCAGCTCACAGCTACAAGGGGCAAGAGCCGGAGGCAGCACTCAGTGCCACACACCACGGCCTGCTCCCTCTGTCTGAGCTGCCACACAGTGAGACCCTGTTGCTTTCAAGTCTCCTAGACTTTTGCTTCCATGAGCTGGGACTGTTTAGTTTGAGGAAGAGGAGACTGAGGGGTGACCTCATCACTCTCTACAACTACTTGAAAGGACATTGTAGAGAGGTTGGTGCTGGTCTCTTCTCACAAGCAATTAGCAATAGAACAAGAGGGAATGGATTCAAGCTGCAACAGGGTAGGTTTAGACTGGACATTAGGAAGAAATTCTTCACAGAAAGAGTGGTCAGACACTGGAATAGGCTGCCCAGGGAGGTGGTTGAGTCACCATCCTTGGGTGAGTTTAAGAGTCATTTAGATGTGGTGTTGGGGGATATGGTGTAGAGAAGAACTTTGTAGAGTAGGGTAGATGGTTGGACTCGATGATCCCAAGGGTCTTTTCCAACCTAGATGATGCTATGATTCTGTAAATCCTTTGGTATAACTTTGGTGGCTAAGGAAAGGAAGAACAGCCTAAACTCGCTGGCTAGCAAGCCTGCACAGACACACTCCCCTATGCCACAGCGAGCGGAATGGAAGTCATTGCGACGTTTTCATTTTTAGTTGCAAGTTAAATGGAAGTGGACAGAAAATTGAGCCATAACCCAAGCTCCTACTCCACAAAAATCCATTTTTGCACAGACTTCAGAGGAGATATCCTGACATTTGAATTTATTAAGGATTTTAAAACTGATGTTTCATTTTGCTTAACATGCACATTTTTCCCCAGATCAGTTTGCCCTCAAATATTAAGCCATTCCTCTCTCCCTGCTAGCAAAGAGGCATATATTTTTTCCTGAGTCTTAAGTGAAAATAAAGGAATGCAATGCTTATCTGACATTCTGTTTACTCTTATATATCACCATTGTGCAAGGTCCATAAATATTTTCCATATGTTAGCTACAGCAATCCCTCCATTTCAGCATCTGCAAAATCTGACCACACAGTCTTTCAAATTAGCATTAATACATTCTTTCTGACAAAAGTTGAATAAATGTATTTCAAGGGCTTTTTTTCCCCCCTACTACTGGGTAAGTTTACAGTCATATACAAACTCATTGTAGAATTCATATTCATTCTACCTCTACAATTTTAGGTTCAGAGACCTTGTTTCAAAAATGAAAAGCCAGCATATTATTGTTTCTAGGCTGCCTTACCTTTGTCTGCCAAACTCAGAGCAGGCTCTACCACCAAATGCAGTTGGTTCCTTCCCCTGCACCCTGTACCAGGCAACAGTCCCCAGGCAACAGCCCCACCTGGGACACACAGCCCACATCCCTGGCTGGTGGCAGGTGTAGGCAGTTGACCCCCTGATGTTCACTTAACAAACCCTCCTGCAGAGCTGGGGAAATAAGCTGTGCTCAGTTGTGCTAGCTGTAATAGCAACAGAAGGCACATAGGAGAAATCTAATTTAAGCCATTTAAAAAAACAAACAACTACTTTTGGCATCAAAACCTCAAGTCAATTCAATGAGCCAACCTGAAGAGGAAGGAGAAGCATTAGAATATTTTTATGTTTTTCCACCAAAGTCACAATTCAAATAAAGTAAAGTGGTCTTCCCTCTGGAGAGAACCCTATTTGTACAGGTTGCTGTGCACAGCAAGTTTTTTTGGGCAACAGGTTTTTACTGCCATGATCAAAAATTAAAGTAAGATTTATGACTATAATATTCTGTGTAAACAGATACTTTAGTAGAAACGTGAATGTTAGTGCATACTCAGTACGGGAGAGTTAACTGGAGTGAAAAAAAAAACATCACCCATACTCTTATGCCTATTGATTTAACTGACTAAATGGATTTCTGTTAGGACAGTATCTGGATGTATCAGATCAGTATCAGACAGTATTATTGTAGGAAAATATTTCTACAACCCCAAACAACCGTAAATTGCAATATATTGGAAGTTCTGATTCTAATTAATCTTCCGTTTGCCCTCCACCGCTCCTTCCTTTGCTGTTTACTTATCTCCCTTGTAACCCTTATTCCAAACTGGCTGCACAGACAGGAAAATGTCTTCCTCTGCAAGTAAAATCATCATTAGATTGAGAACAGGATGAGAGGATTTCTCTGAAAAGTTAAACCAGAAATCCCTCAGAGTGTTCACTTTGAGTTTTCTAACTCAAAGCTTTCTGCAAGGATACAGCCAACTTTTCTTGTTCCTCTTTCACCCCCCTGCACCCAAGCAACGAGTGAGTCACATCCATAATGCACCCAGAATACACTAACCAGTTCACACAAAATGAACATCTCAAAAAGCAATCTGTATTTCCAAGAAATCTCCAAAAAAAGTTTGAGCTGCCCCTTGCCGCTTCTTCCAATTTCTCACCCTAATTTCAGAGAAGTCATCATGGGTAAAACTACTGCCCACGGCTTTTTCACGAAGTACTCTTGTTTATCTGAAGGAGCTTGCTCTTCAGTCTGAGTGGAGTGCACAGAGGGAAGAATTCAAAATGGAGAAGAGAGTCTATGGAGACGGCCCTTTCCATGGGTTGGATATGTCTGGCTACAGATAGAGGAAGATGTCCCAGAGCAGGAGCAATATGGTTGCTGCAGGACAGTCCAGCCTGTCACAGCAACAGGGAATGGTGGGCAGGAGTCCAACAAGAGGAAATGGGCACAAACTTGAACATAAGAAGTTCCACCTAAACATGAGGAGGAACTTCTTTACTTTGAGGGTGGCAGAGCACTGGAACCCGGGGAGGTGGTGGAGTCTCGTCTCTGGAGACGTTCAAAACCTGCCTGGACACATTCTTGTGTAACCTGCTCTAGGTGGACCTGCTTTGGCAGGGGGGTTGGACTAGATGACCTCCAGAGGTCCCTTCCAACCCCTATCATTCTGTGATTCTGTGAAATCCCAAGGGGTCAGGGTACCCCTTGTTCCTAGCAAAGCTCCACCAAGGGAAAAGCATATTTTACTGCCAAATGTTCAGACTTTCTGCAGACAAAGGCTGGACAAAGAAAACAGGGGTACAAAAAAAGAAAACTGTTTATCCAAATTACAGAGCAGAGAGCAGTTAGGATCAGAGCGAGGTATCCCAGCTCCCAACCTGGTGGTCAGCTGCAGCCTGGGAGCTGGGAAGAGCGGTTCTGACCCTCAGCCACACCAGAGGCGCCGGCTGTGGTCACACAGGTCTCTAAATAGGAAGGTACTTTGTACCGAATGTCTCACTGCATGGTGTGATTCATCCGGCTGTGATACAACATTCATCGTTTCAGCATGAGGGACTTTAAAATAAACTATCTTCAGTGGAAGTGCAGGATCCAGTGTATTTCAACATCCTTTAATCATCTATGATGATTAATAGACTAATTTTCTTAACCTACAAATCAACTTTATTAAGCTGGGATATTTTCTACGTCCATTCTTCTACAAAAGAGTGAAAAGCTTATTAAATAACACAGGGCATGGCATTCATCGCCCAGAGCCAAAGTAATCTCAGAACATGCAATTAGTTTTGAAATATGGAGTCAACAAAACACGGTTGTTTCAAGTTTACCCTGGACAACGATGTTTCCTCACCACGTGAATCCCTTCGTGACGCCTCCCATTCCTGGGAGTGTTTAGTTTACAGCCTGACATTTAAGACTCATGCAGATTCACCCTTCCACAAATTATGTGTGTTGTGACAGATGCACCATGCTGTAAACACACTGGATGATAACTGGGAGCAGAAAAGAGGAAGAACAGCATCTTACATCCTACATACTATCCTTTAATGTAGCTTATGTATTTACAAGTGAACAGTATTTTAAAAAAAAGTAAACTTTGTCAATAAAGGGATTGTGCCTATAAAATAACATCTCCTGAGCTCCGCTTCTTCATAGACATACCTGTGTTAGTGATAAAATTGCCTCATTTATTTCTAATTCATGGTGTTATTTGCAGTAGGAAACAGTACTGTTTTACCTTTGCAGATAGCAAAGGGAAAATAAATTAGCAATAGGAACAAGAAATCCATACTTAAAATTTTTAGGAAGATTTTCTTAATGTAATGCTTTAAAAATACAGCACAGGACTACATTGTTTTTTGCACCTGGAAAAATGTGCCTCTCAGCAAGAAAAGTTAGAAAACGGAGCAAAGTGTTTTAACTCTCACACTTTACTGCAGATTGCTGAAGTAGTTAAGGTAGAACAGAGACCTCCCTCTCAGAATGTCAGCTCTCAGACATGCATCATCTTTAATGTGCTAAAGTGGATGTGAAAGCTTCATGTGAAAGGAAAGTGCGGCAGAGAAAAGTTAAATGCCTTGGCAGGGCTACTGGCAGAGCTGGGTTCTCCACTGCTCTGTGCCCCGCAGAGCAGTTTACATCGCTCCGTAGGAAGTACAGGGTTATCTTTCTTGAATGGCGTTTTGGCCGGGGAACATCATTCTTCACAACTGATGCCTAAATGAAACAGAACAGATAAGAGCTGCCCCCAAAGGGCTTAAAGTAGGTTGTATAAATCTCAAGCAGTATAATAATATGTCCCCAATCCCCTGGATTTAGGCCTACCAAGATCTGCTCTGAGTTTCCTGTGTCTGAGTACCAGAACCTGACTCACTCAGGTACTAATCAGGAGTCGTGCTACAGAAATCAGCACTAATTCTCTGCTACAAAATCCATATCAAGCCTCCAGATGTCTCAGGCGTGCAGAAAATATCTAAATAGGTATTTTCTGTGTCTAATTTACAATGTGTGAACCTTTTATTCTAAAGTTAATTCCACTGTATTGCAGTACCTGGAATATGCAGAAATAGCAAAAACTAATAAGAAATAGGCTGCTAAGACCTATTTGTCACTATCAGGATTTAAAAAGAAAGGAAATAATCACAAGCTGCTTTTATTGCAAAATGAACTCAAACTGTGAGAGGAGGAAGATGCATAAACAGAGATCAACAGTAAAAAGCCATTTGTTCAATTGGTCTACAGGAAAGAGTTTTACATGGGAAATTTGCACTAGGACTCAAATATTTTATCCACAAAACCCCACATGCCTTGATTGGAAAACGCACCTGCAGTATTAGATACTACTGACATAGCAGTACACAACATTTGCCTGTTTGCATTGGCCTGATGGGAACATCAAAGAAAAACCACTGCCATGGAGAAATGTTTTTCTTAATTAGCATCACCAGTGAAAGATTGTTATTATTGTGTTACGGAGAGTAAAACCTGATGTTTTTGCAAGATTTACATGCTAGCTTTTATCAACAAACCTTCCTGAACAAAAAAGAAATGGGCAGCCCTTCCACAAGTTTGTTTTTACTATCCCAATGACATCCACATGAAGTTATCAAGTACTTTAGAAGAATAAAACAAAGGTGTGAAATTTCCTCAACTGGCTGCCAGTATGTGTTTGAGTCCACAGCCAGAGGCATAAAGCTGTGTAACATAATTCAGTAAAGCAGTTTAAAATAGGCTTAATTTTAGCACTAGAAGTCTTTGGGATAATAAAGCTACGTTTCAGGAAAAATGCAAGATTTCCCATGAAAGATTTGGTCAAGTCTCAGTTTGAATCACACATTGTATAAGCCTTTTGTCAGGGGTCACGTAGTGTGTCTATGGAAGTCCGTCCTAGGAAAGATGAGAAGTTCACAGAACATCCCTGCAATATCTTAGTCCTGGACGATGAATCACAGAGAATGTTGAAAGCATAGCCCATGGTACATGAAGAGTGGTTTCCTCAAATTTGATGATTGATAAAAGAACTACTCTAATTCCTTAAAAATTTATTTTAGGACTGTGCAACAGCTTCACATGTCTGTACTTATAGAACTAGACAGTAATTTTTTTCCACTAACTTAAAATTTTCCCCAAAGAGTTCAACACAACCAGTATAGGCTCTTTTTTTTGCTACCTGCTACTTTTCTAAGAGCAGTGTGTGATTTTACTATTTTGGTTGTTACTCCAAGGCATTTGTTGAGCCCTGAATACAAGTTGCAGTCTATATGTTGTTTGCAGGCTATTTTCTGGAAATATTGCATTAATACTAAAGAGCTCAAATGCCACATGCTGCTACTTTGTCTCCAGGAGGACACCTAACTTACAAACTCGCTTCCAGGAGACAAAAGCAAAAGTGTCGAGCTAGAGATGTGCTTGGTTTGTCCAAAAAGCACACTCAGAAGTGTGAGCGACAGCACTCAATGCAGGAATGGCAATGAGCCCAAGGGAAAAGGAGAAAGAAACCCTCCTGAAAAGTTGGATCAATAAAAAGGTTTTTAAGCCTCACTGGTAAGTGGGCTTCATTACATGCAGTGCTAACTAGCCCAGTCCTGGCCAGAGCATGGACAAGCTTTAAAGCAGTTGCCAGTTAAAAACATCTGGAAACAGGCAATGTGAATAGGGCTTATAATGGGTGGGATAGTTACAGCTGATTCACATATGACTAATGCTAGCATTTTCTTGGAAGCCTAACCAAGTGTTGCTTAGAAAAGAGACAAAAGAGCAGCAGTGGCCCACTGACGGCTGTCACCCTTGTCTGCAGCGAGCCCATCGGCAGGCTGGAAGCTCTTTGGATTCACAAGTTCAGAAGTGACAGC
This sequence comes from Limosa lapponica baueri, assembly GCA_002844005.1. Lineage (NCBI taxonomy): Eukaryota > Metazoa > Chordata > Aves > Charadriiformes > Scolopacidae > Limosa > Limosa lapponica. The sequence continues at coordinate 199,636 of KZ505681.1, read as the reverse complement.
ACCTGGGTGACACAGCCCAGTGCTCTGCACGTCAGCAGCATTTCTCTCCATTTACCAGACTGATGTTTCCCCAGAAAGACAACATGTCAAGTATATCATGGTGTCCTTGTCTCGACAAACCCACAACCACTGCAAGACTGAGGAATTTTTAAGTGTTGTCCTCTGGGTGCTGTGATCAGGTACAGAATCACCAAGGGCTTTGCTGCAATCTCTGTGACTAATTAACCCATTATTCATATGTTTGCATGTACAGTGCCCAGAATACCTGCTTCAACCTTTTTTGCGGGGCTTTGCAGTAAAACCTACACAAATTCATTGAAGCCAGAATAGCTCTAGTGCATTGTTACCTTGCATACCCTCCTCAGAACACATACATTTTAGAAAAAATGCGTATGGCATCCTGCACTGGCTGATTTGAAACTTGAGCCTTCTTGACTTAAATGAAAACAGGAGGACCAACACCGCAGTTGTTAGAACTTGTTAGAAATAAGAGCTTTTAATGCTGATTAGAGTTGAGGAAAAAGGCTTTACAGCTGCGGAGCAAAATTCAGATGTTTGGAGAAAGTGGGTAGTGTGCTGAACTAAAGCTGCAAGAAGTATGACTTGAGAGACTAGGGAATAGGTCCTGTTTTCAATAAAAGTCTAAAGAAGGAGGGAAGAGCTGGGGTTCAAGGAATCATCTTTGGATCTGAAGTACACTGGCAGCTGTTCAAGTTGGCTGCTTGCCAGATCATATTTCTGTTATTCAGTGCTAAAGAACAGCTTATACACTTGAGAGATGCTCTGCTGGTGTAAACAGACAGAATTCGACTGAAGTCAAAGGAGCAGGTTTATACCAGCTGAGAATCTGGCCTTTAGTTTGCTCTAAAAATGAAATATGGACTCTGAATAACAACAAACCCTTTTTTCCTTCAGATGTGGCACTGAGCCTTGATGCTGGCAAGTACCTCTGTTTTTACACACATTGGTTTCTTTCAATACTGTGAAAAATCTTCTTAAAGGTTTGTAAGCAGGAGGCAACACTTGAGTTATCCCACTCAGAAAGAGAAGCTGCATAGCTGCATGGCAGTGACCCTGATCTCCTCTAGCCTCCTTCCATGTAACTGTTACCTTCATTGATTGTGTCAAAATTAATTTACATCACTGTATTTCTACACTGGCACACATAAGCTCTGAGAATTTATAAGTTCATTTCCATTCAAATACATGATTTTTGTAAGAACTGCTCCCCAGCCTGAGCAATGCTGTCTAGAGAAGATGGACACCCAGATTCACCCTGGCCAACTGGAGGTGCTCAGTTAGGAACGGAATGTTTCCCCAGTGCCCATACAGGAGACAGGCAAGGTGTGCTGAGTTAGCCCCAGGGACTGCCTGCCTCCAGTGACCATATAGGAAGCACCAGCTGATGGCTCCCCTAACTGCCTGAACTAAGTAAAGACATTTAAGAGTTTGAAAGAGAGCACAACTGAGTCATATCTTCCAGATGTAAAAGGCTTGTTCGCAGGAGAACTGGCTCACATGCTCTAGATGCTTTCTGCACTATTCATGTCCACGTGCATTTGTCCTCTAACATACGCATTGGCACTTTCCCTTCTTGAGTTCTCCCACTATTAGACGGAATGATGTGTCCTTGTATATATGTGTGCATTTATATTTAAAAACATAAAGGCATGACTACCTAGCTTTTTGGTATCACAGTTTTGTCTTTGCTCATAAAAATGCAGGAAAGCTGTAAAAATGTAGCTGAGTTCCATGTAACCATACTGTTTGTCATTACTGAAATAAACACAGCAATTAAGATTTCTTACAGTTTCTAAAAGAGACAACAGCAACTTTGTTCTTGGTTCACAATTGTTTAACAGATATTGACTACGAATTATGCACTCTAGAAGTATGAGGTCTGACTTTCAACATCTTATATTCTTAGCCTATGATGTAAATTTTTATTTAAGCTTTTCGCTTTTTACCTTTGAATGAAAGAGTAAGGCCATAAATGAAAGTTTACAAAAGCAAGCAATGGAGAAATCTTCTGGAATTAGCTTGGCATAACCCTACTCCTGCCATTAAACCAGAAAACAAAATTAACCATACACAATGCCTTGCCAGAGCCAGATTTCTGAAGTTCATGATGTGACTATGGCCTCCCCAGTAGCTTCTCCCCTGATGCAGGTGACAGGCACAACCCAAGCAGGAGAAATCGCTCCTTGTCTGCAGAGCAGACCATCCTGTGCATTCCATGGCCCCCAGGGACAGGAGAAGGGCTAGGCAGATGTCCCGGCAAAAGCCTCCTGGTTTATGACAGACCCTTCTTGTCTAACCTCTAGTAAAACATGACTCACTTCAGGGACACACATTTGAGGGAAGTCACAGAAAAATTAACTAAGCACTGCCAGTAAAAACATGGGTGTACTTACTCTGGCTTTGTAATGGTACAAAGCGTGTCAGCAGGGTACAGATTTTCCAGTGTAATCATCCCTCAACCCTCCTCAGACAAAACCAGCACACTCTGCTTCTCATGCTACAATGCTCACTATCACAGCCTTGATCCAACTTTCTCCGTCAAACAAATTGACAATAACCTCATTGTGGATTCCTTCCTTTTTCTATCCTTAATTACCAACGTTGCCTCCCACATCACCAGACTGAGGGCACCACCAGCTTAAGTCTATGTAAGATAAAAATACAGCCTCACCTTCTTCTTTATGTAGGTGTTTGTCATCCTATGCCTGCTTCTGTCTCTCTCTGCTGACCATCTTCCACACATTCAACACCTTCATCATCTTGCACTTGCAGTAGTCTTTTTCCATGCTGCCCTATGCACCACAGCTTCCCAACAAGCATGTTTTGTGGCTCTAAGAGAGGGTTTGAAACGCTTTGTCAGAGGTACAGAGCCCTCCATTGTCCCTGAGGGCACAGGGGCCCTCACCGCTCCCCATGGTACAGTTGGGCAGCAATTTAACTATCAGGCTAAAAATGTGAGCCACCCTCCCTGCCCATCAAAACCCACATGCATCTTTCAGCAACAGCGATATTTAAATTGTCAAAAAAGGTTCACAACAGCTCTGCCTTTCACCTCACAGGCTCCCACTGGGCATACGCAGACTGTTGGGGCTGTTCCCTGTCAAATCTACGCCTGAACACCCACTTCCCCTGAGGACCCACTGCCAAACGCTGCCACGCACTCCCTAACTGTCCCCCCAGCACCTCCTGGGTGCTGGCAGCTGCCTCCCCTCTCCTTTTGTCCAAGCTTCCCCGCAAAACCCTCTTGGGATGGTGCCAAGACCCGCGCTGCCATTTTGAGCCTGCCTGAGAAGCCACAGGCCTCAGCCTGACCCACAGCGGGGCCGTTCCTCCGCCCCCCAGCCCCTGCCGGACAGGGAACAGCACAAGTTTGCTCTCCTTCATGACGGAAATTTTTATTTCAAACTCCTGAGCACGGTTTTTAGCAGCAGAGGAGTTCCCCGGAGGGCAGGACTAGCGTGTTGCCTGCTCTCCTCCTCACAACGTGAACATGCACCAACTGACCCTCCCAAACCTCACCACTGCGGTTCATCATTGCAATTAGTGACTCCTCACCGGGACCTTTTGTGTTTCGCGGCCCTTCCTCCTGAAGTACAACCCAGAGAGAGCTGCTTAGCTGACACAAAAACCTGATTTGTCTGAAAAGTCTGTTAATAAGGGGCATATCACAAAGACAGGTGTACCTCAAAGTTTGTATCGCAAGTCTTGTCGATGATAACCCTGCCCAGGTTGCTGACGCCTCACACTCTGTAAGCATGAGCCCCTGTCCCAGGGCCATGTCCCACACCAAGTCCCTCTGTGTGCCAGGGGCGGATGGCCACCCCAGCCGGTGCGTGGTGGCCTTGGAAGGCCGCCAGCTCCAGCTCCTTTCAGGCCGAAGCGTGGCACGAGTCTTCAGCCTCCCATTTCCAGACACTGTCTAACTGCTTCCTTCATGTTATTTTACAGTTTCCTTTTAGTGATTTAAATTTTCTATGACATGTTCTGGCACTCAAAAATGTTGTGGAAAACCTAAACATCCCTGCTGCAAATGCCCTGCATGTATGGTCCTCTTAGATCTTCCTATTTATTTTATTTTCTATTCTTAACATCTAATATTACTAGTCACTTTTAGGATCTTGGACTAATAAAAATACTGTGCAAAGACTTTCCCTACGTCCCAAGCTCTCACAACCCCATGGGATATGTCTGCTTGCACTAAAGGACAGACTAAGAACTTTTTGATCCTTTCACCCTATTTACAAAGCAAGCCTGGAAGTGAAATGCTTAAAGAACTGGGAACACCACGCTCGCTTACAGGGATCACACTTTGATTTTAGCAGGCAGACCATAAAAAATTTACGTGGCTGACAAAACAGAGAGTAAGCTTGCTGAGCCACTTAAAGCATCTTTAAATATCATCAGCTTTTTCTGCTTAACGCTCAATATTCTGATTTTTAAAATACTGATTTAATTTTTTGTCCGTACGGCGTGTTCTTTACAAGAGCTGGCAGTTTACAAGCAGCAGTAACAGCAGAGCAAAAAAGAGACTCCACCCAAATTTTTTAACCAATTCTTCAGATATACACGCCAAAATAATGGGATGGAAAAAAATCTGTCATTTTTTAAAAAAAAGTGCAAAAGTAACACTTTTGTGCCGCTTTTCTGCTTCGACTCTCTGTAAAGCAACTCCTCTTTATACTTTTCCTAAACACAGCAAAGATGCCAGGCAGGCGGGACGGGCTGCACAGCAGGCCTGGAGCCACCTCCGCGCACATCATCTGCTGGACACGTCGCAGCCAGTCCCTGAAGGCTTCTAGCAAATGAGACTCTATAAAAATGTAATTTAAGCCATAACCTTCTTTGGGTAGGTGAAGTGATGTAATTTGATCTTTCTTATGCAAAGAATTCAAACAGTGTAAATGCATACAGGTTCGCAAGGCCAGGTCTAGGGCCAGAGATCTGGGAATACAGTACAAAAACCAAGCTGCAAATAGACTTCCAGCCTCATAAATATCCACTTTACAATTACAAAGTGACAGCTGTGAAAATGTATCAAAATATTGGCTTCTTTTCCTTTTATATTGTCTTGGATACACTGTGATAAATTTAATTCTGTTTAAAATAGAAGATCTCTGGACTGTGTTTTTCCTGAAACTGGCACTTGGTATTTTTTGACTTTCGAAAATGTTTGCTTTACTCATGAATGCCTGGCAGAAACAAACATGCACAACATCGATGCTTACTCCGTAATATGGTAAAACTCTTCTTAACGTCTGCAACTACTCATGCAAATATATCACAATTTATTGGCTAATAATTGCATTTTAAAATTAAATCCTCATATGAGACACTGATCATTCTTTCACGCCATGTTCCAGTCAAAATACAAATCTTTAAGGTGAAGGTGAAGAACAGCTCCAGTATTTTTATGCTGAGAGTCAGCTTGACGGAGATCATTTCAAAGGAAAAAAATTGTCTTAAGGCAGAAACCAAAATATGTTTTTTTTAAGCAATAAATCTATTGCACCTCTGTGAGTTGTAAGTCATAGGCAACCCGTAAGCCTATGATTGCTTCTAATTAACAGCCTTTTCTGTACTGAAGGAATCCTGATATTTAAAAATGATAATTAAACATTTCAGATCCCTTTAATAAGGAACTCTATTTTCTGAGTCAATAACCACAACCTTTGAATAACCCCAGGAAATACTGCTGCAGCTGGCTCCCCCAGAGTGCCCATAAAGAATATTTTGCACATGAAATGCAGGAAGCAAAGCAATAAGCAGGATAGTAAACACCCAAATCCTTGCCCTGCTGATACACGATCACACTATCTGCTCTAGCACGGGAAGACCCTTCATAATGAAAGCACATCTCAGCCTTCTCATGTGTCTCCAGCGCATTTGCTATCAAGGGTACATGGACCCAAGGGAGCTCTGCTGCTTCAGCTGGAGGACCAAGAGCATACCCTCAGGCTTGGGTGGGCTCAAGCCAGGCCTCAAGCAGGATGGGACTGAGTCTGTGTCGTGACATGCAACAACCAGACGCCTGCAGGATCAGAGCTTTGGTCTTCAAATTAGAGCAGAGAACACCAGCGTTTAACTAAATATATTTACTGGTTTCTGCAAGCAGCTGTGATACTGAGCAGCCAATCAAAGCCAATGGATAAAAGACCACAGAAAAGGAGAAAATCAAGGTGGCCACACAAAATCAAATCCTGTCTTAACACACATAATTCCCACTGAAGCTTACAGGAGGTGAGGACACGGCAGGGAGACAGAACTTGATCTAGTGCTGTTGGCTCTGTACAACTTCAAATAAATGAATCACGGCAGCAATTATTAATAAATTGATATATACTTTATTATGCACAAGAGACTAAGATGACATGACACTGTGGTTATAAAAACTGTACAACTATGCATTTCCACAAGTCTCTGAAATACTGAACGCAATATGAAATACAAATGGGGTGTTCAGACTGGCCACAGGTATTAGCAAGTAAATTTCTCCCATGCTTTGATTTAAAAAAAAATCTGGCATTTGGATCTTAAAGAAATGTACTTATTCATTTGAAGGTGAGAATATTGTGTTTGGAACTGGTAGGAATATGGCGGCGAAGATCCGACAATGCTATGAACATCCCCACGAATGACAAACAACAACAGGGTGGAACAGTCACCTCACGTGAAGGGCTGTCAGCACAACCAACAGTAGAGTCTCCTTGTGAAGCATGAGGTAGATATACGTAACAGAAAGAATGGTACATATAGGAGAGAAATGGTTAGAAAAGGGCAGGGAGAAGGTTACAATCATCAACATCTACAGACATTTTGCAAAATCCATTTCCATGCGGAAAATGCTACAAAAACAGCCTAACACAGAAAGATCTGACTTCTTGAAACATGAATATACTAATGTCCAAAACCAAATGTTGTAAAAGGTTAGAGTTAGTGATTAGATGACGCATGACACAATGAGCAGTCTACTTTGGAGTTTGAGTACGTTACTAATAGCTTTTACAGACAGAAGGTGTCCCTTTTAAGCCCAATCCTCCTGTTCTTACATAAGAAGTTCCTTCGCAGTCGATTCCATCACGCTGAAATTTACCACCGAACCCGTCTCTCTGAAGCTCTGCTTTAAAGCCCTCCGCTGGGACAGGGGCATCTCGCTGGCCTTCACGCCCCACAGGTACCTGCCATGTGAAGTCCAGCGTGGTGAGACTAGGTTTGACAGAGGTGGGAACCAGCGGGTCTGTGCTTCTGCGTTCGCAAGCTTGCCACACCACACACAGAGACTTGCAGTAGAGACAAATGGCTGCTATAAAAGTGGAGCTTATAGGCGCGTCAGTACTCTGAACTGCAGGCAGCTTAACAGCTGCTGGAAAGTACTATGCATTTTTGTAATAAAGCTATTAACTGGGAATGCCCGGGCTTAGTTCTTTCTCTGTTTCTCTGTCTACTGAAGCAGAAATGGCTGTTTCATCTGCTAAGTAATTACATATAGTTTTGGTAACCTCCGACAGAGAATTCATTCAGATTGATTAAAATTTCTGAATTAAATAGCTGAGTCCACCAAGTTCAGTTAATTTAAACTGTATTTCAAATACAAGTCAACAAATCGAATCTTTGATCTTTATATATTTTTGGTTTATCCAACGGTAAATATAAATCTGTAAATTATTTTAAAATTAGAGTAAATTTTTGATAAAAAACATTGATAATGCAGCATGTTTCTCTCAAAAATATACAATTATCTATTTTATATAAAAGTTTTCAACCTGTCCATCCCAACAACCAAATCTAATACTTCCTATGAGAAACTACTTAATAAAAAATTTGAGGAAGGAAAGGGTTAAAACGGGGAAAAGAATTTACAAAATATGTAAATTTCACAGTAATTGAATTTAAACATTTCATATAGAGTAACTTACATTTATCTAAAACATTTAAATATATCTTTATACAGAAATTTAATGTAGTAAAATATAGCTATGATTGAACTTAAAGACTCTAGTCTTCTTTGAAGACACCTTTAAAGACTTTACACATAGAATATGCTTATACAATACATTCTGCTGAAGGTTAGGCAAAGCGCTTTCTTTCCAACCACACAGGTAGCACATTCAATCTCCCGACACCTCGTAACACAGCCAATCCTGCATACCCTTATGCATGGGGATAACTACGCTTACGTGACAATCCTGTCCATGTTAGCAGGGCTACTCACCCTGATAACTCTGGTAACAGAGAACGCTTTTCATAGGTGTAACTCTATACGCCGACTATCTCCATGGACTCTGAGAATAGCCATAATGTGTAGAGAGTTGAGCATGTGCTCGTATTAGCAGGGACAAGGCGTGCAGTTACTCATATGCATAAACGTTTGCAGGATTAGTAACAGATTGGATTTAAAGCGAGTAATATTCCACCTGATCCTGGGCACTTAAATCTATTGCGTATCTTGCACTTTGACCATCCTGGCATCAGCAAGGCACAAGTGTAGAATCAGCACAAGAAATCTGCAGCTCAGACTTCAGAGCAGACTATTGCTCTAGTGTAATGAATTCCCCTCTCCTTTTGCAGAACACAGGTAACCTTCACCAAAATGAATGAAAGTTACTCACCTCATTTTTAGAGGAAAACAATGCTCATTTTTCCTCAAAGGAGAAGGATCAGTAGAACACATTACAATTACAAAGTGGCAACATAACAGTCAAACAATTACACATTAAAAGTGTCCTTTTTCTTTTCATTTGGCATTGCTTTGAAGGTCAAGATATGGCAATAACACTAAAAAAATACTGTGACAATTAGTACCTTTCTACCATTTCCATATTCCGACACTTCTTTGGGACAACTGAATTGCAGTGTCCATGTAACAGTTTGACACAAACAACTGCACAACTATCTTAAGTGAAGAGCTTCATTTTGAGAGGCAGAATTCTGCACACACAATAGGCTCTACTGTACATTCTTTGTGCCCTCAAAACCATCTCTTATTTCAAAGGGAATTTGGGCTAGCTAAAGGATTAGAACCACATTACCTTTTTTATCTCCTCTAGCTACCTATTATAAACTGAACAGACAGTTGTTATTTTTTTATATATACATAAATGTATTATATATTTTATACACGGAAGGAACACTGATCTGATTTCCCAATTGTTAAGGTGGTAAGTTAGGCTCTGTATACTTAGGTATACATCTATTGCATAAAGACATTGCCATTAAAGGTACACACACATCTATGTTAGTGCACAAGAACATTATTTGTCTTAAGGTTTGTGTGTGCCTGTATTTGGTATAGTAGATTAAAAAAAAAAATCTCTTATTAAAAGCTTTGGCCCAGAGAAAAAGAAAGGGAATGTTAGAGTGTGCTCTTCTCCAATTAGCAAATCAATGCATATTTAAACAAAAACACCTGGAACAAACCTGAAGCTGCAAACACAACAGGAAAGCAAATGAGATGCTGTAGCTGTAAGCTGAACAAAAAAAAAGTTTACTCAAAATTGGCTAAACATAGCTGAAGTAATAAAATGTTATTAACCAAAGAGACCTGACCTTAAGGCCTTCTTGCTTAGACAAATAGAAATCCTTCGACCTAAGATCATCTTCGTTCTGCTTATCTTGTTGAATTCCCTTAATGAATACCTTGTGTCAATGAGAAGGCTTAGGGAAAGAAAAAAGTCGTATAGACAAAGCAGCATTTTTCCAAACTGGCATAGATTTCACATTGAGGGCCTGCGGACCCCTAGAACAGGTTGCAGTACTGTAAAATTAGTAGCTTTGTCACATGTAGCAAAACATGCTATAGAAGATCCAACAGGCTGTGTTTACCCACTCATTGTGTGCACATAAACACACTCACACACACAGTGGCTTCCCCAAAAGAAAATCAGTCTTTTTTTTTTTTTTCCTGTAGAAAAATCTCTCCTCATTTTTTTTTTTTTCCCAAAAGCAACCACACCGATCCTTTTAACTTTCAAAAGCTGGTGTCCACACAGTCCTTTGAACCTCTGCTCTCCCTCTGCTGCTCCTCAGGCATGCCCCCCCCTGCAGTTAAGTTGCGCTGCTGCTGGAACAGGGGGTGCTCTGGGTGCTGCCAATGCTGTGCGCTGCGCTGCTGTTCTCCGAGGCTGGCGGGGACGTAGGGACCTGCTGCCTTCCCGCTGCTTCCCCTGAGGGAAAGCGGAGAGAAAAAGGGGGAGAGAAGAGAATTGAAAGTGTTAGTTGGCATAGAAAAAAAAAATAATCATCCGTCATAAAAAAAATAAAATAAAATCATCATTCCTTCCCAATCTTCCTCTTCTGGTGGTTTGTATTTCCATGCAACAAATATCTTGGGTGACAGACCTCAAGCAGAGCACTGCTGAAAATGTGACTAGACTTTGGCACCTTAGCATCGCTATGCACGTGGGGAAAATAACACTGCTGTTTCCTTAAGCATTTTAAAAGCAGTTGATGGGAACTGCCAAGACAGACACTGTCCATCTTCTGTTGTCAGCTGCCACTGAAATGGGTCCCCTTACATGACTCAGACCACTTTATAGCTTTGCTGTTTCATGGAAAAAGGCCAATGAAACATAGGCTTTCGCTTTAATGCCAGTTTATAGAGCTGCATATTTACTAAAAGTGGAGTTGAAGACAACGTCCTTCAGTCAGCTGGATACCACATATCCTGACATGTAGCCAGTTTTCTTCGCATAGAAAAACAACAGGCTACCCTGCAAGCTCAACTTGATTTACTCTGAATATAACATGCAGGAAGCTTCCCTATAGCTACCACAGTATATATAGCACTTATAACCTGTAGTGGGAACAAGCCTCACCATTTCTTGTTAATTGTTTACTGACGATAAATTAAAAGCCCTTTGTTATTTGGATTGCCAAATCAAGCACTAGGAGTTAAAGCCAGATTTATGGCTTCTGATAAAATCTAGATTTTTGCCAGCTCTCCTCACACCCTTTCTGCACCTGTGGCTGGGATCCTATGGAAAAAATCCAGCTCTCAACCAGCCTGGAAGTAAAAATTGCGCCATTATGTGAATGCCCAAAAGATCATAATGAGGCCATGTAGGAAACTGTAACTGTGGCATTTTTTAAGTTACAGTGCTCAAATCTGCAACCTTAGTAATATTACAAAATATATTACAAAATAGCCTCTTCAAAACAGATGGCAAGACTAAGTTTATATATCATGCACTGTAACTGCCCCCTCCCTTGAGCTCATCTCTCAGGACGTGAACCTGTGTCTCAGGATGGTAGCACGGACAGAGTGCTGCCACTTGAGCCGCAGACCAACCGTGGCAGCCAGCACCAGCACGGCTGCTTTCCCAGCAAAGCAGCAAGACAGAAATGTTTTGCCGGATCATGGGCAGGAACGACTGGGAAAAATCAAAGGCTGGTACATCTCCTGCCTCATGACATTTATAGTGATGCAGATCTGCTTCACGTTGCTCTAGGTTATCCAAAACCTGACGCCATGGGCCAGGGTCTGCAGAGTCCAGTTTTTCTCCCCTGCTCAGGATTTGGTAGCACTCCTGTTCCCCAGCGATTGCTCCAGTGACAGGCTGAAGGCCGGAGGCACAGCCTGCATCCAGAGGGTTACAGAGCCGGGACGAGCCAGCTTCCTCCCACAGGAGCTGCTCTGGCACATCCCCATGCCCTGTGTGCTGCTGCCCAGCTGCCAGAGCCCCGAGCTCCTCCGGAATGCGGCCGCGGAGGAAGTGCGCCTTTAACGCTTTCTGTCTCGGGCCAGAAAACGTCCTTCTGCAGGCTGCTCAGTGTTCAGAGGTCTGCTGCAAACAAGGGAGGTCTGAGGGTTTTTCACAGCAGAGGCTGCAAGCGCTCTTTGTAATGGAAACCAGCGGGTTCGCTGCTAGCTCAGGCCACAGCTGTAAGTGCATGTAAGGCCCCACAACGCACAGCTCTTCCCTTGCACCCCACTGCTTTAGGAATGGGGAGGACGGGACAGGACAGCAAAACAACAAACTAAACCACATCACCCAGGAGGCCAATGAAATGTTTAAAAAGAGAGTCAGGATCTCACTCTTGAATTCAGCACTAAGTCCAGCATTTACTTTTGCGAGCAGATTTTGACTCCGTTTTTCCTGGTGTAAGAAATCACTACATAACATGATTTCCTGGTGTAAGAAATCACTACATAACATGTCCACGAGCAGCAGACTTCTGCTGACACACAGCAGGTCAGTATCTACCCCCAGTCATCTGCAAACAAAATGTGTTTCAGCTCTAACTTGCATTGGAAACAACTTTGCAGCCCATCAGAATAAACTGTATAAAAATCAATGTCTGTGTCATGGTTCTGTAAAAGCTTTCATAAGCCTTGTTTGGATGTTTCCCCCTCCTGACTTGCTCCCTTCTCCTCCACTTGTTTGTGTACAAGTCTTCCTTCCTTTTGTACTACGGGAGATATTTATAAAGGCAGTGATAAGCAAACTCCCTTTCATTAAAACAAAACACGGGAACACAAACATGAGAAAACAGCAAGCTGGCGGCAGGCAGCACCCGGACGGAGAAGCCAGGGCGGCCGCCCCGCTCCCCCAGCCGGGCCCCCGGCCACCCGCCCGCTCTCCTTCCAGCCCCGCTGTCACCCGTCCTACAAACCACATGATTGCACACAGCTTTGCGTCAGCCTCGGCATGTCAATACAATCTGTATGCGTTTAACCATAAATTCATTTATAAGCTAAACACATGCTGTTTTTATTTTATGGCGAAGTGGCAGGCGCAGTGCTGGAGTCCCCGCGCGAGCCCAGCAGCTCACTCCGCTCCTCCCGGCTCCTCTGGAAAGCATCTTCGGAGGCACCTTCCCTTCGGTTCGGGATGGGAGCCCCCTGCCCTCCACTGTAATTCAACTGCCTCTGCAGCACCCCGTTTCTAGAGCATGATCAGCAGCTCTGATATACCACAATCTCTTGTGGGACAGTAACAAATTCTCTATGTCCTGAATGAAAAAAATCCAAATCACAGTGATACTATGAGCAGAGTCTTAGCAGCTACATTTGGACTGGCTGATTTTTGCTACATTTTATTTCCTCAACACTTAGCTAATCTGTAGCAAACTATTTTTAAAGAATATTCATGAAAAGGACGTAAAGAAATGTAAATTATCAATGAAGAAGCATTCCCCATCTGTCTTTTTCATGTAAACAGCTTCATGTATCTCACATTACCGAACCAGAACTGCTCGAAATGGACGTGTCTCATCTATTGACAGTAAACAAGCTTTTACCCATCTGAATGCGACAACATGCTCTTTATTATTCACACTTAGGAAAGCTGCCAGTTGTACTCCCTGTCCAGGAAGTCTGAATGTTTGCTTTTCTATCTCCATTTGCCAAATATAATTGGTTGCTATGTCAGTTTATTTTAAATCAGATCCCATAAAAAAGGGAGAAGTGGGGGAGGAGGGACGCTTTTAACTTCTCAGATTTTGGAACATTTTATCCTGTTAACTTCCAGCACTGCCCGGAGAAGAAGGAAAGCACGCTTTCTAAGAGAATGAAGCAACTGATATCCTCTGTAACACAGTGCTCATTTTACTTGGCTTAGCAGCCTCATTAACTAATCAGGCTTGTGCACATCCCTTCCTAAACACAGTCAATTATCCCTATTAAGGCAGATATTACATTGGCAGATATTTACATGGTTAAATTTTGAAGGGTTTCTGCATCCATGTACACCACAAGATTTTTGCTTCTTTGTAAGCCTCCCAGGTAAATTGAGAGAACTGTGGGAAATCTCTGCTACATTCCCTTTGTTCTTGGGTCCTCTCTGGGCAGAACCAGCACCAGCGTGGAAAGCTTTCAGCCACCTTTCACTGACCGGAGTAAGGATCAAAAGTAGGTCTTTTGCAGAAAGTTGGCTAAAATTCCTCCTCTGTTGCCATAATCCTAGCTTCCCCCTTCCTCTCTTCCTCTACTGCCTGTGTGTTATAGGACATCTGTACTCCATGTTGAATTGTTTCAGAGAATCTGGAGTATTTTAAAGCACATTATTCACCAGCAGTAGCTTTTGTCCATGCTCTGAGTATCACCAAAACACAGCTTTAGAATGAACTCATATTTTCCAACCTTTAGTCTAAATCCTGTGTTAGAAACCCTGTGCTACTTGCAACAGAAGATGCGATTTCAGAACACAATTCAGCAGTGCACGAATTCTCTAATGGCAAAACACAGCCACTCTGTAGATGAAATTTAGGTTATCCCCCCCTCTTTTTTTTTTTTTTTAATAGAAGTCTGCAGCCATCTCTAAAATGTTTCCACTGCAGCTGGATTATCTTGTCTGCCACAGCAGTCACCTTCTAAGAGGCTGTCCCTGCCAGAGCCTTCACTGCACTCTACTGCAAGTTGTGCTTTGTAGCTACAAGATATTATGCACAGAAAAATTATGTGCACAGGAATATAGGTTCACTTTCACAATCCTTTGAAAATCTGAAGCAGATAAAGTCATAGGTATTATTTATCATTTCTGTGATTCTCTGATCTGATGAGATAGAATGTCCCCTTCCGTTTTTTCCTATTTATTACTTCTTGTCTGGCCTGTTTCTCCACTTATTTTCACCTCTCAAATACAGCCAGAGCAGCTGCCCTCTCTACTACTTGTACATGGTCACTATGACCGATGCAATTTGTTAATATAATTCTTTTAATGGGATTGGTCCAAGTCCTATTGTGGCTGAAGGATTTACCATGTTGGCTTCCCAGTGTTCTTTGACTACTGACACACAGTATGTGACTATAGATGGTTCTGCATATAAACAGAGATCGAACTTCCACAAATGCAGGACCAATGACACTAATTTAACAATTGTTTCAAATTTTTGTTAATAAAGGCTACCTATTTGGAAATTACCTTCTCAACCACACATTTACTCACTGAAATTGCACTTCCTTCTCTTCCACAATGTTTCAGCAGTATACGCGGGAGAATTCTACTATTTATACATATTATCACAACCTTTAAATTTTCCACATTTGCTTCAATTCCAAACAAGCTTCATACACAGCTGATGCATTGAGAAGTATTAAACTGCTTATACAAAGTTGTTGTACTGCCAACTGGAAAAAACCCACAGGGTTTTTTTTCCAAATTAACATGAGCTCCTAGGTCATAATATTTACAGAAGCTCTGACCCGACGGGGCCGGATTCTTACTCCTAAATAGCTTCCATGAGGTTTTAGAAGCTGAAAAAAACCCTGCAGTGTGCTATAGGAGAATTCCAGTGCTCTGGAGCTGCATAGGTTTGGAGTAATTGACTTCACGATCTCTCCACCTTTCAGCGATCTTGGCAGGGTCTGGCAAGGTCAAAAGTGGAATTAGAATCATAGAATTGCCTAGTAGCTGGAGTCCAGCATGCTGTAGGGATCCCGAGATACCCCATGATCCACAGCAGCCAAGGTCAGACACTGCAAATCAAGGCCCCACCAGCGTCCCGTCTTTGTCTGTACCACCTTGCAGATTAGGTGGTAACAGAAAGCTCCCAGAACTCCCTCTTCTTCCAATACTACATTGATTTCTGCTAACACAGTTTAGAATGGAAAAGAATTCTGAAGAGATATTGAAAAATTATCTATGCATAAAGGCTGCACCAATTCAGGCACATACCTGGTTATTTGGTTGGACACAATTAAGTGAGATTACACACGACTTCTACCAATTTAATGTAACAGTTGAAGAATGGAGGAATAAATAATTGGGGCAAAAATTCTATGTAACTAAAGGCCCAAGAAACATTTTCAAGCCTAGTTATACTCAGAGTATGTCTACGCAAATAAAGCATTCTTTTAGTCATTTGGCCCACTCCTTGTGCTGATCACATCACGTTCCCAGTCACATCAGCCTAATTGAGTAACTGCAAAAAATTTTGAAAAAAGGAGCATGGGAATCAAAAGGGATCCATTAAGTGAAATGTTAATTAAACGTGAAATACAGAGATGCTGCTAATGACAATGCACAAGCCAGGAATGCTCAGTTTTACTCATGTCCCAGATGAGTTTTCAAGATTTGCGTTTAAAATTATTTTAGCAAATTTTAAATCATGTTCATAATGCATAATGTCTCCCTTTAGGGAAGGGTGGGTATCAATCTGTTGATACGCACCAACGGGCTCATGGGAGAAACACCCTAAATGCTGGAAAACACCCTAATAAGAAGAGAGAGCAGGAAAGAAGTCCCAGGACAGCCACTGCCAGCCCCTCCTTCCCTCCCACCTTGCAAGAGCTCAGAGCGCACCGCGTTTCCTGCAGCACGATGGGCAGTGAGGTCTGGAAGAGCCCTCATACTTACCTGTGTGAGAGTAGATAAACCAGAGTGCTCCTGTCAGCAGGGCTCCGATTACAAATGCCGCAAAGGCAATGCCCACGACAGTCAGCGTGTCCAGACCGTAGAACACAGCTACAAGTTAAACACACATAACAACGACTTTTTGTTTTCAGTTGCAAATACCGTTTTACAAAAATTCTCCCTTATGCTTTCATGGAAATGTTTTTTAAAACTTCATAGTTAATTAAGCACCATTTTAAGGAACAGACTAGCAGATTTGCATCAAGGAAATAAACGTGATGCTTTCAGAGGCTGGCTTCAGTCCAACCAACTGTTCCATATCACAAAGCAAAACCCCAGCTCAGCACACCCAAATGTGGAAAACATTGCAAAAATTAAGCATTTTCAGTTGGCTTTTAATAACTTGCTTGCAATTAAATATCCATTTATCTCAAAAATGTGTTTTAAAAAGGCTGAGAATTTTGACAAAAGGTGCTTTTCATTTAAATACCCTAACATTCAAGCAAACTTTCCCCTACATCTCCTGCAAGTTCAGTCTGAAATCTAGGTGGAGAACGGAACTGCTGTTAAGAGGGAAGAGATGCCAGCAAAAAGTCAGCGAAAACATAAATAGAAACAATTGTTTTTCACATTTGGCAATGCTTTCAATAACTGAAATTAATTCCAGAACACAAAAATAGAACCACACACACGCACACGCAAATCACTTTTGAGGGGAGAGGCCCTTTTGCAGTACCATTTCAAGGGTAACAGCATCTGGTTCCCGGATGTGTTGCCCCCCAACGTTAACCATGCAAACACAGAAACTTTCAGCTTTTGTGTTTTTCTTTTTGGTGATTAGAAATACTTAAAAAAATAAAAATCACTCTTTTAGCAATCATTTGGGGAAATTTCTTCTTACAAAATTCATTTCTAGTTTCAGTATTTTTAATGTCTCCCAGTGCACAAAATGGCTTAGGCCAGTGAATAACATTTTACTGACTAAGCTGGCCAGGAAATGAGCTGACTGGATCTTCTCAGTAGTATCCTTCAGTGGAATTGCAGTTCTCAAAACGCAACCAACACCCTCACTATACACATTCCTGCATCCAGCAGACTTCCCTATGGACATTCCCCAGCCCAACAGCTCCTGAGATCCTTAGGGCTACTCCCCTTTTCCCCTTTTGACAAATGTCTTCTCCAGCAGTTCCTGTTGGCAAGGGCCTTCAGGACCTGTTTCTGGGTGCCTACAACCAAGTTTGCATCTGAAACACCTGAGAGACAGCAGCTTAGAAGGTTTTTCTCCCATTTTTCTATGAGACTATTTCTGATTCCTTTGGCCACATCTGGTCATTTTAAATGCAAACAGAAAAGACTCTCCTAAACTCAGCTGTTTTTCCCACAAGGCACCAGTCAGTGTCCTCTCCGCTTAGGAGGAAACTTAGGGGAGAGGAAAGTCACATGGAAGCTGAAATGGCAGAAGCATAATTTGTTATTCCTCTTGCTATTCTGAGCAAATTTAGTCCGAAAGACATAGGGACAGGAGCAGAGGAAAACAACCTTCTTTGTACTTCCTTTTCTAATCTTCCCTTTTCTAATCTTCCCTTTTCTCCATTCATTCTTGGTTTTGGCTACAAATAACCTTCACCTTCCTGTTTATTACTGTCTTCTAGTGCTGTTTCTCTCCTTCCCTTCCTGGGTCAGTAATTGACCCCTGTTAATTCACTATGCCAAGACAACAGAAAACAAAGAAATGAATCTGTATGAAGTCAGTGATCTAATCTACTGCATGGCCTATAAATGCTGGTGCCAGATGGCTGGATGTGGCCAGCTGCAGTGCAAGGTAGGAATCAGGCTTGGAGTAGGACACAGGAGCTCCCTAAGATGGCACTGCTGCTGAAACCCTGGTATGGAGAATCAGTGGCCTCAGCAGAGAAGGGGGAAATAACACAACCACGCACACACCAGCAAATGAACTTGCTAAGGCTAAGACTCTCAATAGTGTTTCCCAAATTTTATTTTCATATGTACAAAAGGTCACAGCTCTTCTTCCCTAAACGCTGATGGGAATCTCAATCAGCAATACAGTCAGAATTCTGTTCTGTCCCAGAATCTAACACACACACTCGGAAAGCCTGAAGCTAATGTTCTTCATTGATCTAATACTTTCTAGACAAAAGTTTAAGGCTTAAAAGAGATTGGTTTAAGAGTTACTTACGTGGCTGTCTCACATTTGGCTTTGGAAGGGAAGGATCTAATTTAAAAAAAAAAAAAACAAAACAACAAAAAACACAAAACATTAATCAGACAGAGTTCCACATACAGCCTACAAATTATGCAAGCATCCTTCAGGATTTGATCTGACAGAAAGACATTAATTGTAATTTTTACAAACCAGGAGCTTCAGGAAAATCAGCCCGAATTCAATAATCTTGCTCAGCTCAGAAAAATTCTAATTGTATATTGATCATTCCTAAGAGGAACATATCTACAGTGTAGTTCATGCAGCACACATTTATTTTGCTGGCAACTACACCGCAACCTTTCCCAGTCAAGATGTCATCAGGTCTGACCTGCAGTAACTCTGGTTATCCCCACGTGGAGCACTTAAAGAGCACAGATTGCAAAGGCTGTTTTAAGGTGATTACACTCGTCTGACTACTCACTAATCATAAACATGAGATACCTGCGTGCTAAATCACACCACAAAAATTAACATCAAACACTAGCCATAACCTCTAAAGAAAGTCAGTATTATGGCATGATACACACTGCTTTGTCCAAATTGCATGAATATGCGTTGATTCACATATTTTCCTGAGTCCTACTTGCTATTCTGTCTTAAAAGTTGGGTGGTTGTTTTGTTTTGCTTTTTAATTATATATAGGAAATAAAAGATCATAGCTATTATATCAAAGCTATTTTTCTTGGCAAGAATATCAAATATCATCATCATTATCAGCATGTAACAGAAAGAGACAAGTAAACATATGTTAAAAAGTGAAGAATTTTCCCTTCTTTTGCTTAACTGGCTTCTCTTATCTTTCTCCAAGAATGTCACCTCAAGCAGAAGAGCCAGAGATTCTGGCTTCAGACCTGAGGACCTGTTTGGTTAGCTGCAGTTTGCTTCTGGATTATAACCCCCAGTAACCTAGGGATCCCATTTCAATTCTGGCCTGAGTGTGTTCAGTGCAACAGCTGTAAAAGGATTAGACAAGACAGTGTCCCAATTTTTGTTTTTGCATCTTTAGCAACTGAAAAAAAAAAGAAGTTTAATTGCTATGTAAACATAGTGGCTCAAAAATACTGAAAAGAAATATATTTATTTATTTCACGTATTCTTAAACCAAGACTATACTTCTAACTTCTTAAAACCCAAATGGCAGCACTAAACTGCCAGCAATATCCTATAAGATCATTAGGCTTTGAGATACCTGTGCCTACAATAACCAAAAAAGCATTTTATTCTTAAACTGCATTATTGTCACTTTTTCTCACACATGACTATCTCTTCCAGATCACCTTGGCAGGATGGTAGGAAACAGGTGGAACAGGAGCAGGAAACAGGTGAGAACACAGAGAGGTGTGTGTGCATGCGCGTGCACAAATAAGCTGGAAAGTCATCAAGCACACTTAACAGCAAAAACATAACTGAACGTAAGATTTGTGAGGAGGGCTGGACTGAAACCAAGGAGCACTGAACAGTACAAACATGGGTAAGGGCACTATCAGATTGTCCAAACACTTCACTGGCATATCCTAAGTGCCAAGAAAATGCCTTCTGAGCTGAGGGGAGAATGAATTTTCCATGCTCATTCTGTCATTGGCCTCTCTACAGAGAATACAAAGTCTGGTAATTAATGATAGGCTGTGTAGTCCATTATCAATTCTCCTCAGTCATCCAGTTCATACATGTATTTTAATGTGGTTTGCTCAGAGCGACACAGAAGCAGCAGGAATCCTTGAGGTCCAGGAAAAGCATCTAATTTAAAAACATCAGCAGCCAGCCTTTACAAATTATCATAATTTTCTATACATTTGTAGGATAGTGGCACTTGTTAGCTGCTCACTTGACCTCCTTTCTTTGACCTTACTTCCTTTTGCTGTAGAAGTAATAATCTAAAGTTTCCACACTTAGAAAAAATCTGGACAATGAGATTGGTAGATTATTTCAACAGAAGGACATGTATTTCCTAGCACTTAAATGGCCATCCATATACCTTTCATTGAAGTGGGGGAGAGCGCGTGTGTGAAATGCAGGAATGAAAAGGGAAAGAACATGGCATGAAGTTGGATTTTAGACACTTCCATTGGGATCAACTGCAATAATGTAAGCAACTGAGCTAACGCTAATAAAATCAGGAGGGCAGGAAGAGTTACTCTAATTTAGATATACAGTTGTGATTTCTATTACAGTCAATGACAGTCATAAGCTTATTTCTGAAGAAAAAAAGGTGACACCTTTGCCATGACCAGTTTGTTCTGACTTTTGAAATGTCAAGCGCATGACTTCTACATTTGACTTGGAGAGCAGATCCAATGGCAGTAACTCACATAATAGGGTTTACAACAACAACAGCTGGCCTGTTCACACGAAAGAAAATGAAGAACACCACCTCTGAGATGCAAATTCTCCTGTTCAGTAATGTGATATAATTTCTTCTCATATCTTAGGTTCACGTATTGGCCAACAATGGCATTTGGCTTTTAAAAAGGGGTTGCTTGATTCACTGCAGAACAACTGCATACCAACAAAGCTACGTTGTTAATGTGCCACTTTGTATTATGCCTGAAAGCTGTGATACACTGGGGAAATTTCCACCAAACAACCCACAATTAAACTAAATCACCCACAATGCAACAAAATACTCTATCACACTGTTGTCTTGTAACTAATCTTTATAAATTTAGCTCATCTTTGCACACTAAGACCTTGTGCCTCTGACAAAGACAACATTCTGAGTGGAGCCCGAGACGGGAGCTGCACACAATGCTCCACACATCGGAAGGGCGAGAGAGCTCAGAGTATGAGTCTGTTTATTGAAAACTGAACTTCAGTTCCAGGATTTACTCATTCCCAATAGAATAACCACTGAAAAAAAAAAAGAGCTTTGCAAAGAGAAAAATACCAGAATCAGGCCCAAAGCACAGTTTTAATTGTACCACACTGACAGATCAAATACTTGCCTTTAGATCATAGTCGATTTGATCTGTATTATTAAATTTGTAAAAAATACCAAACATGAGCCGACTTGCAGCATTCAATAGAAACAGTTGCTGCTTATGTCCCCTAGCAACGCTGTATGGTACTTTAAATTGTTTGAAGACTAAAAAGCACCCACTGTACAATGGAGGTTAAAGGACTTCTGATCCCCATCCTTTTGACACTCCCCCAAAAGCATTCCAAAGGTCAAACAGCCTTTGGACACAACTGGAAGATTTTGATGTGCATGTGAAGCCACTGAAGCTTCTGATTAAACTCCCATGCTAAAATAAAAACAAAATAATAAACAAAAAAAAAAAATAAAAGATAACACATGTATTTTCTTCTACCAATGCATCAAAACATGACTGATGCTCTTGTCAGAGGGACTCACTAAGAATTACTTTCAAAATTAAGCGAAACTGTGAAAACAGTTCTTATTTCCCATCACTCACAGGGCATATTCTTAAGCTAGAGTACAGTCTCAACATGCTGTTTGGCATTATCTCATAACGCTCTTTGGTCTTTCCAACTCCTTCAACCAGTTACCTGCCACGCTCGTGGGTTTTTCCATAAAGATTATATAACCAAACAAGCCTCACCAAAGGGAAGCTAAAATACCTTTGCGCATCTCATCTTTTGCTCTTAATAGTTTAACAGTCTAATGAGTGTCTCTCTGGTGGCCACTCATTTGCTTTACAAACTTATCAGGCTTTAGCATCTTCAATACTTTGCAATTCCATTATTGTTGTTCCTAAATATATATTTACAAGCACAATAAGGAAATGATACAGGAGGGAGCAGAGCACTGCCTTTGATCTCTGGGCAACAAGAAGTTGCTGGAAGTGCTACTGCTATATTCAAACTTCTGAAACCCATGTTGTTGTGTAGTACTGTATTCCTTTCTCAAATGCCTGGCAAAACCACATGTCCAGAGATCAATAAAGGCAGTTTAAAGGCAAGGAACTGCCATGACTGCTGCCAGGGAAATGTCTAAACAAACCTTACAAATACAGTATCCCCACAAGATTATACAATGTCACATACTTGGGAGTACTCCCCGATTTCAAGTGGCTGTATGTTACACAATATAATAATATAATAATATAGATATAATATATATAGCTTTATTAAACAGCTCAAGCTCATTTTCATACCTTCAGTTTTTCCTTCATGTGTTATTACAACAAGGGGCTTGGTGAAGGTTTTCTTGTTGTGCATCATGGCCAAGATCATATCCACATTGAGAGAGGTGCAAGCTTCATCAGGAGGAATGCACTACAGGTGGAAAAAAAAGGTGTGAGGTCAGAGAGTCACTTGTCTGCCAGGACAGCTGTGCTTCAATAGTAGTAATTACTTTATTTTAGGATAAATGTTTTCTAAAAATCTGATAGCCAAAACGGTAGCCACCAACACATGTGCTGAGCAACAATGACAAATCATCTTTAAAAAAAACCCCAACATTTTAAGGGGGTGTGCATAAACCCCAAAGTAAAAATAAATTCCAAATTCTTAGAACACATTTTTAACAACTAATTTACAGCCATTTCCATTAGTTATAAAGCAAAATTTGGCAATTCTCTTTTGTAACAGTCAGATTGCAATATTATCTGATATTATGCATGTCTTTGGAAATTAAAGCTAACATTGTTTGTGCTTTGGATATAGATAGCAAAGATAAATCTGAACCACTTGCGTAATAAAAAGCAATTTCTATTTATCCCACATAACCACCTAATGAAATTTAAACAGAAACTGTAAATTATATAGTCAAAACGCATAGCATCGTAACTCTTATCTATTAAAATCTTGAGCCTAGAGATACCATGTTCATTACATCAATTCCACAGAAAACAGTTTATTCACTTCAAAGTTCAGGTGAAAAAAAATAACTTATTTTCACCTAAATCAGAAGTTTAGACTTTAATAGACTACTGACCTTTGGCAGTCCTTGAGTATCTTTGTCTTTATTTGTACACAAAGTCAACTCGCAGTGAAGAAAGAGCAGTGAGATGTTGAACATTGGTTTAAACACAAAGCTAAATCTTTTTTTGTCCTTCTGTGCATGTGGTATCGGAAAGTTCACCTTCTCAATGCTGTAGAATTTAACAGATTCATCTTTAGGACAAATGTTTTCTATAATAGTGTAGTCAGACATTCTATCTGGATTTGAAAATGGGGAAACAAAGCATGTTTGAATGGCAAAGCCCAAGGATCTGTCAGCTTTAGTCACAGACACCTGCAGTAAAAAGAAAAGAGATGGTAAGATCTCAGAAATGACATTTTAAGTTCACATTTCATTAACATTATCAACAGTTTTTTAAGCAGTTTTCCAGTGCCACTTCCAATCTGAACTATTTTGAAGGCTAAATGTTAAGGGTAGACTGTCAAACTGAGAGACAGAAAATCTGTCATTTCAAAACCAGCAGCTGTTTAATAGCCTAACCGTGCATAAATACAGCAATCCCTTCTCTTTCCGAAAGCAGAGGAAAAACCCAGTCCAGATCAGACACGTAGTTAACGACTGCAAATGCCACCTGAGATGGCACTGCTTCCCTTAGACACAATACAGACTATAACAGAGCTGTATGGAAGTCAATTACTAATTCCACATCTTTGTATCTGTTTGAAACTTTAATGAAAAAGAAAAAAAAAAGAAGAAAAAAACCCAACAGACACAACAGAGAACCCACCCCCAGCCAGGAGAGGAATGCAGAGGCAGAGAGGAGGTCATGGTCTGACGTGTGGGTGGCATTCCTGAAGTGGGGGGGTGGGAGAGCCTCCTAAAAAGCCATCATTTCTTGTGAAATGATCCATTTAGTTTATTGTAAGTCTGAAATCCATATTCTTTTATGAAAAATAATTAAGACTGCAAACTTCCAGAGCGCTGATAGTGTTCAGCTGGACTGGAACGCAGACAACAAATGCTACAGAATAATTAGGAAAAAAATTTAAATGGAATTTATAACAGATGAAGCATGTTGCTCTTAATAAACAACAGAAGTGTTGTGCCTAACCATTAACACTGCCTGATGAAAACAGTTCCTCAGTAAATCATTTCCTTCTAAGAAGAAATGTGCCTTAAACGCGTACTTAATCCGTACGTGCTGCATGTATATTTAAGGAAGACCCTGTCAAATTTTCCTCTGGTCTATACAGAAATTTTTGGATGCTATGAACTGTGCAGTGAATAAAGGCACTTCTCATTTTTTTCTCTCCCTTATGTGAGCAGCAATCAAATTAGAGATGAAGGGATCTGCTGTAGCATCTAAGCAAGAAAGACCATCTTCTAAAAAGACCAGAAATAAAGACAGATGAATGAAAGTCAAGCCACAGATGCTGACAGGAAAACAAGCTCATGGTATAAACCAGTTAAAAAAAGAGATTACGGCAAGGAGGACAGGTGTACTACAGTATCATAAAACGACAAAAGGTAAATAAAAGGATGAACGATATCTCAAGGACAGAAGAGAACTGAGAGCAAGAGGAGACCAAAATATCATAAGAAAATGACAGTAGAGAACAAAGGAAAAAAAACCCAAAAGATTCAAATGCAAAAAACATTTTTAGCAGAGAAGAAAAAGGGAGATATCAAGTTCTTACAGATTATGACCTAAGCAATTTATTGACCAAAAAACCAAAATATATGTGTTAAATAACAAAAGCAAAACAGAAACAAAAATGAAAAAAAATTTAAAAATCTGTGTCAGCTAAAAAGGGAGTCACAGAAGTTCAAAACTGATACAGATTTTCCACTGTGCAAGAAGGACAAACAGAAAAAAAAGGCTTCTGCCAGGACAGGTGATGAAGAAATCAGAACATCTGTCTGAATAAACAGGTCCAGAACCAGACAAATCCAAAGGGCTCAGAGCCAGGAGGATTCATCCCAGATCACTGAAGGAAGCAGCGGTTTTATCCAAATGAAAAAAAAATAATGTGTCTTTTATACACGTATTTTTAACTGAGTGTGACATACTTTCTTCTTGCTTCAATTGTCTTAAGTACTTTTCATGGGGTAGAGAATGAGGAAGACACACAACACACTGAAACAATGAAGAAAACTGCACCAACGTCAAATGCGCCACTATGTTTACCATGTGCAGCACAGGCTCACAAAGAGGAACTAAACTTGGGCCAGGGAAACACGGCACAGCACTGCTTCAATCAATATACTCATTTCCTTGGTCTTACAAGCTCATAGCTCACCAGTCATGATTTATTCATCTATAAACTGGTGATACTACTTCATTGCCAATGTTGTATTTATCAATGCCTACAGTTACTTGAAAAATGTAAAATTTTGTTCATGTGACTACCTTTAGAAAATAGTGATTGTATTGGTTTGAAATTCCCCAGGTTTCATGAGCAACTTAGCAACACTTGGAAATATTACCAGGTCCATAACACACCTGAAGTCAAGGGTACCTGGCTGTTGACTTTACTGGTCTTATTTATCTAAAGCTGTAACATCTCGTGTGATAGCATTCAAAAGGAATGTAACTGGTGTTTGTAAGTGGATTGGAGAGAGATCAGAATCTGTATTTACTTTGTAACCCGAGAACACTAGCGTATGGAAGACAGACACTTATTATTTTTTGCATGTCTACATCTTTCAGATGAGATTCAGCCATATTACCCAATAAAATGGACCCTGAAGTCTTCATCAGGAAATGCCAGTTCAGAGCAAGAGCTCAGAGACCACCTTTAAGTTCTGCAGAGAAAAGCAGATTTGCCAGGAATGACCAATCTACCTTGTAGTCATATTAATCCATTATGCAGGAATCCTTTCATTTTGACCCAAAACATTGTCCTGGTTCTTACTGCATAGTCTCTGTTCTCTACAGCCACCAAAGCACCTACCCGTGTGCCTAAAGCAACTGCACAATGAGACCTTTAAACTGACAAGAACAGATTTGGCTCAGTTGCACGGCCTTGCAAAATGTTTCCCTTAGTTTGAAAACCTTTTTCAGTTTCTTACCTCTACATATATTGGCCCATTCTCAGCTACAGAGAAGAGTCCTTGGGAGGGAGCAAGGAACAGGTCTGTTTTGTACAGCTCCATGTTGAAGGTCACATTGGTGATGTGTGGTTCAGGAGGCCAGAACATGCCTCTGTCATCCTCTGGCTGGGGCAGTGTGCAATTAAACTGAAATGAAAAAGCAATACAAATACATCCTGAGTCAGGAGTGGTAGCTGGGTAAGGATAAATTTGGAGTGTACCATACAGGCCCACCCACATCCCATCAACTTAGTGCAAATCTTCAATAGGGTCACAAGAAATAGAAGTGAGAAGAAATGTGTTAAAAGGCAAATTAATTGCTATACAATTAATGCAATTCATGTGAAGTGCCTATTACAATAGGCATTCCTCTACTGTCAGGTGCAAAACCAAGAGTAACATACCGCTATTTCAGGCCAGCTTGAGAAAGCAACATCTCCCTCATCAGCATCCCCTGGAAATCCATTATCACCTGATTCCATGTCATCATCATCAAAGCCGCTGCTTTCAGCTGGTGATGACAGCTGAATGACAATCTGCGCAAAGGTATTGCAAGCACATAAAATTAGGTGATAACTGAGCACTCTCTTCATGGTTATTATTTTCTGCTCTCTTCAGAACAATGCAAAGGCCAAAAGAAGTGCACCAGCTAAGCAGATGGTGAAAGCACATCTTAAATAGCCTTGTGCTGAGCACGTAACACATGTAGGTTGTATTTTAGAGAATGCCCTTTAGTTTTTTTCCAGAATTCAGAGCCAGCAAAGACACCAGTCTGGGTGCTGGTGTCTGAATGAGCACCCTAGCATTTCCACTCTATTTCTAGTATTTCTATAACCAACAGTGGAAAAAGAAATGTATTTCTGAAGTGACTTTTTGCAACTTACAGTTTTCCTTAATGCACTCATGGAAAATCAAGGAAAGTGTTAGGATGACTAGAGGATTTTCTCTACTGTTATTTGCATATTTTTTGTAGATACGTACACCCAAAACCATGATGTCCCTTTCTTCATTTTTCCATTCTTTGTTTTTCTCTGAATTTTTACTGAATTCACCCCCCCTTTTTTTTTCCTCCTTTGCAAACTTCTCTATTTCTTCACCTGAAAATTCCCATTTTTGTTTTCCAACATTCTGCACTCTGCTTCTGTATGCCCTGCAGCTCCTCAGGTAGCTCCCTCCCTTCCAGGACTACCTCTTTGTTTTCTTGGACATAGAGCAACTGCTACGAAGTGATATAGACACTCTAAGACTCCACTGCATGGGATTTATTTTTAAGGAGAAAGGTTCACAAATTCTGAAAGATATCATACATGATTTGGAGTTTAAGTGAGTAGCCAAGGCTATTAAAAGACATGATGGAGAAAGGAGAGAAGGCAAATATCCATTTTAGTTTGGGCCATAATAGAATATAGGGACAATGACAGTATTTAGCTCCAGACACGTGCTGTTCTGTAGTTTGGAGATGTTTCTATCCACAGTCTTGGTTTGGGACTGTTTCTAAAGTTAGGTGCTACAGACTTGCCAGTATAGAATGGTTTTAACCAGGCAAGGTCAGATCAGATTGCTTTAGCTGTGTTTGGGTTGGACCACAGGCTTTCCATCATTTGCCAGGGTTACTTCTATGTACTGGAAAGCTCCAGCGAGAGAAACATGTCATAACTTTCCAACCCAGATTAGCTGCACTCTACTCAAGCTCATACGCTGAGCCAGTCTGGAAACAGTCATTTAGAACCTAAGTGTGCTCCTTAGCATCATCACTCATATACAAGTACTCAAAGTCCCTTCATCATGTACATCAACTGATAGCAAATATGAATCCAAACTATAAGAGAGAAGCAGGCACAGATAATGTTTTTCCTCACATTTTGAAAGCCTTTCTCATACACAATTTTGGGAAAAAAAGTTTAACTTAAAATATTTCAGAATACAAATTAAATGGTATTGCTTTGTGCAGTCACAAACCTTTATTCCTATTTCTCCTTACAGTCGCGTAGCACTGCTTATATACCAGTACATAGCAAAAGCTGGTGCAACTTCTCTGAGACTGGTACAGACGGTCCCCAAAGCGCAGCCACGCAGTTTTGTAAAAGTATTTAACTCCAGCTCCTCCTTTTTCCTTTGGGATATTATCTGACCACAGAAGCAGACTGAATATGCAGCCTTCATCCCTCCTTGAATATAGGGACTGTAGCTGCAACTAGCTTTGAACTAGACAGGAAAAGATCAGGATGCCTCCCCTTTCTGCTAAGACTAAAGCTAACTACAATAGCTTCCTTGTACTGCTATGATGTGCAGCGCAGAGGCTCCTCTTTGTAAAATACTCACAGAGTTAAAATAAACAATCTTGTTGAAGATATATGCTGTCCGAGTCCCGCATTTGTTCAGCAAAGACTCCAAAATGAAATGGGTACCATTCATCCTGGCTTTGCAAGAGTGATCCAGCAGCGAGAGCTCTGTCCTTGTGTAGCCGCTAGCCTGAAACAAAGGCACTTTGTAAGTGGCTGAAACACAATTGTGTTAGGCTCTTGCTTAAAGCACAGCTCAGAACACTGCTCATGACTGCTGATAGGAGGAAGTGAAGTTCATTGTACCGACATCCAGGGAAGGTCACTCTCAAAACGCTGCTATACAGGACAGACAGGGAATAAATTTAACATGGAACAAAGAAAACAACAGGTTCATTATTAATCCGCCAATTAATAATGCTGAGTCTGTTTGGTCTGAAATGAGCTAAAAATGCTGTCTGTATCAGGCTCTTTTCCACAATGCAAATGGACACAAGCAACCTGTCAGCTGGTAGATGGTAAAGAGATCTATTCAGGTCTCACAGAGCTATCAAAAGCAGCTTTTTTCTACTTTGGAGATTAAAAACTCAGACTGATGGTTGAGTACAGTAACTTTTTGACAGAACCAACTCTGCAAAACTTTAATCAGAAATCCCTCTACAAACTACCAGATTGTTGGGAAGAGGAAACATGACCCTAAGTTATAGCAAAGGATATCTACAGTATAGTTTCCACACCAAACTATTTTTTGGGAAGTTGCATGGTGATGCCTGTAGATCTTAGAATGTTTATTTTTTCAATCAAAACACCAATAGGAAAAATTTCTTCACTGAAAGGGTTATCAAGCATTGGAACAGGCTGCTCAGGGAAGTGGTTGAGTCACCATTCCTGGAAGTATTTAAAAGACGTGTAGATGTGGTGCTTCGGGACATGGTTTAGTGGTAACTTGGCAGCATTAGGTTTACGGATGGACTCAATGATCTTAAAGGTCTTTTCCAACATAAATGATTCTATGATTCTATGAAGTAAAATGGTCGGCCCAAAAAAGCCTGCCCAAATTTGAGAATAAGAGATCACACCAACCTGCAGAGAGTCTTTTTCCACAACTACTGTCATGGCTTTGTCATCACACTTTATTGACAGGGCTACACCAGCGCTGCCCTGAACCTCTTCTGGTTCTTTATGTTTTGAGAGGGAATGCTCAAAGTCATGATTTATTAATGTATCCACCGAATCCCTAGATGGGAAGATTCCTTCTCCCACTGTGTCATGTCTTCCTCTGTTAATGTGAAAAGGAAAACCCAGGCCATCACTTAACGCAGGATTCTTTGGGGCAGGCAGTGGGTTAGCACCCAGCAATTCTGTCAGCTCCGGAGGAAGGGAATGGTCTTCTTCATCATTCATCTCTTCTAAAAAAAATAAGGGAAAGAAAGAACATTAGGTTATTCAATAATTTTCACTAAAGTCTTCAGAACTAATCATTTTCATACAAAAAAACCCGAAACATTATCCAGAAAGGAAGCTCTTGAAGGACATCCAAAGCAGCATCTTTGTACTTTTCAGGTAACTAGCCACAATTCCTCTACTAAGGGTTTACTTGTCACTGAGGCATCTAATCTTGGTATATTTAGTCCCTGCTATAAATCTGCCTCACCAAGAGCTGAAAATGAGCTTTGAGGAGTGGGCAACCACAGAGGTAAAAGAAACATCCCATCAGCAAATACACTATTTTAGTGCTGCTGAAATAGCCTAGGTACAAATCATTGGGTGAAATTCTTCCATTACCTGCCCTATCACTGTTGTGGAGCTACTGACATAACCAGAATGAAG
Source organism: Limosa lapponica baueri (assembly GCA_002844005.1). Classification (NCBI taxonomy): domain Eukaryota; kingdom Metazoa; phylum Chordata; class Aves; order Charadriiformes; family Scolopacidae; genus Limosa; species Limosa lapponica. Next base: position 169,033 of record KZ505681.1, on the reverse strand, counting down.
TTAAACAAGAGTTAACTTTGTACAAAGTAAATGAGAACACAATCTCCTGGCTTCTACACGAGACTGCTCAGGACAGAAGTCTCAATATCTGGCCCAAGCAGATAGTTATCTGCAAACCATGAGAGTGCAATTGATAAAATTAATGTGAACATAGACTTTATCAAAACAGAAAAGTATTTTCATTAATTAAAATTAAGAATTTGTGAAAAAGCAGATGCAACACCACTAGCTTTGATGGACCCAGACATCTTTACATCAGCAATGGCTTCCACCAAATAATTAGATTTTTTCTTTTAATGGTTGTATTTATTCCATTTGCTCAGACTTTTCTGGTAAGCCAGTTTTATCTGTAAACAATTTTAAAATTTATTCAATTTTCTCAAGGAAACACTGTGCTGACACATCAGTGAAAGAAAAAAAACACATTAATCAATGCTGGATTTATTAACTAACAAGATATTCAGTTGCTAAAGTCCCTTCCAGTGAACACTGAGCATGGTCAGCTATAACAGCTTGTGAGTTAGATAAACTATAACCATTTAATTCCACCAACATGTCATGAAATAATGCAATTTGCCTGGACTTTTATAATCAGAAAGCCACAGATTATTTTTTTTTAACCAGCATTCATAAATCTACCAGCATTCTTGATGATGAGCAGTGAAAGTAGTGCAAGCCCCCACAAAAAAAGCTTCAAAACTGAGAAAGCACCTTTCAAATCATCACATTCCTGGAAATACAAGATATATTTTTTCTGTATGTTTCAAGCTTACCTGTATCTTCAAGTTGCAGATGAAATCTGTTAGCAACAGGAGCTTTTGTGTAGGAAGTAACTGGACTATAGTTATGCTCATAAGCCCACTTGATCAAACTCTCATGTGATGAGGGAATATCAGGTATTATTGATTTACTCATAGTCATGGACCGTTCTGTTTCCTTTCCAAAACCAATACTATTTGATGTCTGAAAACAAAGAAAAACTTGGTTCATAATTTACCATTTAAGGCTACTTAAAACAGAATAACGACACTGACTGAACATGTTTTTTACTCTATTTTACTCTATTAAATAACAGCAAACTGAGAACACCTGGGAAATAAACCAGTCTCTGCCACCTTAGGCACAGAACTGCTGCACACACAGAGAAAAGCCTCCCCTTCCTCCCAGCCTCTGCCTGGAGTACAATAAATCAAGGTAGTCAGAAACTGTTAATCCCTAAACGAGATGAAGATATATTTACAGCCATTTGTATAATGCCATATTTTCTTCAAAACTGAATTGAAATGACTTCTGAGGTGAGATGAACTCAAGATGACAACTGATTTTTCAGATGTCCCCTTCATTTCTTTGATTAGAGCACTACTTAAGCTACATATGGGAAAACCTTTGGTCAAATGAGCATTACTGAAAAAGGCAAAACACAGCATGCTCATGAAGTAAAGCTGATATCAGCTAATGCTTTAAAGTCAGCTAGCACCAAGGACAGTCTGAGCTTCATACTAGAAATGTTGAATATGTTAAAAAGGACGGAATTAAATGCTTAATAGAGTGGTAAGTGAGAGCATGTACATTTATGCAAGGCCAAACTACTTAAAAGACAGAGTATGCTTTCCACATAAATAACATTTAAAATTCAATTTACAATAGAAGTTTTACACAAACACATCAATACAGAAACTCATAAATGCACTTGCTGATCTCTTAGTTTTATTACTAAATAATTTACAAATAATGGCTTGTCAAAGTTGGCCATGAGTACAGACGAGTCACACAGTCAGTTAGCTTTTGCTTTACCGTAAACGTTTTGAAAAATTTCAAATTTTCTTGTCCAAATGTGGAAGTCGAAGGAATATAACAAACACCTCTAGCTGTTAGAGGGGCAGTTAGAAAACATTAACTGGTATTACACTTTAAAATTGCTTTTAAGTGCTTAGCATCTTAAACATGTATTCACACAAAGCTAAACAGATACATATTTATTTTTGCACTCACAACATTATCATTATCACTACAACAATCATGTCAATGATGACAGAACAAGCTGAACATACACACAGCAGGAAAGGCACGATGACCCACTTCTCAATGATTTCTGCAATGTGACTGAATTGCACTTTCTATATGCCAATGACACCACTGAATGCTCTACAACAAACACTTCAATTTCCACGCCTGCTTACCTTCTCCATAGAATCACAGAATGATATTGGGTTGGAAGGGACCTCTGGAGATCATCTAGTCCAACCCCCTGCCAAAACAGGTTCACCTAGAGCAGGTTGCACAGGAACTTGTCCAAGCGGGTTTTGAATGTCTCCGGAGACGGAGACTCCACCACCTCTCTGGGCAACTTATTCCAGTGCTCTGCCACCCTCAAAGTAAAGAAGTTCCTCCTCATGTTTAGATGGAACGTCTTATGTTCAAGTTTGTGCCCGTTTCCTCTTGTCCTGTCACTGGGCACCACTGAAAAAAGACTGGCCCCATCCTCTTGACACTCACCCTTCAAGTATTTATAAGTGTTGATCAGATCCCCCCTCAGTCTTCTCTTCTCCAGACTAAAAAGATCCAAGTCTCTCAGCCTTTCCTCGTAAGAGAGATGCTCCAGGCCCCTAATCATCTTTGTAGTCCTCTGCTGTACCCTCTCCAACAGTTCCCTGTCCTTCTTGAACTGCGGATCTCAGAACTGGACACAGTACTCCAGATGGGGCCTCACCAGGGCAGAGTAGAGAGGGAGGATAACCTCTCTCGACCTGCTAGTCACACTCTTCCTGATGCACCCCAGGATGCCATTGGCCTTCTTGGCCACAAGGGCACATGGCTGGCTCATGGTCATCCTGTTGTCCACCAGGACCCCCAGGTCTTTTTCCTCAGAGCTGCTCTCCAGCAGGTCAGCACCCAACCTGTACTGGTGCATGGGGTTATTCCTCCCCAGATGCAGCATCCTACACTTGCCCTTGTTGAATTTCATCAGGTTCCTCTCTGCCCAACTCTCCAGCCTGTCCAGATCTTGCTGTACAGCAGCACAGCCTTCTGGTGTGTCAGCCACCCCTCCCAGTTTTGTATCATCAGCGAACTTGCTGAGGGTACATTCCATCCATTCATCCAGATCATTGATGAATATATTGAAGAGGACTGGACTCAGTACTGACCCTTGGGGAACAATCCATCATACAGTCTCCATCATGCAGGTTTCGTTTTTTTCTTTTTAAATCCCCATTGTTTTCCCTCAACATGAACAAATCTTAATTCTCTTTCACTCTAGAATGTCAAAAGATAGGCTGCACTGATCTCTTTTGCCCACATCGCTTTTATACAGTGGTGGTACGGACCTGCTACCCAGCATCACAGAGCTCAGTTGCATTTCTGTGCCTGACCTCAGAAACTGAGCTTTTGAACCAAGCAGTGAATACAGCTCAGAGAGTCCCACCGGAACGGCACAGTTTACTTTTAGCTCCCTCCCTCATCTCTTCCTAATGACCCAGTTCTGCATCCTTTAAACACTTACAGCTTTGAAACTGAAGTTTAAGGGAACTTTAGTTGCAAAGTGTCTTGGTTTGTGTATACTGTTACTAGTACAGTTATCAGTGACTAGCAAAGGCCACTGAAGATAAGAAACAAAAAGGAAGCAATAGGTATCCTAAATTTTAGTGTCTGGTTACCGTTTTGGATCAAATAATTTTTTATTGTTCATCAGATACAAATCTGGCCATGATTTATCACACATTTTCGTATTACCACACGGCTTTCACTGATTGGAATTACTCTATCCTGACTTTGCTGGATCTCCCTCTCTGCTTTCCTTTTCTTTTTTGTCATGAGGAGACAGCTGAACAAATATTATCTCAGAATTTTACTGTCCTAGCTGGCGCCTGACCATGTCCAGGGCTTGTTTATACCTCTCCACTCCACGCTGAGCCTGTAAATGTTCATCGCCTTAATGAAACAAAACCGAGCACAAGGGTTTGCGGGAATAGACACACCTTCCTTCACTTGCCTGCCCTGCTAACACCTTCACACGCAGTGTAGGAAACTAGGCAGAGCCACCTACCAACCTACTCAGAACAGAGAGAGACCTTTTCAGAAACAGCTGGGCAGCTGTTCTCATGTAAAGAACAGTCCCTCCAAGCTTCTGAAACCCTCACAGGCTTGTTCTGCCCATTTCACCTCTCTTCCTCTTTGCTCCTCAACACACTTATTTTCTTTCTGCAGTTTCACTTCTTCATCCACTGTGCTACCCACAGCTTTGTAAAAGGACCCCAAATCCAAAGGACGCAATGTGAACGGCAGTCTGTCCATAAGCATGGGGCTGATGGAAGGACAGAGTGCAAACAGGAATTAAACACAGCCTGGGAGGAAAGCGTTACATGTGTATTATGTGCAATTACTTCACCTAAAATATTCCCATTTTTACTTAGTTTTGTGTCCACCCTTTTTCAGAGTTTCAAGAAACACAGCAAGCTGGGAGATGAGCTAGATGACCTCAAAAGTCTTTTACATATTTGACTGTGAACTTAGACCTTAATAACTCACAGTCCTGGGTTTGAGGCAGCTTAGCACTAACCTTTCCCTCTCGGTTTGCCAATCCCCTCAAGACAATTCTGATTCGTACTGAGGGCAAGAAGTTAGGAAAATTGAAGTGCATGGAACTGATTCAACTAATAAAAAAGAACATTGTGAAACATTACCTAATTGTTTAGTAATGTTTTTATGCATTGTCTAAATTTGGGCTTGGAAAGGCCTTCAGCTTAATAGAGATACGAACAGATCCTAAATACTGGATGTACAGGCATTTTAATGATACGGGGGTGTTCAGTTCCCTCCCACACTCCCCTCGAAATAAAGGAGAACAAACACACATTCAGAAAATGAAGCATCTATAATAAATGAAGCAATATAGCAAATGGTTACTCACAAATCCTAACATAAATATACAAAGCCTTTTATATACTGACATTTCCATATATAGTACTTTCTCTTTTTGTTAGTCTAAATAAAATATTACCTTCTGCCCCTCATTACAGAAAGAATTTTCACTTATACTTTTTACTTCTACTTTCAATAATTAATAAAGAAGAATAGCAGCCTTGCTTTTCTATACTCAGGTGCAGCACTTCAGACACTTTAAAATCCTCTAGAATTCCTCTCCCTGAAAATTAATCGTTCACAAAGAGGTAGCTTCATGGATATGAAATATAGTACTTTAGCTATCTCCAAGCATGAAGTGCACAATTCTCTATCCTGTGGAAGTAGACCCATATAGGTCTAATTATAGAGTGGTGAATTTTATGGAATAATTTAGAAGGAAACTTTGAAGTCAAGCATTGGGTTTTGCCCTTCTGCTTATATATGTGGCAGTCCTGGGTAACTAACCTTGATCTTTCTCTTTAAGGGCTGATTATTTAGGACCTGCAGAATGACCAGAACATCCTTTCCTGTCCTAAGATAAAGATGTGTCAAGGATTAAAAGGGAACTTCATCATCCACGCTAAATAATGTTTCCATTCAATTTTCTGAGCAATACCATAATTTATTTTTTTTTTCTTTCCTCTACTCTCAAAATCTAGCATGAAATCCTGCCTACTAATCTGTCCTCTTAGAAGACTTAGATCAAGCAGCCTTTGGATCCTGCCAGAATTGCCCTTGCAGTCATTAAAAGGAGAAAGCTACTAAGCAAAGTAAAATTCTTATAAATAAAATAAATTCTTATAAATACAGATAGTTGGAGTCTGAAAATGTATCTGAGCTACTGCAAAATTGTAAATCAGGAGGCCACTGGGTGGTCCGGAGCAAACATTCAGCTCAACTGTACAGCGTTCTCCTAACTGATCGCTTAAGACAGAAATAGGCCACACTTTTATAGGCGGCGAGATCAGTCCGATTTTATTTATTTATTTATTTCAGGGCAAGGGAAAACACATTTTCTTAGTAGAAATGCTTCTGAGACACAAAGTGTGTACAAAAAAATCATTCTGAATCAGAACCTCCAATTATGCATAAGTATAGTTTCAGAAGTTTAGCTTTAGAGATCCTGGGTTTCGTTTTTTAAAAACTTATTATTTGCGGTCTGAGGAGAGGTAAGGCCAAGTTGACCAAACACTTGCTGGGGACAGAAGTACTGGCAGGGAAGAGGGCTAGAGACTACTGCAACCACAAGCAGAAGGATTAAAAAAGTTTCCACTTGTAAAGGGATGTGGGTGTGTGCTGCATATCGAGGATTACCCATTCTGCGCCCATGGGCATCTTTCCAACTTCTGAGATGAAACTGTAGATCCACTCACCAAAGTAACCAAAGTAACAGCAAAAAGGGAGACGGACATCCAACTGGGTGTTTAGGGTACTTCAACAGAAGTCGAAAAGACACAGACCCTAAATCCTTGCACTAACCACTTGGCTTGGCTTCTGTGATGTGCTGGTCAGCTTAATAGCCCATATATTAAAGGTTAGTGAGAAAAAAATACGTGGTTTCTGTATTTACTCCTTGAAATGCAGTAATAATTAAAAAAGCAGCTAAGAGAGAAAACATTCAGAAATCAATATGATTTAGCACTATATCACATTTAAATGGATTCCATACTATTGCAGGATGATATCTCTCAAAAAATAAAGGTGCCTTAACTTACAATCACTTCCAGCTTTCCCTGGACATCATGCGACTTGATAACCCAATTGACAGACTTTTTACACTTGAGGATAAGTACGATGTCTCTGACAAGTTTGGCGCCTGGTTGAGATGGTTTAATGTCAACGATTATATCCACCTGGAAAGCACTGCATGTGGAAAATAGAGAGAAAGTTAGACTAGAATGCCAGAAATTTTCAGCTATCAACCTTCTTCCAATCCATCATGTTTCCACTGTCTGGCCAGCTGATTAAAATGCTGGAGATTATCCCAGGCAACACAACATGTGCAAAACAGATTGTTATTCCACATACGCTTAAATGATTTTGCATAACAATAGAAACAAATACTTTTTAGGCAAATAATATTTTTGTCTCTTGTTTACAAACAGTGTGCTACTTATTTCAGCTATTATTTGCAGCAGGTTAGTTATATGACTAGCAATTTGATTTATAAAGTAAATATTGGTATTTGTTTCACTGTGACAGTGCCTAAATATAGCTGTTTCAGTTTCCTCTGGCTATAACTGTATTAAAGCTCAAAATAATACCTTAAAAAAGGCAAACAGACAAATTAAGCAGGTTAATACTAAAAAAATGCACAAATACTATATTGGGGAGTGTCTCTGCCTAGGCAGTTAAATTGTGGAAATTACTTTTCTTAGGATCTGCATGTGTTGAGGAATTAAGCCATGTATTCAGTTTCCAATATTTCTGGATAAATACTTACTTTAAAAAGAAAAGAAAAGAAAACAGATGTCCAGCCTACTGCTTGCTGGAAAATAGATGAGTGCTATCCAGATTTTCAGGACCTTGGTAAAATAAGTAGAGCAAATGGCTTTGTACCCATCAATAACATCTTGTCGAGTAAAATACTATTTCAACAGAAAAACCTTTACTTCCAGATCATCTTATGGGGTCATATGTCACAAGAACGTGCTCATCCCCAAGTAGCAGGTTTCAACTAATATTCTGCACTGAGACTGAGTGTATCTTGGGACCCTCATTTCACCTCCTGCAGTTTTACACGTGCCCGGCTCAGCTTCTGTATGTTTCTTTGTGGATATAAACTTTGTAAAGATAGCTGCGGAGAACACATAAAACTAAGAACAAAGCAAGATGAATATAACTTACTACTTTCTTACTTTTAATAAAAAAATATTTAAACATTTTGCAGTGTTATCATCTGAAAAACGAATTCCTATCATACTATCAGCCCAAGCCAAAAGCCCAGAGGGCTTGGAGACCAGGCTGTCATTGCATAATGCTGCCAGGGACTTAGGATGATGTTGATACTAAAGAACAGCTCTGTTCAGGATGGGGCTGCAACTCACGCCACACAGAGGCAAATCATTTGGGCTTACCTGCTCCACTTCCGCTACATCTCAGCACTTTCTTAACTCTCCCAAGGTCGGTAGGCAAGAATAGTCTCAAGCTTTGGCTTCACCATCTTGCAATGAGATAATTACTCTTGCAAAGACCCCTACTCCCACCTCTATCTCCCTGTGTGATTTCCTCATTAGGGATGGCATGTGCTCAAATGTAACTGCAGGAGGAGCACAACTGGACAATGCTGGATATCCAATGTCTGCAGTACGCAGACAGGATTTTAATTCTACCTTATCTCTGATGAAATTGTACCTCTTACAAAAGGGAAAATCATCTAAGTTTGATAGCAAATTTCTGTTCTAGCAACAACACTCAGCACTTATGAAACGCTTTTCCAGGTATGACTATCTGAAAAAAACGCCATTCATGTGCTGCCACTAAGACCTAGGACAGAGCAGCAAAGGATGAATGTTTTGAATGTCTTACCTTCCAAGGGTACCTTTGACAATTTAAATAACCCTTGTAATGTGTACAAAGAGTTAAGTAATTTTCACTAGCCACTAGTTATAAATCGTTTTGGTCAGTGGACCACAGTCAACCCTTAACATTTCTTGCAATTATCAAACTGTCCCTAAGACTCAACTGGAAATTTGACAGAAAATATTGTTACAATTCTGCAGACCAACTGTGAAACAATTACCATGGACTGCAGATCACTTGCAACTTCTGGATCACTGTTTGGGAATCACTGCCCTAGGCCTTGCTGCCAGTCATCCCTACCTGTGACAGGTCAGGATTACTTTTAACCCCTCTCTCACCTCCTCCTACCGTGGTCCCATCTTAAACCTGCTGCCCTTATTCATATTCCCCTTATTCACCTAATTCTTGGAAAAATTTGATTGATTGAGCAAGAAGAGGGGCATGATACAATCCACAAAAACTGTGCTTTGCAGACTTTTCCAGAAAAAACCTGGGATCATGAAGCAGAATCCCAAATCTTTACATAATGAAGAACTGATTTCTATTGAAGGCAAATTACTAAGTTCCAAGATCTTCTTGTAAGGATGAAATGGCTCCTGTCAGTTGATTTTCAACAGACAGGTGAAATCACAGCTAATGAAATCTTTAGCTGTGATTTCAAACAGATTTAGTCTATTTAAACAATACTTTACCTGTATGGATTGGAATTTGGAGTGATTAGTTCAATGATATGAACTTCTCTTTCTTGGACAAAGTTAGACATAAGGCACCCTTCTGCTGTTTTTGGTTGTAGGTATCCCGCAAGATAATTTAAGGAGAGAAAATTCTTTTTTATGTTGCACGAGGGAGGAAAAACTTGATCTGGAGGGGGAAAAGAAAAAGAAAGAATATGCACCTTTACACATAGATAACAGCTTACATGCATGTACGTACCGTGTCTACTTCAATGTGCCACTATATTTTATGACATAGGTCTTTATAGGCTAAAAGGTATATCTACTATCTACCATAAACACTTAAAACAAATCAAGATAATATTGAAAGGGAGATCACTGTTGCAACAACACACCACAGCTCTGATGTAAAAATAGATATTTCTAAATGGAATGCTTTCTATTTACAGATTTAAACATTTCATGAAAGAAAAATCCCGACAAAGAGAAATCTGAAAACAATACTGAAGCAAAGTATGTAAGCATTTTTCAAAATTAATAAGATGCATTTAATTTGTCCCTTGCACCTTTAAAGAAAAGGTTTCTTTCTTTTGAAATTAACTCATAGAAAACTTCTGTGATCAATTCCTTCTCCCTTTAGAAATGTTTTATTCCTGTTATTATGAACTTACCATATTTAAAAGACCACAGAAAGTATTTTCTATTTCCTCACTCAATATATTTTTCTATATATTGTTTAGTCAGAGTCAGTGTTGTCTAGAAATACTGTGGTTCTCTTGTGCATGGAAAATTGAATATAGCAAGAAATGGATGAAATCAGTTGTTGATATTAAGGAAGCCTGACCATAATATCCATAACTGAAATGAAGAAATTCTAGAGTAGATATTCAATCTCTTTTTTTGGTTTTAACTGCCTAGCTGATCACAAGCATTAACGAGTGTACAATGCAAAACATAAAAAATAGTCACTTGGTGTGAAGTATTCATGCACAGCCTACATTGCTGTATGCCAAGAAGCAATATTTCCATTGAAAAATAGGAATGCTTTGTATTTCTGAGATGGTTTTACATACAATTGTCATAGTATGCAGGAGGACTAAGTATCATATTCAAAAAGTCTGTAAGAATATAATTCCAAATGGCTGGCTTTTTGACCTTTGCTTTACAAAGGCGGCTTTCCTGTTAAGGTCACTAGCAAGACAGAAAAAAGAAAAAAATCAAATATAATGCATTATGCATGTAAAACTGTGGACCACCTCTTAAAAGCTGAGACCACTGTTAGCACTTGCTCCCTAAATGAGAGCTGAAATGTCATCCCTGAAGCGCATTTGTGTGCAGTACACAACTTTGCAGGGAGACCAGACTCCTGTGACCCCGGCCACTGCAAAAAACAATTAGGGGAGTTTCTTCTCCTGATCCTACACAAAGTAGTCTTTGAATGTTAACCTTGTCGTCTTCCCTACAGAATCTATGAAAGCTGTATGAGGCTATAACTATTCATACTGCCCAAGCAAAGCACTCCTCTAACATCTGGCATGTGCCCTGCCAGATTAGCCTTGAATGCAGCTGCAGTTCTGCCAGCTCCTCCCACAACAGCAGAGAATGGAAAATGATCCCAAATGGTCTACATTGAGCTTGAATTTATATATATACATACACACACAGACAGAGATACTAGGTATTTGCTTCTCAGGTGCTGTACAACACAATTCAGGCAGTAAAATAACAGCCTCTGAGCAGCCTGTGGATAATTACCACACGTGCTATCATTTGCCATTGCAAATAACTTGGTTCCTGCTCCTGGCACTTCCATTAAACGTCTCTGGAGCTCTCAAGAGCAGCCGCTCTGGCTGCCCCCAGCGCGGAGGCTCCCCAGCCTGGGCCTCCGCTCGATAGCACGCTTCTCCTCTGCAACAAATTTTAACTCCCTCACTGGCTACTTGGCGTACACATTTACTTCCCCCCTTCACCAAAATCTGTTTACTCTCATCCATGCCAGCTACCAAGATCTGGCCTGGAACAGAAAAGAAAAGGGGATCCATTTTGTCTTTCTTTGCTCACTGCACTTCTTTTCTTTTTTAGTTTCAGGGCTGTCTACTTACTTTGGAAAGGGACTGCAGGTGCCTGCAATCAATTAAAAACCTTACTAAACCAGCCAGCAAACAGTCAATTTACGGACCCTGTGCCTCTCCAATCTCCACAGGCTCCCAATACGGGATCAGACGTGAGGCTGTGCTGTGCGAAGCAGCTGGCAGCCGCCTTAAGGCCCCTCGGGCCTGCACCAGGCCGCTCCCGTGGGGAGGGAGCGCCGCACACGGGGGTCTGCAGTTTCGGTGGGCAGCACCTCCATTTCACAGACAAGGATGGACACTGTCTGCTCTGTTCTGCACAGATTAGGTGTCATCCACAGGTTCTTGGCTAAACTGGACACAAGCTGAGTATCCCAGCATAAAATCACGAGGAGTTTTTTGTGAAAATGAGGGCTGTTAACCAGGTGTTGCTCTCCAGGACAGGCGCCCTGGGCAGCAGCAGTTCCATTCAGCAATAAAAATGCCATCCAAGCAGAGCTTGCCTTTCAGAGTCTGAGCTGGGGATAAGCGAGGCATTTGCGATTTTCCTCAGCCACTCTGATGGCAGGTCTTTTTCGAGTGTATTTTGGGGTTTACCAGCCCTTAGCACGAGGGAGGTCAGATTCTCAACTTACATTTAAGGGGAAGGGGAAGGGGCTGCAGTGATCTCTGCAGGGAGGGTGGAAACTCTCGGCAGTACTCACCCCCCAGCAGGACACACAGCTATAGCCTGACACAACACACGCACCTACAAGTATTAAAACCAAGCAAGTGGGGTGTGCAGGATACATGCACTCGTGTGTACAGACCACAAATTCAGAGTCAGGACTGAAGCCTTAGCTTATGCCAGGACAGGAGCCCGGTGTTAATGACTGTAAACAGATTGTACGTTTTCCAGCCTAGTTATTGTTATGGTTGACTTTTTTTTTTAAATTATTTAGCTAAGAAATGTGTTGAAATTAGGCTCCCTCCAGGCTAGCACACCTGTCCTGGATTTACATTGGTGGTACTGGATGCGTTAGGTAACATTTAGCTAACTGATAAGCCTTCTGGATTTGTACAAACCTATCTTATTGAAGCATTAGGAATTAAACTGACTTCTGCTGAAAAACACGTACTAAGATCACTTTCACCATGAGCAGTCCCTCTTTCTAGAATCTGACAGTGATTATCATTGCAATCACTTTGCCGTCTCCTTCACTACACGAATCAAAGCAAGAACGAGAACCCTGCTTCTTGTGCCCCCTTCCTCCAGACCTTCATTCTGGCCCCTTGAAGTTCTCACTGTGCTCACCATCACCGCTCTATCTGATCGGCCACTCTTTCGAACCAAGAGGATTCAGATGCACTTGGCCCTGACCCAGTTCGCTAACTCACTCAGCTGCCCTCCATTTGCAGCTTCAAAAGTGACTTCAGAGATCCATGGCGTCAGAAGCAGTTTTATTCTACGAAAGATCATCCTTCTTCAGACCTTTTCTCTGGCTTGCCTCTTCTGTTTGTTGTATTGAGATACAGCCTCGACTTCTAAAATGTTACATCTTCCAGTTTTAGATTTTTCTAACTTGAATGAAGCTGAAACATAGATAATTACATGAATACTGCCACTACATTCTGTAACAGTCACGTAGCAAGGAACTACTTCATATGACCACCTATAGATTATGATTAATACTAGCTGTGATTCACAGACTGGCAGCTAAGGGTACCTGACTAAAGCACTTGAGGAGTGTGAGTTTTGTATGAAAAGCCTGAATTGTCCATCAGCATACACTGTGGTTTGTGGAACCCAGTGATTCCATCATTCACTCTGCAGAGACGCAGACCAGGTCCATATCCCACGTGGTTTCCATAGAACTCCTTGCACAACTGCTGCAGTTCAAGAACTGACCCTCTCCCCACCCCTGAACACATGCATAACCCCCACACATATACATTCTTCTGCCAAGAATTTAAATCAAAATCAAATACAGTTACAGCTGAGCTAGTTTGTAGGAGCCTTCTCAGAAACTGTCTATTTTGGTTGCCTGCCAAGTTCCATTTTGTGTACTTACTCCTAATTAAATTGTGTTTTAACACATTCTAAAGATGATGCAAAGCTCTCCTATTTAGCTGCTTTGTTTGACTGGAGACGTGCAAATCAGCAAACAAAATTTTATCTGTTTTCTGACATACCTAATTAAATGTTCATTTCTGCAACGCAGAGACCACTACTCCCATGTATACGTTCCAAGAGCACTTTAATAAGCTAATAAATATATTTCTGAATGATTTTCTGGCATTAAAATCCAAGACTGGTGCCAAGTAGAACAAAAATCACGCAGGGGAATCCTGTACAAATTTGGCAGGCTTTGGATAAAACCAACACAGGCATGTTCCGATTTTGGGGGGCAAGCCTCATGCTTTAGGAAATCAAATGATCAGATACAGGTGGTTAGGAAAGAATGTTTTCTTCACATAAGGTTTTGGGGTTTTTTTGTGTAGCCAACTAGTTCAGCCATGCAGGAGTTTCTCTAGAAACATTGCTGAAGTACTACTAAAATAGGCTGCTGGTGCTAGTAAATGCTGAGCCCACCAGTACTCTTTGAATATTGATAAACTGTTCTATTGTTTTCTACTTTTCCCATCACTGAACTTCTTGAGAGACAACAATTAGTTTCAAAATACCTGGACTACTAGCTGCAATGAAAATCAGTTCCAGTTCACTTTTACCAGCCTTTATTCTTGCTGCTTTTGGTTTAGCCTAAACCTGGATGTTTGCTTTAGCCTGAACTTGGATGACATCTTCAAAGAACAAAAAAACACACTGAATTGCAGGCCATTAGGTAAAGAACACTGACAGCTTAAAACATCCCATACCTGCAAAAAAGAAAATTTTATCCCAGATATCCTGCACAATGGAGGAAAGTGCTCTACCTGCAAAGTTCCTCTTATTAACTATGTATTTTCCAGAAAATGAACCTGAATAGAGGTAAGTAGGGCGTAGACTCCTGAACCAACTGCCTTGATCCAAGAACATAATGAAGAGAAAAGCCCTGGCTCTTATGTTATCCACAGTTTATGACCAAGCTCAGGTGGAATTCCTCTGCAGAAGACATGCTATGTGACCGGCAGCCATCTGAGGGAAAGCTGGAGCCACAAGGTGCTGCAGAGACTCATATTGTTCCAACACTGCTCAGCTACACAGCTATAGCCCAAACCCTACCCTAATGTGGGCCTGTGAAATCCCTGAGGAGTTGGAGTCCTCTCCCACCTGCCTAGACCACCTGATGAATTTGGCGTGCAGCTCACGGGGGCAGGAAATCTTGTTCCCTGGGATGAAAATAAACAAGGACATCAGACTGAGGCAACTTATCTTGGTGAGGAAAGCAATAATTCTTTGCCCAAAGTAGTCTGGATCCTTATACAAGCAAATACGGAAAAAAAACCCCAACAACCTCAGGTCTTTCTAGAAATTACCCCCTACCTCACGTTCTCTACTTCAGTCCTTTAGATGAAGACAACCAAATGATCACCATGAGTAGTTTACTGCTTTTAAAAGGTGAAGCTTTGACTACTGTAAGATTCTGGCTGATTGCATCCACATTAATAGGCATAAAATGACAGCACCAGCATCCATTAAAAGTTGCCTAAATCCAAGGTCTGGACTATAGATTTGGTCTTATTTCTCTGCCTTCCCCTTTCACATCACATCTCTTGGAAAATGAGAGGTATGTTTGAAGATTAAGATTAAAATAAAAAACGTGAAATAATACTACAGCAATACTTAATTCTCACCATCTAGAAGTGCCTATCAATTCTGTTGGTTTTGTTTTGTTTTACCTTCTCCTACTTTAATATAGATGTTTCTTGATATTTTGAGTTCAGTGAAAGATGTTACTGCGCCATATTCCTTCTGGGCCCACTGTAGCAGATGCTCATTTTTCTCAGGAAAAAGCTTTTCTTCCGTTTCTGCTGACAAGGAGAAATTTCCCTTCTCAAACTGAACAACGGAACCTAAAGACACCTGATGGGAATAAAAACATATTTTTAATGTGGTACATTTATCTGCACAGACAGGTAGTGTGTTTAAGCAGTGTAATCTGTCACACCCAAATGCATTCACTGAAGGCGAGTAAGGCTTATTTCCAACAATGCCTAAACTTCACATATTTTAACATCTGCATAATGATTCCTTTTTCAGAAATGCTTTTAAAGATGAAGTACCCATCAGCCCAGCTCAGGTGCACATGGCAACTGACTAATGGAGGGCTCTCAGCCATTCTCTGAAGTTGTACTGCTGCAGAAGTGGTACAACAGTGGTGCAAAGGTAGCTGAGCTGTGGGGGCAAGGGGAGGGCTGGAAGACTAGAGGAAAACTAAGGCAGGAGAGAGTGAGAAGAAGATGGTCTGAGGAACTGAAGGGAGAGAAGGATGTGAAGCTCCATAAACTGCGAACTACTGAAGTAACTCCCAAATCAGAAAGAACACAAGTCCAAGCTCAGCGACAGATAAAGGCCAGCAGAGAAACCCAGAGTGAGGAAAGAGAAAGGCTAAGAGAAAGGGAAGATATTTACTGTTGCTTTATTTACATGAAGTGAGGAAATATTCTAACACACAAAGCAGATGAATTACACATCTTTAAAAAAATCCTTATAAATAGGTTATGTAAACTCAGGTCGACTGGAAAAACTAAAATGTTGTTTAAAATCATCAAAAAGGAAAAAGTAAGTAGAAGTGTAATGGGTTCTGTGGAAAAGCCTAAAATTTTCAAATACAACTTCACTGGAGTGGCAATAGTATCATTCAAGAAAAGAAGAGGGCACAGGGTCAGACTCTTTCAGACTGGGACCTGCTTCAACTTGCGTTGGTCTTGAGAGATAAACAAGTCATTCCAGATTTACTGCAAAGCAAGATCATCCCAACAGCAGCCTTTTGACTCTCCTGTCCCTGCAGAGAGATGTGGCTAACACTTCAGAACATTTGTCAGCTCTCACGATGTCCCTATAGAAACTGGTGAAAGAAGAGCATTCCTTCATCTGCCCAGCCTCAGGAGCTATCATCCATCCATACACTTCACTGTCTCTTCCTTCAAGGTGCTTGAGGACTGCATGCTCTACCTGGCCTGGTGCTTCCATGCACACTTTCACCAAGATCTAAAACGTCAAGTCAAGAATAGCATGTGCTTGAGTGAGAAAGTACAGCAAGATGAATAAGCTTTCAGGTTTGAATACATCAGAGAAGATTTCTTTGGACATATTCCCTGCAGCAGTGTGTAAGCAGTGTTTGACCAGATATAACACACAGCGCCTTCTTCCAGTTTGCTGCAGCAGAGAAGGCTTCAGGAACGAAGTACCATTTTCTTGTGCTGTTCCCAGAGCAGCCCAGAACAAGTGTGAATTACTCTGCTGTTCTCCTCCCCCTTTCCTTTGCCTGTCCTTCTATTAATCCAAATTTCTTTGGTGAAACAAAAATATATTTTTTTTTCTTCAACTGAAAATCCAAAACTACTAATGATGATGATTGGAAGAGTGAAAAATACATCACAACAATTTCTAACCTGTCCTGAGTATTATTTATGTGTTACAGCAGGATAATGGTCATAAGTATTTCTCTATCCTTTTAAACAACAAAATACATGAACAGCAATTATTTAACAGAGATTATCTGAAGTCAGATTCCAGTTACAGAAATTAACTAATGGCAACCAACTATTACCTTCCCTGGAGATATTGTTCCCAACACTATTTCAGGATGTTATATATCAGTTGTTTAGCACCTACAAATATCTGTCCAAGTAGACACATAAATTACACCCTTTGGCACACTGAAAGAATTTCAAAGTTCTTCCCTTGTGCCTCCAGCTATTGCATTAGTTATTATGCGCGTATCACTTACTCTCCTGTAAGAGAAGGCCCATGTAATTCAGACTTCAATTTGACCAGACCTGTCACAAAAACCAGCTTAAGAATCCTTTTGCAAGAATAGTTTTCAAAGTTTAAACTAACATCTGTTTCAATTCTGAGTGATCTTCCTTATTTGTTGTTTTTCATATGACTACGATAAAAAATTTCCTTTAAATAAAAAAGGTCTATATTCAGTGTAACACAGAATGCACCCTATTCTCTCAATACTCTCATACTTCTCAAATAAGAAAGCAAGCTGCCATTAGAAAAATTCCACTGCCCCCAAATCTTCAACACTAGGAAAAGAAAGCAACAGTTATCTTTAAAATGTATTTAGCCAATAGCATTCACTTTCTATTTCCACCACTTAGAAGCAGCTACACCAGGATGTTAAACAGGACTGGTTTTATGGAGCACCCCTACAATGCTTCTACCACACTGAATTTTATGGTGTGCACAGTCCCGTAGGATGATACTGACATAGCATGAGACAGGTCATGAAGGGATTGCGTACAGAGCACCTCTTCGCAATGCTGTCTTTTATAGCAGAGACATGTGGGACACCTTTGTAGAGCCCTGGCCTAATAAGAAAAATCTCCCGTGCATAAAAATTGCAGGATTTAAGGACTTAACCAGTTATTATTTTGCAGGGATACTGAATAGATGCTGGTGTTCTACTTTCAGGAACAAACCTCCTTAACTATCTCAAAAATACTATGGTTTATCCAATAGTCATTGCTTTTCATTTATGCAATGTTTCTGGTATTTTTTGTGGTGAGTATCAGAGAAGTCTGATACTACCAGGAGTATCAGTGAAACCTTTTAAGACATTTGAGAAAAGCATGACAGAAAATATTATACCTTCTAAATACTGACCAAAGAAATGCATTATCTTGTAATATTGCATTTTCACTGTATTTTTCATTTGATATTTGAGATATTTAAATGTCTGCTAACACAACAGCTTTGTTCCTCAGAATACACTTGGTTTTCCACTTATTACTAATTAAAACTTGAAAAACTTCTACATCATCCTGCGGCATGACAAATGTCTTCCTGCGAGACAGATCCTATCAATGAACCCCGAAGTTACTGAGTCTTTCTAGGGAGGAACTGACAGAAAGCAGAACAACTAAAAAGTCTGGCACAAGCATCCTCACTAAATGATTGTGCAGTAAACATCTTTAAATAAACATGAAGCTTATCATAATTTATGTTTTTTAATCACATACTAAAGTCTATTTGAAATGCTGGTTCCACTACCAGGTTTTAGAAAGGAGTGCAGAGTTCTGTTGTGCCTGCCAATGTTGGGATTTTTACTACATGGACCTTAGGCAAGGTTAAGTGAGCCAAGCACGTTATTTTTTCTGGAAAGAATTCAACAGACTCTTCCAAAAAAGGCAACCATCACTGTTTCAACACCTGCCTCGAACATTAACTACTTACTCTTCAGAGCAAACCAAAAGCAGCTCGCTCAAACGTACTTAGGATAAGCCAGAGCATTAAAACCAAAGAATGTTTTAAATATTTGGGTATATATCAACAATTTTTATCTGAGCACTCATTACGCAGCCGACTGGGTGATTAAGAAACTGCTGGCACATACACTTTTATCTCCTCACTTCATCTCCTTCAGTGGTTACTTTCAGAGGTTGCGGAGTGGAAAAAGTGCCCCAGCTCTATTTCTTCCTGTTGTTGTGAGGACATTAAAAGTGACTGTACCAGAAACATCCCCTGTTGCTGAGTTCACCTACATGCCCTGTCACATTTCTGAGGCTAAATGAGGAAACTTCCAAGCCTGACATGGAAAATCAGTTTGCAAGACCAAAAGATACTGGCCACGGCCACTGACCACAGCAAGAACTGCGGTACAAGGGGCTCTTCTGCAGTCAGAGGAAATGAGGATCAGGTACAGTATTGTGAAAATTTGCTACCAAAACCTGAGTATCCATCAAAGAACAAAACATGTTTAGGAACACATTTTGATTACACACACTATTACCCTGGGGGAAATTGGGATTGTAATTTTCTTTGCACTCTACAGAGGCAAGGAAACATGTATCCCTCATGCTGGGAAAAAAATGGCTTTATTTGTCCCTTAAGAAAACCTTCCAGTCTTACAAAAACTGCCCTTGCAAGGCTGCCATGGCAGTTCAGGACATCAGCTAGCTGGCAGAAGTGCCAAATGGCACAAGTTACTATTCCCCAGAAGGAACAACTCTCAGGACCAACCCTGAGTCGCCTCAAATACATAGACCGGTGAGCGTGAACACTGCATACACTCCAAATAGCATCTTCTGTTTCTTATTTTACCTATTTCCTTCTCTCCTTTTAAATGTTTATTGCCTTTTTTTTTTCTTTGAACCTGATCCAGTGGGGATATTAACTTTGTTTGCTTTATGACATTTAAGTATTTAACGTAGTTATAATTCAGAACTCCCAAGTAGGAAGCAAGGTCATAATTTAGCCTTGACAGAGAGGTAGGCACCTTTGGGAGATGACTCAGAATACAAAGTTAAGTGTCCACAGCCACACAGCACGAACCAATCCCTCTCCTCACAGCAACACCTACACCGCTACTCACCAAGGTCCCTCCAGCACAAGTGACCAACAAAGCCACCCATAAAGCCAAGACTGAGGCAAATACACTAAGCAGAAGAAAAGCAGCATCCTTCATATTTTTATCTGAGCTACACAGCATTAGACCTGTGGCTGAATGTGTAGGAAAGGAGTAAATCTGCTCAGAATAAAATTCAAAAACCTGAACCAACTTTCAGAGCAGCCCACATGGGGACTCAGCTGGCGTTTTTTGATAACGTACTTTGATGTGCTTTGGTGCCCTTATAGGGGAAAAGTAAAGCCATGGATAGAGAAATATCAGGTACTTTGAAACTCAAAAATATATGCTTTGTTGTTCATAAATCCTCATGCAACATACTGTAATCACCAAGAGAACAATTCTCTTTGGCAAGTGACCAGGAAACTTGCCGCTTTTGAAATGACATGCCACACGTGTGAATCATCTATCAGCTCTGTGGCACCAGCCACAGAGGTGCGATGCTTTGAGGCAGTAGTAAAATTTTTTATTTTCAGTTTAGTGTTCTCAAGACCACTTACAGTCGTCTCAAAATTCCACTTTCACTTTTCACATTTTTGAAAACAAACACGTAAAAGAAGCAGCATTATCTTAATTACGCTTTAGATTTTAATTCTACTTCCTAGGAAATGCTTAGTTTGCCAACTACCAGAGATCTTGATAGGAATTATGGCTGCTCAACGCTTTCTCGGGATGAAAGCAGAACCTTATGAGATCAGATTCTTTCACATCTTTATGTATCTAGAAAGAAGATCCTGGGATTTTACATCAAAGCTGAAACTGCGTCAAAGCAAGTGTAACTCTCATAAACCCCATGGAACAGTTACTAGAATGATAAAAAGGAAACAAACAAAAAAAAATTGTGTAAAGGGGAAACCTTTTTCCAAAGTTTAGGGCTCAGCAGGGGTTTATTAACTGTGCACAGGTAATTGTTCTCTCATCTCACATTGATCTAACAACATCTTAATAGACTCAACATAACACTCATATGATCTGAACAAAATAAGGTAGCAGAAGCTTTTCCAGAGATTCTGTTTCAAGTTAGATTCAATTTAGTGGAAGAAGAGAAGGGGAGAATTAGCGCATATCTATGCAACTGCAGCTATAGTTTCCACTGGAATAGATGACTCAGTGACACAACCTGCTGTGATTTATTATCTCCATATCACTAACACCAGCAGTCTGCCAAAATCTGCTGCCTGCTTCTGTAAACTTCCACTAGCTAAAACCCCTATTTACTGAAGCAAGCTAAGAAGGGAAGGAGCCGTGACCATACAGAAGAGAAAAGACCATCACAGACACCTGTTCCAGGCACTTCAGACTCCTGAAAGATGGGTCTGGCAACACACCTCAACCACCAAATGACAGAATGTTGTTTCTTCCTTTCTCTTGCAGCCTGGTTTAACTTAAAGCCCAAGTCTTCCCAAGTATCAGTCTCTCCTGCTCTGAAAGTGATGGGTCTGGGCTCCTAGAGGGACTGTGAGAAGGAGCAGCACTCAGGATGAGTCAGTGGCAGCAAGGAGAAAGACCAGCATCAGGTCCAAGAAGCAACAGCATCCAGACATGGCCCATCCACACTCTAAACACAAAGTTTTGGTTGGAGCTGTGACTCATGAAGAGAGGCTGCTCTTGAAGGCGAAAGAAACACCAAGCAATAAAGTCTGATTTTTGAAAGATGGCTTAAATCACCCGGGACAGGAGAAGATCTGGTATGAACTATGTGATACTCTTAGCAAACCAGGCTTGAACGTCCCTCGAAAGGAGAAACTAAGGCACATTGGTCCGCCTTGCTTCCTCTGAAACATACTGGCAAGTTGGTATTTTTGAAATATTTCTGCCCAAACCAAAGCACTTACAGTAAAAGCAGAGGACACCTATATATCATAAAATTTCCCTATTTTGGGACATCACACTACCACATATAGACATTTTTTACTGCACATTTGCTTCGTGTACTATATCTTGCTTCCTGAGCCAAAAATATCACTTCTCTTCTGTAACGCCTTCATGAAGCAAGCTTTGAATGAAAAAAAAAACCCTACCTAGATATTTAAAGAAGCCTTACTAGTGTTAATGTACTCAAACTCCTTTTACTGAATGCGGAAAATGCATCACTTTCAAACATGTATTTACCACCCTGTCATTTTCTGCCATTCATACTTCTGACAAAATCCTTTCACTCTTGCCAAGAATGCAAGAACAATTACCATTCGTAGCCCGATGTCCCCTTGATATTTCTGGGAGTAAGCCAGTTATATAGCCTTTAGAAAAGCAGGATTTTGCAGGAGGTTGAACCAGGCCACAAGACAAAGTCTTCAGGAAAATTTACTATTGTGAAAAGCATAGTAAGAGTTACTGTTTACTAAACGCTGCTTTTAATTAGATACTTAATATTATTTTCACATTCTTTCAAAAGGCAAGGAAATGGTGTGCGGAAGGGAAGGGGGAATATGAACTCTGCCAAGTGTAAAAGGGCAACTGCAGGATTATTTCCAGCTCCTGGGTAGAAAAGCGATGAAGATTTACAAAAAAAACAAACCTAGGATTCTATAGAAATGTAAACGTCCTTTTAAATTCCTCTTCACACTGTTACACAACACTGAGAATCTATGGCTTTTACTTTGAATAGTGAAAGGTCACTATTTATACCAAATTTATCACTAGTCATGCATTTCCTATCCTTCCTCACTCTTCTCCTAGCAGAGCACTCTGTTCACATCTGGGTCTGTTTAACCAGTGATTGGAAATTTAGCCTCCTGATTTCCCGTTAAATACTAGGCACAGGAAAACAAATAGCACTTGTTTTTCAGTGAGTCTTGTCAGTCATCCAAAATCTAGTGCAAACCATAGAACAGCCTGTGGTTTGGTGGCAAAGACCCAAAATATGTGAACCATATTTTCATGAACTGAAAGGAATAAACCAGCTATTGGCTGAAGTAATAAGAACACGGCTTTTTTTCTTCTTAGAAATACATAAATGACTAATAATTAAACTCTTCATTCTATCAGTTCCTCTTTTTTAAAGCTTTTATTTTTTCTTTTCAAATCTGAAGCCAAGAGCATGTGATCCAGTTTTGTATTTATCATTACTGCCGTTGCCTCCTCCATTTTACTAACTTAAAACACACATTCAGTTCTATTAAAGGGGTTCTTGTGAGTAAGGTTATTTGCTTGCATAAGTGCTTTCTCATCCATAACTCTTACTCATTCAATTGCCTGAATAACCAACTCAGAGAAAGAGCTGAAGCATCCCATCTTAAATTAAATACTATATAAAAAACACATACATTTAAGGGTGTTTTTTTATCTATTCTAACAGTGATTTCTGCCAGGAAATTACAAAGGATCAGGTCCATTCTTTCATTAATTCTCACTACTTTCACTTGCCCAGTAAAGACACTCGTAGGCTATAAAAGCAATTGAGAAAGCTACCAAATCTAAAGAAAAAAATTCACTTGTTGAGTAGCACCTATAAAACCCTCTTTCTGGGCAGTGTCATAAAACTTCTGGGCTTCTGCCAAGACAAGTTTGCAATAAACTGCTTTTAGAGAAGTAATGACTTGATGGAAAAGGAGGAAATTATTTTGTTATATGAAAATTTAAAGTGGGATGGTGGGAGAGGTCTGGTAAGGTTTTTCTGCAAGACTGACCTGTAACAGGATTCCAGGTAAAAGCATTTTCTACAGGTTTTGCCTAGCTTATGTAAAATTGTGATCTGTCATAATCTAACCAGCCTAAGCACCAGTGAAGATGTCCTTCAACTTCCTCTCCCACTCCCCCTTTCCAATAAAATTTTGGCATTTATTTCCTGCTGAGGAAAAAGAAGTATTTAGCACAGATACCAAGTATTCCCCTTGCTGAACTGAGCAGATCTTCCCACCCATGCACTGCTCTTCTGAGTGATGAAGGGGGATGATGGTCCAGCTCAGGAACACTTGAACCAAAAATGTCCATTCCAAAACTGTTACATTTTTGTGACATGTAAAAATATCCAATCAGAATAATATGACTAGACACATCAGTAATCAAAGGGGTGATTTTCAATTACTTAGGTCAGGCAGAGTTCATGCACTAACTCATTTCATGTATTTTCAGATTGAAAGGCCATGAAATTTAGGTGTATTTATTTTTAACATGAGAATAAACTCAAGACTTACTTGACTAAAATCACAATAATTTTCCCAGCACCACCTACTTAACCCATCAAGATATATATATATAACTCATGAAGAGTCTGAAAATAATCCTGTCTATGCCACATGTGTTAACACTAAACTGTGCAGTCACCATATATTCACTTTAACACAGAAACACATAGAAATCTATGTCAGGTTTTTATCAAGATGCTAACATTTTTTCTTAAGACTATTCACTAGTGTTCTCTCTGTTTTACAGATGGGGAAAGGTGACCCAATAAGCAAAATGACAACACAATAAGGCAACAGACTAGTAAAGAACAACTCCCTTTAGCACCCCTGCCCCATCTCGGATGGCTTCCTCCAAAGTACTGTCACTCTGTAAGCATCACTGTGCTTCCATGCACTGCCATGGGCTTGGAAAAAGTCACATGACATTTTGTTTGTCATGTCAAACATGACATTAAAAAACATCCTCATATTAACAGAACACAACCTTTGTTTTGGTTGAGGCATGCTATTTAATTTTAATGAGAATTTATTCCACTGTGACGTTGAGCCACCAGTAACTAATTTTGTGAAAGTGAAACTGTGAGCTGCCTCCATGAAGATAAAGTGTCCGACGAGTCACTGCGCTGAGTGAAGCTATATGCGTCATACGATAAAAATAAGTGCAAATCTACATGTATACACCAAATTTACGTTTTTATACTGAAAAATGTTTATCAAGAAGGTACTTTGTGCTTCCCTCTATACTATAACCATACACCCAGAGGCTGGATTGTCTCCCCCATTCATTTAAACTTCTGCCTAATGGGGGACCAGGCCCAAGGCAAAAATCCAAGCTTCAACTATACAGTAAGAATTTAAACTCCAGCCCAACTCAGTCGTATAGTACTTTCCTGGTCTTTCGGATGCGTGCTGACATGCGCTTTAAATCTTTTCATCCTTTCCTTTAAATAAAGCAATCTGTGGTGGCTTAGCTCTAGTGGAAACTCAAACAATTAATTCACAGAGCCAAGGTAGCAAACCATCTTCCTAATGAGGACACTGAGAACACACAGCAGTGACACTTCCCTCTGCTCCAATATAAACATCACTTAAGCTCAAGCGTGCCTTAGTTTCTCTACCTGAACAATGGTACTAACAGCACTTTACAGACTGCTCTGATTCATTATCTGCTCATATCTTGGAGTTAATCTTCTTTGTTAAAAATTACAAACTAGAAGATCCAAGGTTCTTTCTATTTATTTAGTTATTCAAACACACTTCCCTGTAACAGTTTAAGAACTTTATTATGATGCCTTACAGGCAAAAAAATAATAGCTGGTAATAAAAAGAAATAAACAGCTAGGACTTCATTATAATGCTTACAAGATCCTTTAACTACAAACTTTGACTTGGCTCTGGAGGTGTTGTCTTTATCAGCAGTAAGCCCCAGAAGTTGATGTTTAAACTTGTTTTCACTACTTACCTTTCTAAATAGGGATCAATCAACAAAACTGTGCAATTCATACTTTACATACAGTACATTACTAGAAGTGTGAATGAATGTATTGTTTGAAAAGCCTGAAGGAGAAGCTGGAAAGTCAACAATTATCCTGCTTGATGCTTCCATAGAGACAGACACAATAGTTATGACACTCCTATGGTATGCGTGACACAGATTTCTGTTTTCAGCATAGAATTCATGGGTATTAAAAAGGTTTTTTTAAAATTTGAAATCTTTAATGATTCAAAATACTCTGTTTTCTGGCTTGGGTATGCATTTAAGGAGAATGGACAAGACAGAGCAGCAGAAGTAAACGGGTAAGCCAAGTATTTTCAAACAATGGCCAAGGAAGTGAGCTCTGCACTACGCATCCCTTGCAGCTGTGATTTACACTCCTAGGCTCAGTTCTCTGAAACCTACTGAAGGCTCTGGCAAGGAGGCAGGCAGTCTTTCTGCTAATAAAGTAGAAGCAGTATGTCCATCTGCCCCATGACCCACCTGAAATGAGAATCCTTGATTCTGCAAAGGGACAGGCTCCCCTAGGCCAGAGACAGTCCCGGGGATTGCAAGCTGGCATGGCCCAGACAAACTGTTCTGCTGCAAAACTACAGCCCCTCGATTTCTTTTTGGCGTATTGCACTTGCCCACAGGTGCTGCTAGGACTTACTCAGGATTTCCTACGTTTTCTGTGCTGCATGATTCTGTGCTCTTTTCCTCAGAGAGCTTTTGGGAATACAATGCATTTCTCCTCGTGATCAGAGTGGAACTGTGGAAAAGCAATGGATGATCACCAGGTTGTTCAGCTTGTAACCTCATGGTCTATCATCCCAAACCACACTAGCTACTGAGAAAATGGGACATGAAAAGCAAGAAGGCTGATGAGCCCCTGATAAGAGACTGAAGGTAGCTTGTGTTTCCAGCAAAAATATTGCCTTAGAGAGAACACAGAGAATGAACTTCTGGAGTGACAGGGACTTCAGAGACTAAACTGGGAGAGGTAACAGTGGATAGATACCCTGGTGTTTTCTGTTCTGCAATCTCATTCTTCAAGCTCTTTACAGAAAAGAAAAATAGAAACTTTAACATGGTGGAAGGAAGAATACATAAATTATATGGCACTTGAAGAGATCAAAAACTGTTATGGAGAGCTATTCAAATGTTTAAACATGATTAGGGATGAGTTAACACTGAGACCTAGTTCACTCCTTGCAATGGAAAGGCAAGTTCTCGTATCGGCACAGCTTATGGGGAGCAGTGTTACCCCAGTGACACAGGCGTGTGCCGGGGACATGGTGTGAGCAACAACCGTCACCTCTTACTGCAACCAGCAGAGCTTAAGAGAGGCTGAAATACTGAGAGAAACTATTTGAGTCCCGCCAGTGGAGAGCTGAACCTGTAGCATCTATCAGGTAATGCTGCCCCACCTGAGAGACAGCCCACCCCTTACCGCAGCATCAGTGCTGTGGCAGCTCCTCAGGTCAGACAACTTCTTGTTTGGCATGAATTGTGACTGCTGCTGCTCACATTTTCAAGCCTGTTTTTGTAACCAGGAGAGCTTTAAACAGTTTTCTGAAGCAAACACTTAGCTAATCATACAGTTTTGGCAGCTGAGGCCTTAGGCACGTTCTTATTGTTCCTATGCCTTAATGCAGCCTGCTGAAGCCCTGCTGAGCCAAGTCAAGCCAGCCCAGCACGACCACAGCCTGAACACCGGCGCAGTCTGCTGAGCGGAAATGGATGGCTCTCGGCAGAGCACCTCTTCACTCCCGGAGGCAAGGCGAGGGGAGAGTGAAAAGCCTGCAGGAGGAGGAGGAAGAGAAGGGAAGAGATAGCTGAACATGAACCAGATGATGTGGAATGGGAGTGATGCTGTAGTAATTGTAGGAGAAGATCTAAACTAAACCAAAAGTAGGTCCAAGACTCAATTAACTGATGAAAGGTGGTGTTTCTTTTGGCCTGGAGAGGAGTGAGGAATCTTATCATACTGTTGTTCATCATCTTGCTCCTCAGACATTTTCTGAGCAGACCTGAACTGTACTGGTTGCAGTAAAGACCAAGAATGGTCAACAAGAAGATAACAGTTATGAGTCTCCAACACAGTA
This sequence comes from Limosa lapponica baueri, assembly GCA_002844005.1. NCBI lineage: Eukaryota > Metazoa > Chordata > Aves > Charadriiformes > Scolopacidae > Limosa > Limosa lapponica. Next base: position 141,659 of record KZ505681.1, on the reverse strand, counting down.
ATGAGAAAACCTGAGATTGTGAATACCTTAGAATACAGACAAGTCCATGTTCTTTGCAACAGTCAGTAACACATTGCACTGGAAACAGGATGGAGTCCTTCAAAGTTGAAAATATCAAGGGTACTCCTACTCTTGTAAACTGATGACAGGAAAAAGAAAAAAAATCCTAGAAAACTTTTGGTGTCCAGCAAGTGATAGGATTCTTGGTGCACTTAACGATGTCACCACCATATCAAGTCAACTGAGAGAGCAATGTCCCTTCCCCAGTGCACTAATGCTGCAGCACCATCCATCTTTTCCTCCTGCTGATGCATAGTGACACCATTAAATGCCCATCTGGTACTGCAGAAGCAGTCTTGCCTACCCCTGTCAGCCGTGCTGGAGGAGCAAAATTAAACCCTATAAGGATACAGCTAAGAATAATCAAGTTTGGTTCTGCAATTAGAGTTGAATATAGTAAAAGCTGCAACTTTAATAAAGACGACTCATGATTAGACATGATGTCATGCATTAAAAATTTAATCCAAACAACTTGTCCATTTCACTACAAATAGCAAACTTGAATGTCCTGGCAAACTCCAAGGACATGATTTACAAATACTAGGTAATATTTGGATCCTACATTATAAGCAGCGCTCCAGTCTTTCTGAGAAATAAAAATGACTTCATTCTGGGCTTAGCTCGGTCATTTCAATAGACCAAGCTTCATTAGAGACATAAACTGTAATTGTACATATTGAGCTCAACACATACAGATTTTTGTTTTGGTCACAGACCACACAACTAGCGTCCACCCATAACATTTCCCATTACTTTGAGGCTTTTTGCATTATGGTACTATTAAACTTCTAATCAGGACTGGCAATCTCGTATAACGTCACAGCTTTTTGAACTGGAATGGCTGCTAGTGTTAATAACTACACGATATGCAGATTCTGAAAAAGCAGGTTTGGTTTCTTTTCCTTGAATTCACATAACAAGTAATTGGGTACTTTTTCCAAACTGCTTTGCCCTGCCACCTAACTGTTCCCCAGAGCCATACACTGAAACTTGACCTCCTGTTAACTTGTTGGTTTTTTTAATGTATGTTTAAAAACTTTCCAAATGAATGCCATTAATTCTATGTCTTATGCGACAAGTAGCTATGATATAGAGCAGGCCAGAGGACTGCGTATACTTACAAAGAAAACCCTTTGGATTCCAGGTGCCAGTCTTTCTGTTTTTAGCTTCCAGACCAGAGGCAAAGGAGAGTTGAGCAGAAACACCAGAGGCTTCTGGTGAATATGCACTGATGAAATTGGATTCAAATGTAACGTGACCTGCAAAGAAACACAGAAATACATTAATACCCCCTTACAAGTTTCAAAACCAAAGTGGAATTTGAAACAATGAATTGAAGGTCATTTTTATATATATTACGGTTTCCAGCATTCAGAACTCTTGACCCAAGATTATAGACTAATCCACTTTCAAAAAAATCAGTCAACAGAGCAGAGATAATATAAAGAATGAAATAGTTAACGTTTGCACTCTACGCTTGCAAAGCACTGCTAAAGTGTTTAAGAAAACCTTGGCAAACGCTGATGAAAAATAGCTTATGCAAAAGGTCAAACCACTAAGCTGAGAGTTGGAGAACAAGGAGATAAAAAGAATTGCAAAGTAAACCTCGATTTCTGGTTTCTAGATGGTAACCTACAAAGCTGGCTTAGAGTACAAACCTCATCTGCTGATGCTATTAGGGCATAAATCTAACCTGCAAAACAAATAAAACCGAACAAACAAAAAACAGGAGGAACAAATCCAGAAACACAAGCGAGCACTACACTAGTTTATGGAAGGAATTCCAGCAGAAATTTTAACATACACTAGGGAAAGAAAATGCCTGTCTTCAGGCACTAGAAGGATACGTGGGGAAAATGATCCCAGGAAAGTGGGCATCACAGAATTGAGGCAACCTGTTAGAGGTGATTTTTAAGCAACCGGTTTGTGGTCACTGGAAGCCCTCTCCTGCCCAGCTCCTCATATCCCAGTGCTGCCCTTCTAGAAAGGCGCGGATGGGGGGCAAAACTCTAACCAAATGCACGACAGAATAGCCTGTCAGGTTTTAGCACATAATAACTTGTAACTGAAATAATAGTGTTTTTGCAGTATCTAATTAGCTTTTTAAGAAGTCAGCATTTGGCTTGATAGTTCATCCTGCTTTATAAGGAAAAAACTTTATTGTGCAAGCTCAAGGAGCACCTGAACGATGCTCTTAGTGATGTGGTTTAGTTTTACGTGGTCCTGTGAGGAGCAGGGAGTTGGACTTGATGATTTTGATGGATCTCTTCCAACTGAGATATGCTGTGATTCTGTGACTAAGTAGGCAAGCCAGTGTCTCACAACCGTGGATGGCAGAGAATCACGGCTCTTTCTAGAAAAGGTATAGATGGAGCAAACACGAACACAACCACTAATTTGAGTGGTGGCACACAGAAATGAACATACGGGTAATTCAGAATGAATTCTGTCTCCTGCTAGAGAATTTGAAAGGAAATCTGAGACATGAAAGCTACTACGTATAGTTTATTGCATTATTCTAGGGATAAGCACCAGTTAGTTTACCATTAAAGTAAATATAGATTCATCTAGCAAACTAACTAGATGAAAGCAAGAGATCAAACTGAATATTAAGCACACATTACTGTTGAAAACATTTTAAAAAAAAAGTTAGCTTCCCTTTTTTCAAAAATTATGTTCTTTATTTTTTTTCCCCACCCAAAGCAAAAAGTTCACCACTGTAAAGTGAAAGTCAAACCTAGGTCTCAGGGCTGACAGACACCCAGAAGACAGAAAGGAGACCTTTCTTGGCTACTTAAGAACTTAGGAAAAGCTGGCAAACAACTAGCTGTGTTACTTACCACACCGATCTGTAAGCAGAGGATTACAAACAGAATTTACTAGATTCTTAAAACTCACTGAATGAACATATCTCCAGTCCCCGCAGCGGAAGAGATGTCAAACCCCATAAGCACACTTCTGGGGGCACTGAGAACATCCATATCTTCACCTTTGTTATGCTTGATTAAAACTTGTTGGAAAACTGATATTAAAAGAATAATTCCATATTTGAACTAAAACAGAACTGCTTTAAAGAATGAGCAGCTCTTCTCTTCAGCAGCCAGGGGCAGTGCTAGCTCTGCCTGCAGGAAAGCAAGGCACCACCACCTTCCACCTTTACCTTCACCACTGCTTGGCCTCTCCCAGCAGGAGGCCCAATTGCATTTATGCATTTCCAAAAGAAATCATTAATTACCATAGATTACCGGGTCTCCCAGGAATCCAATTTCTCTCCATTTTCTGCCTCAAAAGCATGAAATACCTCCTTTTAGGAAACTTCAGGGTGTCAGCACTCTGAATGCTAACAGGATGACTGAGACTTCAAATGCCAGTCAGTCATGATCTTAGCTTCAAAAACTGCATTAGGGTATCAAGCTATAGAGCCAAAATAATTCTGTTAGGTGAAAATAAGAGAGAAGATAAAATAATTTGTTTTACAAAGCTCCCCGTTTGTTGTTCTGTCTAGAAATGGAGAGGCGAAAGTGGAAAGAAAAAGGTGTTTAGAACTGCTATTAAATTCACGGCTATTAACAAGCTTTCATTAATTCTTGGGGGTTTTCAGCTGTAATCACAGCTAATTAGTAATAAGCTGTTTAAACTATTAAATATAATCACCTTGTTCTGGAGTTACGTTTTCTTACTAAGCAATAAAAATACTGTAATCTAAGTTTACCAAAGTAGTCCAGTTATATCTTTCGCAGTCCTGATCTGGCAAATAGGAGTTCAATTTTATTCTGATATTTTTTTCAGCTCCAAATGGCATAAGGTGCATTACATTTTAAACTCTCTAAATTTCAAAGTGTCGAAGAGAAAATGTACTACACTTAATGGCGTAAATATTAAACACATCCACTCTTAGATGCATCCATAGCCCCATTTTCACACCCAATGATAACTGGTTTCTTCTGCTCCCAAAGTAAAGACTAATGCAAATATTGATGAAATGAGTTATAATATAGGTTTATGTACTTAAATAACCAAGAATAGAAAAACAGTAACAATCCTCTCACACTGGCCAACAGGGACGCTCAGCTTGGATTTGCACCCTGGTGGTGTTTTTATTAGAATGTCAAGTCAATGTAAAGAAGAGGCTCCTATTAGAAATTTTAAAAATTTTTGCTATTTGAAACCTCTGGTATTTATTAAAACCGGAAATGATTCAAGAAACACAACACACTGAAAACTTCATTTCAGAAACAGCTAGGCCAAGCCCTTTGGGTAACAGGGAAATGGGTAAGTATCTCCATTTCAACTGATCTCAGGCAAGTTTATTCAAAGCCAACATCTATCACACAAGACAGATGTTTTAGACTTCATGAAGATTTCTGCCTGTTGGTTTGGTCACATGAAAGAGCATACAGAGCAATCATACTACCTTAGTGAGAAAATCAGAGATTCTTTGCAACTGCATCTACTATCAGATTTCATAGTTGCTATTCCTTTAGGCTTTGGAAATTGAATATGTATATAATATATACATATATGATTATTTCCATACATGTATGGAAATAATCAACAAAGTTTGAGCCGTATTCAGAAGTGGTGATATATCTATCCATCCCTTTGGCTGGAATTGCAGGATAAGTTATATCACATAATGGAATTTTCCTACATTTGTGCCTGAAAAGTGCAGACTGATCCTTAAGGAAAGCTACAGGACTCTAACACGAGATCAGCTAATTTTTCATAAGTAAATTAAGTGCTCCTGTGAAAATTTTCAGAATAAATGTAATTTTGCATTACTGCACTCCTCAGTTTGCTCATAAGTAAGACAGCAACAAAACACATAATGTGGAATTCATATTCCTAGTCCTAAACTTGAGAAGGAATATAGTTAAGCATGAGCTTATAGCTAAGCATGTGAGCATGCTTCTGCAGCAGCCTCTGTCACTATATTCCTTGGCATATATATTCCCTATCACTATACTTCTTGGCATAACGGAGTCCTCAGTATCAGCTTGGTTTTCCAGACTGAAAAAAACACCAAACCACAGAGGTGCTCAACAACTGCTCAGGACTGTCTTGGTCATCATATTTTTCACAATTCATTTTTGCTTCAGAGCTAGCCCTGCTGAGGAGCAGCTGGGTAGTCTGGCCTGAATGTGACCGTTCCCACCGAGAAGTCGCACAAAATTAGCAGTCTCCTCCTAGTGTAACTACACCCCCCACCCTTAATATTTATGATTGCCCCCATCATCATCTGTGCTTAATGATACACAACAGTGGTATCCATTATGGGAGATTGTTTCCTGGTCCTCAGAAAGAATTTCAAGCAAACTGCTCTGCCCATGTTATTTTGAAAACATATTAAGGGACAGCACATTAACCAAGCAGACAGCAGCATAACAACGGTACAGGAAAATAAGTCGATGTGGTCCAACAAATCCCTTCCTCCCAGTGAAGGGCTCGTTTCACTGAGCTGTTGCGTAGCCACGTTGTGCAATCAAGAGTTAGACCAGACCTTCTGGACACGTGTCTCAGCAATGGTCCTCTCAGCTTCGGCAGCTGTTTGTCAGAGCAAGCTCCTCTTCCAGACTCATGTCTGCCCTTCGCGGCCTCCTTTGGCACACACTCCTCCAAACAATACTTGACTAACTTGTGAGGAGTACGACAACTTGGTCACAGGTGAAAATTAAAGATTAAAGCTACTCTAAAAATCTTACAACCTACAAATCCATTTTTAAAAAGCATACCAATAACAACGCATATAACTGCAACCACAGAGGAGTTTTGTCATTTTTGCTAGAAGGCATTTTTATTTTTCAATATATGCTATAAAAACTATAAAAAAATAAGATAAAATAAAGATGTTTAAAAGATACCACATTTCACTGGTGCCATGTCTGTCAAACTTATGCTGGCATTACTTAGCCAGCTATATTTGCATGTATTCATGCTGGTCACTGCTATTGCACAGTCTGCACAGAGTTCCTCTAAGGTCTCTAGCAGCAGCAAGGTTAAGGCGGCTGCAGAGGCTTCTCTGTCCCCGGAGATCAGAGTTTCATGGAAGGCTGAGTATCACCACAGAAACCAACTACAAAAACAGTCTATGGGCTCCTGCCCCGTTACTCTGGTAAAGCAATTTGTACAACGTGAAAGGCAAGGGCACAAATGCTGAAAACTGATCAAAGTAAACACTGCTGCTAAAGTACCATTTTGTTTTGCTGACTTCAAGGCATCAAATCACAGACTCTGTGTTTTGTTCTAAAAGATGAAAGTCAAGTGCCAAGGATTTGTAAGGTTGAATTAACTATTCCAGTGTGAAGGCCTTTAGATAAATCCATAGCACATTTTCCAAAACAGCCATTACGAATTTGCGCCAATAAAGCAGGACAAAATATGCTGTGTTGTATTGAATTACACTGCCCAGGCTAGGGCAGCTGTTCTCCAAAAGAGAAGAGAAAAAATGAATTTTAACTCTCAGATCATATAAACACATTTTCTCACTTACAAGTGATGCACTAAAGACGGATTTACGACATCTTAACTCATTACTCAGCTGCAAAGATTAATTTAATCAGAACAAAGAAGGCAAAATTTAGAACAGAAATCTGAAAATGTATATCACTGCCCTCTATAAGTGTTTTGACTATTTTTGTTAGTATAATACTTATAGGACATAAATTATTCCGGTATTGCAACAGTCAAAGAAACTAATATGAAGAAACTTCTCTTTACAGTTCATTAGTGTATATTATCCAATATAAGAGGTTTAGAATTTCTACTGAGATTCACTTGAAAAATATAATGTCAATACATTGCCTATTAAAGAATCCAGTCAATGATTAATCCATGAATCCACCTCAAGTGGTGGGATCTAGTACTGGCACCACTTTTAAACATGTTTATCAGTTGTTTTAAAAAGGACCTAAAGGGTGGCAGAGCACTGGAATAGGCTGCCCAGAGAGGTGGTGGACTCTCCTTCTCTGGAGACATTCAAAACCCACCTGGACAAGTTCCTGTGCAACCTGCTCTAGGTGGACCTGCTTTGGCAGGGGGGTTGGACTAGATGATCTCCAGAGGTCCCTTCCAACCCCATGCGATTCTGTGATCTCCAGGCAATTTTTTTTTCTTTTTAAGATGACAGTAAAGAAAAAGTGTATTCGTTAGGCAGGAACTGTGAATTCAAAATGGAACACTTCTCTGCACCCCCCTCATATTTTCCCTATGCTCATTGAATATTGTGTTACAGATTTGATACCAAGCCAGCTATAGTAGATTGCAATGTCCAGCGTTCAGGAGCCAACAGTTTTTGAGAGACAGTTTGCTGATTTTTCCAGGAAATGCAAAATATGTTCACATGGTGTTACTGCTTGAAGGTAATATTTGCACTCTTAAATCAAATGATTGTATAAGCAAGTTCCTATCAGCACGTGAGACCCCACTGCTTCCCTTCTGGGAAGGTTCTCCAATGCGGACTTTCTTATTCATTCAGGGCAAGCACCTATTTTTTTGAAAACTCACCCCAGCAATGAGGCAGAAGATCTTCAGAACAAGATCAGAGAAATAAATATCTCCAGGAAAATTGCAATGCCATTAAAAACAAGCACTCATACCCACACACAGTTACTTTTTCTCCTGGAGAACTCGAAGCTATGCCATCCTTGAGACACACCATGCTTTCTTCTCTCTGCCAGGCCAGCATTAAAGGATGCTGCTGGGGCAGGAGAGGGCAGGGAGACTGTGATGCACAAGGAACACATGGGGAGGGAAAACCCTTTTTTTTTCTTTCACTCAGTCCTGAGTGCCTGGTGGCTGTGGTAGCATTTACCAGGTGTGTGGAGGACTTGAAGTTTATTTCCAAGGCTCAGGTAACACCAAACTAATATGAAAAATCAACCTTTTGCTTATTTTATCCTAAACGTATGGTCGCAAATGGATTGGCATTGCCTGGACCTTCTCACCCATGCTCCACAGAGAGAATCAGATCGACTATAAACAGCAGTCATAGCTCAACTGTGAAAATCATGGGAAAGATTCACCACTGGCATAATTCCACTGAAGCTACTGGCATTAAGCCAGAGACTGATGTGGTCCCATACATTACCTTATAAAAAAAGAATACTATTGCACAATCTGCTGACCCTTATGATCTACCACCCAGAGTGGAAAACTGGGCTCCATCGAAAAGAAGGCAAGAGAACAGAAAGGTTAATAAGGACTACCCAACTGTGATCTACAGCCTATTGCCCTCTCTTCATTATGAAGCACTCTCAGAAACCTCTGACCAAAAGGTGTTTGAAATCACACACACCCCTTTTATTTGATTTTATTTTTTTTCCCCTATTTGTCCTGGAACAGGGGCTAAAGGTCAGAGTGCACTGTGCTAGACCCAGACAGTTCTCTCCCCAAAGAGTTTACAAATCAAGACATTCAAGTCCTGCACCGCATACGAGTGCCAGTATCCATTAACAAACTATTCTGAAGTATGCATGATGTTCCCAGAAGGCAACTTTAACATGAAGATGCATTATTAATGATTCAGAGGAGAAATGGCAGCCCCAAGGCATATGTTCAAGGGGAGAACTAAGCAAAGCTCCCTTCACCCTCAGTGAGGACAGAGCATCACCCCTGCACTCGGCACCTGTTTACATCAGAGCAAAGCAATGTACTCAAATGCAGATACTGTCTTTAACGAAGATCTCAGGTTTACCTTCAGAACCAGCTTGAAAACTGACTTGCCCTTCCACTGACACAGTAGCTGTATCCGACAGACTGATGAAAGAGAGTCCATTAGAACAAAAGCTGAAGAGGCTGTAGCATATTCAAATATTATCTGTAGTTCTCCCTCCAGTCTAAAGTCTGGTACCTTTCTAGCCCGAAATATTAAATGACCAAGCTGAGGATCCATGTAACAGGATGGAATGACAGCACATTGAGGTCTCCTCATACATATTCGTAATTCAGCTGCTCCAGACAACAGACTAAAAAAGCAAGTTATGAGTAAAATTTAGCACTATCAAATATATTGTGTAAGATGAGTACAGTATAGTACAGTGGCATACCGTACGGCACTAAAGATACTGCTCAGTACCTGGCAGCAGTGTCATTTGTATCTGGTTCATAACTGATGTTGTACTGCATATAATTTCTCCTCAAAACTCCAAGAGTAGGCAACCGTGCTGGTAAGTTTTTACTAGACATGCAGTGACTGAAGTGCCCATTCAGAAAGCACCACAGCTCACACAGCATCAGAAAGTTCTGACACGAGGAGACGTTACAAAATTAGGCTTCTAATCATGAAAATGCTGGACCATTTCTGCCCACAGTTCAGTCACATCTGAGTGTATCTTCAGATAAAAATATAGCCAGTTCGTGTCTAGTGTTCCAAAGTTGTTACTTTAAGCTGGAGCTGGCAAATGTAATCATGTTATGTTAGAAACTAATCATTTATGCAAATACCTAGGTAATAAAAAAATTAGGACCAAAGCTATTCCTGATACAAATAACTTGGCAAACAGGCAAGACAGTTATTGAAGTCCTATTTGCACTGTAAAGTGGCATTCCTTTCATAGTGCAAGAATAATAAGAGTGAAAATACTTGAGGCTTTATATCAGGAGAGCTATTTCAGAACCCAAAGGGTAACAACTGTATTGGCGTAAGTCATACTTAAACTGAGAAGCTAGTTCTGTGACAATGACCTTAAAAGTATAGCCCGAAGAGCTTACTGAGAAATTTTACATAGAGATCATACACATGTGTAAACTGACTACTTTAGCTTCATTTACCTAAATAATAGAAGATCCAACTTTCCCTGTGCATATATATTTCAATCTAGTTTTTATGTGTTCAGAGTCATCTCATGCTTTATACAGTTTGGGGAACCAGAGTTCTGAAAAAATAAGATTTTTCAAGAACTTCTGGCTGCAGCAAAGAAAGCAGACGGTCTCTGCAGAAGCATCTCTGCTCAGCTCTGCCAACCAAATCTAATCTTCATATGCTATCTCCGCTCTGGGCACGTGCAGAGCAAGCACTGCCCATGGCTACCAGCCCCAGGCTTTGTTCAATGGAAAGCCTGTGCCCACCAGTGCAAGACTGGGACCACTTTGACCATTCCTCCTGTGACCCGAACTAGACACTCAGGCTCCCAAAGATTAAGTGAAACCATTTGTGCCATCTGCCCTTCCACAAAGCAGTCAGGCTTCCCAGCACTTGAGACCTAAAAACACGATGTTTCGCTCAGCTTTACATAAATCAGTAGATGTCAATACTGTTCACATGCCATATAATGAATCCTAAGGGGAAAGTCCTCCTTTTATACATTTTGTGGGAAAATTTCTTGTTGGCTTTAGATCTGCTTAAGGGCACAGGATCCATTACTGTAAGCCGCAAGTACGGCATCTCCCCTACTGTCATTAGGTGGCCTATTCACAAAGCAGTACCACATAAGACTTCAAGTTTTACTTTAACAATTAAGGTAGAATACTCATGTGGAAAGGAAACACTTTCCCAGACAATATTCTATTCTGCAATTGTACATATATTGCAGAACTAAGCTTTCCTTTGGGGAATCAGCTGGGCTGCAAATTAAGTTTAATTTTATACTCCTCTTCCCTTCTCCCATCCCTAAACTAGTTGTGGTTTTTCACAGGGCCCAAATGCCCTGAAAAAACAAAGGTGGAGGGGGAATCACTACTATGTTGGACAATATAAGAGTACATACTAAAAAGCAGCCTCTGTCCTAAAGAAAATGTTTCTTAAACTGACAGATAAAAGATAGATGACAGAGTTTTGCCGGAACCATTTTACTTAAATGCATTTGGGACATTATGAGCAAATCTATCCAACTTTTCCAGGTAAACACAAGTTTCTGCTGCCTGTATTTTCAGCAAGTTAGATAGATACTAGCCACCCAACCAGAAACTACATCGCTCCATTAATGTACCACTCCAGTATTGATACACCTTGCCTCTCAACAGGCCTTGTTAGTCACAGCTCAGTGCAACGCTATCCGGGGGTTCAGAGAGCAGCATTAGCACTGTCTCATCTCTACCAGGTGCTGACTGTAGACACTGCAAGTTCCCAGACCACCTCAACTGCAAAACACCATGCAGATGTAACACAGCACATGGTGCCATAAGAACATCATGGCAAAACTGGAATCTGAATACAGAATTTCCAAATCTCAGGGTAAATCCTGAACAGATGAACAGATGCTTTGCACTGTTTCAAAAGCTGCAGGTGTGGAAGGGGAAGAGGCTGAGACAATGGGGCTTCACATAGCAAGAAAAGATTACAAACAAACATGAAATAGATGATGGGAAGACTGCAGGACAAAGGGTTATGCCATTTGAAATTTGCTCCTCAAAGGTTTTGCAGCCAGACCACACATGGATCCAGATGACTGGAAAACAGAAACATCCTTCTACAGGTGTCTTTTAGAGAGGCACAGTCACATAGGGAAGTGTAAAATGTGGAGTTCACATTTTTATTGGACATGTAAAACTAAATTCTTGCTTTCTGAGCCAGGATAAAGAACAGCGTGTGTGCATGAGTCATAAAACACTGAAAACCTAAGCAGCAGCACCAGATTTAGGAAACAGTTTTGTTTACTTTATTGTCAGCAACCCACCGCCTGAGTAACAGTCGGTGCAAGTGTGTGTCTGTAATACATACGCTCAGCAAATGCTATTAGAAATTAAATAGAAAGGGAACTGCTTTCAGAAGGTTAAAAGTAACTGTAACCAATACATTGCCTCTTTACTCCCCTGGAACAGGTCTTAATTCTTCCCAAATTTTTTCTATTTTCAAACTTCAAAATAAAAACAATCAGAACTTTTACTCTTTGTACAAACAAAACGGTATTTTGGGAATATTTCAAAGAATGGGTTTATGATACTGACTACATGCAAAAAAACTACCAAACCTCTAAGGAACAAAATCTTCTATTTAATCAGGCCTACCCATATAAGTGAGACTACTCACATCTGTATACACTTGCAGAATCAAAGCCATGAAAACTGACAAAATCCTGCACAAGACATTACTGAGGCTGTCATGCAAGTATTTTCTTGCACAATGATGCCATCCCATGCACTTTTTATCTGCACTGTCTTGCTGATTCTTGCTTGAAAACAGATTTACTGAAGAAAACACTGGCTTGCTTTCCAGCTAACAGTGCAAGAACAGTCTGCTGCTCCTTGCATGCAATATTTTCCCATGTAGCTCCAGGCGCATTTTCAGTGTCCAATTTATCTCATTGCAAGTATCACGTGAAACTAACTCAGGAGGAAAGAAGGCATGTTCCAGTGGTCTATTCTGAAAAGGTATCTACAAGCTAAGTGCCGCTGTGCTTTTTGGCAAAACTAAGGTCATACAGAGTCACATTTCCCAACAGGCCTCAAAACTTCACTTACGTATTTACATGCATTAGCAGACTGTGTCCGTGCAGAAGAAATGAAAACTGTTTCCTTGGGTGATGACAGAAGAGTGAGCCAGACTTCAACCATTCTTCACGGTTAGAGAATGCCTGTTATCTCCAGAAAGGTGACAAATTTTAATACTTTTCCCTCACTGATGAGATTTGGGTCACCACCAACTATTACCTCTCATCTAGAGACACTAACTACTGCCAGCATCACGTTTATCACATCTGACATGAGCTCAAATCATAATAAAAATATTTCTCTATTATAAATTGCTATGGTAACTGTTAAAGAGACACTATCAGCTATAAATTACCTACAATTCCATCAAAATTTTTCAAGCAATTTAAGTTTCAGATGTTTGTACCTCATGGTGGTGCTATTTTTGCATCTTCTCCTTTAAATAACAAGTTTTACTACTGTAGAAGTACTCTGCTTATGTTTCACAAGGAAAATAAGAGACTCTTCTAGAGAAACACAAACTTGAATATATGCTAAGTGTTAGCAAAAGCATGATCTACATTGAAAAAAAAAACAAAATAATTAAAGCATTTGTTCATCTTGCCACTGCAAGGTTTTACTTTTTCAGCTGATACAGGAGCGTAGCTGTCAGGCACAAGTAGCTCCACACAATTTATGCTGGAAATTTTCCCTGATGCTGGGAGGTTGCAGGAGAACAACTTCATTAATTCCAGCTTTTGGTTCAAACAGACACTCCAGAGAGCAACATCAACACGACCACTCAAGAGAAGTGTTGCTTCAACATTTCATACACACATAGACACACACGTAAGAGCCCAAAGCTACACTGGAACCTGCCCATTAATTTTGTGATATAAAAGGACTCCTGGAAATGTCATCACTTCCTTAATTATCTTTTCTTAGGGAAAGTAACTATAGACAAAGCAGTAATTTATAAATACTCCAAGGCATGTCAGATAGAAGCTTTGAGGAGGGAACTGGAAACCAGGAATGTGAATCGCAGTTTATGATCAAACTCAAAACACATGCATCTGCCTGAAAGAACGTGTGAGTGCACGTGCACAGTGTGCTTACACACACATGAGCAACAGAGAGGGAGGAAGAAGAGTCTGTCCAGCAAAGACTGTGGCAGCAGCTGCCCCATTCTCTCTACAATCCTGCAGCAGCACATCACTACCTGCGGGCACTCGCAGCAGAGCAAAACAAGAGAGTCCAATTTTCAGCTTCCAACAGGTCATTTTAAATAGCAGTCAGCAGAACTGAAAAATTTGAGCTATCAGAAAAGTTATTCTGACATTTTTTTCTTTTGAACCCTTTAGCCTTCTGTGGTGGGCCTTGGCATGGCTTCAGGCACCATTCCACACAGCTCTCTGGAACTGAGAGTGGGTCTCACTTTCTGCGCACCGCAAACAGTCCCGTTTCTAAAAACGGAAAACACTGAGGGTTTGCACAGCACTTTCCAAGTCATGAGAAGTCACTGCTGCCTCTTTAAGGGCAGACGCACATCAAGCCATGCTCCTGCAGGACAGCAGGCCCTGCACAAACAGCCTCTTCTGGCAGACACATGACTTCCTCTGGCGGTTCTGGTGGGCAGAACTTGGAACGATTGCCAAATCCAGTGACCAGCAAATCCTGAGCTGGCTGAAAACAACCCAGAAAGACTGCAGTCCAGAGCAAACAAGATGAAAAAGCCACATTAAAAAGGCTGGATTTTATGCAAGCGCAGATGCTTCAAAGTACAGATGAAGAGAAGTTGTGAAGAGATGTTGTGAGGGTTCTTTAAGAAACGGAGACTGGGGTGGCAAAACATGGCAATGCAGTGTCCATCAATCAAGGCAATTAAGACATCAGTGTCATTCTAACGTACTAGCTGCATGGGAGTTGCAGCTTTCAGTAGGCATGGCATCATCTGAGAAAGACAATTACAATTTCTGTGGAGCACACTGTCCGTATCTTTAAGGCTTTATCAGGTCTATTGTATGCTTCACTTCTGATTCAGTTCAGTGGTCTGGCAGCCCAAACAGGGCTCTTGGGCAGGGCTTTGGGGATGGGAGTAACAGCAGCCTGGGAAACCACCCTGGTGAGCCAGGGGAGCTACCACAGGCTGTGGGCAAGCTTTGGAAAACACCCAGGGTCAAGAGATGCATGTGATGAGGAACTACTGCTTTCCAAGCAACAAATACAGGGTGTTCCTGGAGTACGTCTGCCACCGCGTCACTCACAACTTGACTCCAAGACCTCACTGGCACAGAGCACTGGTGGAAGTAGTAATTCATCTGGGCTTCCCGTTCTCCGTCTTCTGATATGGGCCCTTTCCCTCGCTTTTACAAGTGGTATGCAAAACATTGTGAAAGAAGATTGTGATAAAAAGCAGCAGTCAACCTTAAGCCTGGCAGAGACGTTTGCAGGTGGCCAAACTCATTTTCCACTGACACTCTGCAGGTCCTGTCCTGGCTGGACTGATAACATTGTCTATGTATGACTTTGTGAGCCACAGATCATCAAGGAACAAGCACTAACAGGGTGAAAGCGATCCGGCTCATCTCAATGGGCTCAGCATAACAGGAGAGCTGGCCCACGTGTATGAGGTTGAAGCCAACCAAGTGCTGTGGAAAATCTGAATATTATGCACCCATCCAGACCCAGAGATAGTATTTTAGTGTCCACAGTGGCCCACAAAAGCATGCTGTACAAAAGTAAATACTGCTTCTTGGTAACGTCAGGCCAAGAAAGATCTACTGAAGCTGGGGAAGCCAGTGTGAGGAAAGCATGGCATACATGTTGCAGTAAAACTGCAAAGTCAAGCACAGGAACTTGGGGCAAGAACTTCCCAAATGGCAGGAGTCACTTCCCAAACTACTCTGGAGTCTATCAAGTCCCAATATTGAACTGGCTGGCTACATGACTTTGGGTGTCAGGCTCCAAGTGAGAAAGACAATCTTTCCTGAAAGACACTCTCTTGTTGGTTGACCCTTGGAGCTGGATGAGATCAGCCCAGACTTTCACTAAACCTGATTGTAGTCCTCTTTTTAGAGTTTACCTTCTCACATTTGTAATGAGATCCTTTGCCACCAAGTTATTGGTCCTGTCATCTGAACTCTCACCTGGAGTCCTCTCCATCCCCAGAAAGAGTAAGCATCTCCACTACTTCCATCTCCTTTCCTTCATCCCTAAAGAGACTGAGCAGCAACACAGCCACCTGCACCACTCCTCTCTCAAGCCATCTCACTACAGGTAGCTCATGCCACTCCTGGTTCAGAAACCCTGCATGTACTTCCATTGCCATTTTAAGTCTGCTGTCATAGTTCGATATCCATTACTGCTGCCAAGCAAAGGTGGTCAGAAAGTGGAGAGGCAAAAACGGCAAACTATCCTTGCAATGTTCAGATCTGGTCTGTACTTTGGCAGAGGCATAGGCACGGTGCTTTGTTTTATCTTTGAAAGCTAATACTAAAGCAGCAACTATTTTTCTGCAAAACAAAGGCCTTTGGCCTACCAGAGGTTGAAGCCAACCAAGTGCTGTGGAAAATCTGAATATTATGCACCCATCCAGATCCAGAGATGGTATTTTAAAGTGTCCACAGGGGCCCACAAAAATAAGCAGTACAAAAGTAAATACTGCTTCTCGATAATGTCGGACCAGCCTGGAGAAGAAAAGACTCTGGGGAGACCTCATAGCAGCCTACAGGAGAGCTGGAGAGGGACTCTTTGTCAGGAACTGTAGTGACAGGACAAGGGGTAAGGGTTGTAAATTGGAAGAGGGGAGATTTAGATTAGATATTAGGAAGAAATTCTTTACTGTGAGGGTGGTGAGACACCGGAACACGTTGCCCAGGGAAGTTGTGGATGCCCCATCCCTGGAAGTGTTTAAGGCTAGGCTGGATGGGGCTTTGAGCAACCTGCTCTAGTGGAGGTGTCCCTGACTATGGCAGGGAGGCTGGAACTCGAAGATCTCTAAGGTCCCTTCCAACTCCAACCATTCTGTGATTCTGTGACCAGGAAAGATCTACAGCCCCTACCAGAAGTACCAAACATGACCGAGTGCAACAGCGTAGGCTTCCCACTCAACTACAGTAAACAAGCAGAGAGCAGACGCCATGCAGCCTGGCAAACCAAGCAACATGACCTTTATTTCCCAGCCTAATTCTGCACCACATATTCTGGTCAGCTCACATCATCACCAAATTTGTACAGCCAAGTGATTTGGCAGTGCACAGGTCCAATATTAATGTTAGTGAAGTCTGTGGCCTTACTCAAAAGTTTAATGTCACAGAATTAACAAACTCTTTATTCTTGGGCCTCTAATTTTAGTATAAGTTTAGGACTGCATAGGATAATTATCCAATTATTTTAATTTGGATTATTAAGCCCAAACTGCAGGGTGCTTCAAAAATTGAAATAAGACTAGTCTGTCTTTTAAGTTTTAGAGCAGCTGGTCAAGCTGACACCAAACTCAGCACTAAAAAGCCACAAGAGAAAAGAAGCTGACCTTATTTTTACTATCTTGAAGTCTCAGAAAACAGCCTTAGTGGACATTCGATTGGTACCAAATGGAAACTTGTTTTAACAAATGCACTTTTAGAGGAAGAAATAAATAAAAAAAATGGAATCAAGCAAACAACTAGGTAACAAGAACCTCACTAATTCCAGCCGTCAAATAACAAACCTTGAATTCCCTTCCTGCCTGCTGTTGGCACAAGACCTCCAGACCCCCTCTGACCATGGCTCTGGTGCAGCAGGTCAGCATGTTTAAACCATGCTTAGAGAGTGGCCCCTTTATCACAGCTGTATCTCAAGGCTATCCCCAGATCTCTGGATGCCTGAGCATGAAACAAAACATTTTTTCCCTAACATAGCCTTGGGTAAGGCTGTTGTAAACTGCTGAAAACAGCTAAAATGAACACATGGGGAAATACAGTAAATATGTAGAAAAATAGGCAAAATGAACCAGGTTTTCATCACCCTCATTGCCCAGATCTTTATAGTCCTAAACTACAAAGCCACTGTGACACAGAAGAATTATCCTGAATTCAGGATGCACTGCGAAGATGAGGATGTAGAAATACATTATCAGGTGACTGTTTCAGAGTCTCCCTGTCCCATTTTTACAACTTAGAGGATCTTTTCAGAAAGTACTTAAATATCGGACTTAAATAATTTTGCCCATCACGTTATCACTTTTAACTGGGTCAGCTCAGGAACCCGAGATACGTCACTAGTAAGTACCTGGCTATTATAATTAGGCTGCTGCACAGGAACTAACAGGCATTTTAGTATCAGGTTTGATCTCAAAGGAAAATATTTTTTATTTTGAAATTGTTGCCAAGTAACACTGATTAAACTGTGGGGGAAAAGTCTGTCGAATTATTACAGTCTCAGTGGCATTACTCAAAATTGTAAAAATAAAGATGAGTCCTTGATTTTCCTGCCTTCATTTCAAATAACACATGTTAAACATCTGTATCAGGCATAACATCTTAAAGCTATTGAGGATGAGGATGTCAACGAAAACAATAGTGAATCCATTGCCAGGAACTCTGGTTCCATGTATTCACATGTATTCAATCCTAAGTAGTCACATGAGATTAATTTTATATGCCCCTGCTCCCCCTTTAGCTATTTCAATTGTGGCTGCGTGCCTGAAGCAGTTCAGGGAAATTCAACTGACAGGTATAATAAAAGAATCCTCTACTAATTTAGGACTTGGTAATACACCTATCTAAGGAGTGACTTTCATCTTAAAGTAATTTTTACATTTTTCTAAACACATTTCTCTGGTGTAAATCTCCAGAGTTTCCAAGTGCCACCACAAACAACAATTCTTTCTCAGAACAAGCACCTTCATGAGAAAGCAACTATCTCCTTTCTAAAAACTGGTAAAGTGAAGCAGAGAAGATGCCCAAAGCTGAAGACAAAGTTATTGCAAGAGTTCAGTAGTTCCTGGCTTTCAGCTGAGACCCAGATCAGCACAGAAATGCACACAGGCACTCACTTCCCTAGGAATATTTGATCAAATAAAACAAACAAAAAAGGCTTGCATTTTTCATGCCAAGTTCAATATAAACACTTGTGGCGATTACATGCACCCGTATTCTATTTCCTATGATAAAGCATGGCCAATATGAATTGTGATAAAAGAAATTTTTAAGAAATACCTGAAAAAGATTGGAACTTTTGGGGTTTTTACTTGAAGAACGTGTCTTCACAGTCTCAACAAATGAGATGTCACCCCAAGAGGGATTAACAAAGTGAAATACAAACAAATTCCTTGAAGATCACAAATACAATTACAGCGTTTCATGATGTGCCCTTATATTTACCAGATTTCAGCCTTAACTTGAAAGTGCTAAATTACCAATTTAGTTTTGCAAAGTTTGTTCAGAATACATAATCCCATATATTTTATTTCCAGTCCACCTTTTTTTTTATTATTTTTTTCTGTTTACAGGTAAGAAAAAGCACCCAAACCTCACTAATTGTCACAGAAAAGCCTGCTTGTGTCACAGGAGGAACACATGCCCCTGCCATGCCCTTCCCCTGCATCAGCCACCTCTCCTATGTTTAAATTTGTGAATACTTGTTGTCTGTATATTACACGAGTGTCAAAATAAGTTAAATTAAGGCATACAAGTATGGTGCATATTTATGAGAACCAGGATAACTGCACAAAGTATGTTTAATGCATGAGCTCTCCAAGGAATTTGCTAGGGGAAGTTTACACTCCTCCCAGCAAGTAAGGAATGTGTAATTTAGCAGCATCTAGCACAGGGCAGGTTAAAAGCAAAACAAAACCCGACCTCCTCCCCCAAAGCAAGCCTTCACTTAAAGATTTTCAGATCTTGCATTCCATGTCATCAGAACTTCAGCCAACCTCTGAATGAACGCATGATTTATTTTAAGCCTGCTTTCGAGGCTGCTGAATCAAACTAATGTACTGTCAAACAAAAATACTGGTTTTATTCTGGAGTATACTGGAAATACTGTATGACAAACAAATCTCTACCTTTGCTATCAGCAGTTGCAGGCAACAGGAAATACGTCGGCTGGTAAATCAAACTAATGTAATTTGAGGTGATGGGTACATTCTACTTTAAGACAAAAGGCCACTTGGAGTTGGTTTTCACAATAATGGAAAAGATAACATTTGCTCTGCTTTGTTTTCCGAGTCTGATCCCGTAAGTAAAATCCTATCTTTCCAAGTTGTTTACACTCTTTTGCTTGACACTGTCTCCAGCAAGCCTTGCTCCAGCTTCCTGTGCATTTTTAGAGCAGCCATCTCCACGGGCTGTGACTGGAAACTGTTTGGGAAATGGGAGAAGCAGGCTAAGGGCTACAAATTGTGAAATATATTCTCTGCCCTACACTTCAGAATACCACAGAAGTACACAGAAAAGACAGCTTGGGGCAAACCGCTTTCTTACCATAAGCATGTTAGAGGAGGCACAACCAGCCTCTTTCTGCTAGACAGCAACTATTTTTATTCAAAGTCCAATATTTAAATCTTCTGTTATTCTGTCAAGATGATTAGACAGTAGTGGCACAGCTTGCAACCTCATGCATGCGTGACTCCAGTCCTGTCATGTGTGCACACATATACTGCAGAAGCTGCACCGTTATGCAAGTAGTTGTAGAAGCATCAAATTAGAGGGAAATTTGGGTTTATGCACATGTGCGCTTTGCAGTTGATTCATTCCAGTCTCTCAGGAGGTACAAGATCCAGCTGTAGCCTGCTTCATCCCATCTCCGGGGAACACTTGATTAACTTAGAAGTTACAAGTTCCATTATACCACACCCCCAAAGTAAGGGCACTCTTCTGCCCATTTTCAACAAAAGTTGTGATTACCTTGTGAGATCTACCCCTCATAACAAATTTGTCCATGTCTTGCCAATGGATTCAAAGGTTCCTGGGTGATAACAGGGGCACTGACAAATGCATAGCAGAATCACATAAGGCTGTTTAGTTTTCCGAAGAAAACTGCATTACACCAAAGAAAAAAGAAAAAGCAAAAAAAGAAAAGGAGAAGAGGAGGAGAGATTTCAACTACATTTTAGTTTTCATGCCCAGATAACATTGTACCACCACTTTTTTCAGGCATACACGGTGTACTCATCAGGCTGATAAACCTGTACCAGGCTAAGGCTTTAAAAAACAAGAAAATCCAAACCAAACCAAATATAAAAATCGCTATTCCTCATTCACAGCCTCACAGGAAAAAAAAAAAAGGTGCAATTTTTACATTTTTTGACCGTTGAACTGAAGAAAACTTGACTTTTTGATTAATGGGAGCCAGTAAGATGCCTACTGAAAAAAACAGCAAATAATTTTTTCATCATACACCAGACATTTCAGACAGTGTACATACTGAAAATGAACAAAACAGCTGAAATTTCATGGATGCATACAATACACATTGAGCTGAACACACCACAAACCCAACAAAGGCTGCTATTGAAGTCAGTGGAAAGACTTTGGTTATGGCCAAGAGTATCTGCCTTTATTTAAATCACTATCAAAGACTCCACTTAGAAGTTCTTTCAGTACAGATTTAGACCCTCTTTTTCTAAGCTTCCGCCTGCTAGATCATCATCTTTGTTCTCTCATTACAAATTCTGCTAATTGTGTACACGCCATGTTGCTCTCAGAGGATGCAGTACTAAGGATTTGTGTGTGTAATACTGTAAGAACATGAGCTAAGAAGCTCAGCTGTCATGGCATGCAATGTTTTCTTTTCACTTCAGCACTCTGGTTTGATGTGTTTGAGAGTAAACAACAGTACTGCACAACTCAACATCAAAAATTTTCTTCTTGTGCTGTTGCTTTCAGAGCAGCTCAAGTTCTTGCCAGTCCCTCCGAGTGTAACGTACATAAATAAGTAATTGGACTGTACTTCGGTACTACCATAGTCAGCAACACTTGCTTTCTGTACAGCAGTTCCCCCTCAGTGAAGCATTAAGGATGTATTACAGGGGTAAAAGAATCTGAACTTAAATATTTGTTTATAGTGGTAATGGCAGGGATCCAAAG
Source organism: Limosa lapponica baueri (assembly GCA_002844005.1). Taxonomy (NCBI): domain Eukaryota; kingdom Metazoa; phylum Chordata; class Aves; order Charadriiformes; family Scolopacidae; genus Limosa; species Limosa lapponica. The sequence goes on along the minus strand of KZ505681.1, from coordinate 120,186 downwards.
GTATTCACGTTAATTTACAACACATTTAGGTAAACGATCTGCTTTTGAAGACAGCCAATTCTGTAAAGGCCTCTTGTAGATCTAAATCTGTTTCTTATTTCCTTTGCCCACCCCGCCACCTTTTTAAAGTATACTTCGTGGTTGTGAAAGGTGATGGAGAGTGGCTGGGTATGGAAGCGGTTTACTCATGTGACATACAAAGCATAGGGGGACAGTATTGATGCAAATTGTGCATGCTTCCTTGTAGTCTTTCTGGTCACAATTCAGAAATAACTTTATTCAGCGCATTAATGCAGAACAACCCCATTTACAGACACACTTGTAGCCAGGGATCTGGATGAAAAGTAATTTCTCCTTTACCTCTCTTTCATGATGGCCAAGACCCTCCTCGGGATTTCTGAGATTGAGGACGTGCACCTCTTGGGGCAGGCCTGTTGTGCCTCGGCTTGCACAACCAGATAAGACTGTAAAACTCTCCAATAAGGCATGGACTGGGTGCGAATTGTTAACAGGCGATAAGACACACTCACTCCTAGGCACAGGACCTGCAGAGGAAAACAGAGATGCACATCATTTGGAGAAAAAAGCAATACATAGATTACACCTGTCAAATAGCGATCATCCTTTTTGGTTACAATACCCACGGGAACACAAGCACAGGCTTCATGTTCATTATCCACAAAATGAAGACATTTATTTCTGTTGCCCTTTTAAGTTCTCCTGAATATGCTAACTTGTTGGTTTATTTCTCTCTGAAAGTCTAAATTTAAAGTATGAATTCTGAAACTGCGGGTAGTCTTGTCTTTACCAGCGAGAAAACCAAGGATAAAGAAAAAAAAAAAGCAAAAAAAAAAAACAAACCGAAGGAGAAAAAACAAAGCAGTGATAGTGGTAGAAGGAATTGGTTCATCTTAGATGTGAATTATTTGTTTATGTCAAACATTGTTATCTCCAAACACTGAAAAAATGCAATCATGTATATACAACAATGGAAAGTTAATCTCTAATATAAAGTAATTACATCAGGAAGGATTTGGGCGAGTTGGATTTGTTGCTTTTGAAGCAGTGCTGATTTATAGTGAACATCGTTCAAATACACTGTACAAAACAGCAAGCATCTGTCACATGATAAAATGAAATGTTTGTTTACTGAGTCTATTTTGTGTCTGACAGCAATTATCTACACTGATAACAGATATCTAGTCCAAAACAGAGTGTACGCCCTTTCAAATAATCACCACAGCATGATGTAGTGCCATACTCTTATATAGTACGTGAGACAGTGTGATGTGATGTAGCCAGATAGCACAAAAGCCGAACCATACGGAGCAGTTTACATTTAAACTATATCTCAGGAAACTAAAGCAAGACAAATATTTATGAAACGCAGCCCTGCTTTTCCAAAACGGCTCAAACCCACCCCTGACCATAACAGATACAGTATGTTTTTGATTCAGAAGGTCACAGGAGAACGTCAATTGACTTAACCCCTAATTTGCACCAAAGTCACTCAGATAAGAATTACACTCTCGTGAAACAGTCAGCTGAGAGGCTGCAAGGCATAAAAGAGAAATATAAGCAAGAAGCATGATTTATTTTCTTTCCAGATAACGTACATCTGCAATTGAAGTAAAATGCTTCTTTCGAAAAGAGTTCAAAATGAAACAAAATCCTCGACTGATCAACTGACAGAGCTCCCTCTGGTTTTGTGAAGTCTACATCCAGCTATTGTAGCACTAAAGTTCATTTGACTTTGGTGTACGCATATGTTTAATTATATTAGCACTGACCTACACTTTGCTGGTTAAAAAGACAGTTCATTCAAGATACAGTTAGCAGCTGGCGCTGTAGAAGTCAGAAAGTCCATCTTAAAACAGATTTTATCTGGAAAAAGCAAAGCCCCTGAGCACAGGGAGGTTTCCGCAGTGCCTGAGGCCACACGTGCCTTGTCCTGCCACGGGGGCCGCTCCTGAAACCCACCGGTGCATAGCACATACCCCCCAGCTCCCACAGAACAGGAATATTTGTTAAAGACAATGCTCAAGGCATAAATTACGCATACCTGTGCCTGGGGTACAGAGGATAAACAAACTTTCTGCTCTCTAATTGAGGAGCTTGGTAGTAGCACTGACCACCAGCTTGGAGGATTTGAGGCTTATTTGTTTGGTGTTTTTAAGTTCCTTTTTAAGAATGCGCATAGAAAATGGGACCAGTCCAAGCAATGATAGTTAAAAAAACGTTTAAAAATCTATGAACAAGTTGCCCTCTGTAACAGTTGAAGAAATATTCAGAATTTGTAATGATAACACGGCCAGCAGAGAGGCCTCATTTTCCTGAAGTACAAGTGCAGAACAGAGAACCGACTAATCAATTAGCCCAGCCACTGACGTGCAAGTCCTGCAGCAGACCACATTATACAACCTGCACAAAAAGCATTTCTAAGCCCCACAAGCATTTCTTGGGCTGGGGAACAGAGAGCTAAGGAGCGCTTTCATTGAATTGTTTCTTGCAGACCAGATGGAGCCGACATTTGTTAAGATGCTTCTATCGTAACACACACATGAAGAACAAGGTGCAAGACTCAGAACAAGACAGATACGGAATCGCTGATAAAAATGTGTGCTTTCCTTAGCAAAGGTTCAGGAGAAAGAGCTAACACCTCCCTCTCAGCAGATGGGTTCCCTTGTGAACACCCATTTCCACGCACTACATCTACCAATCCTCCTCTCCAGCCTTCATCTGGTCTTTATACTGTACAAATCTGCCACATTAGAGAAGACACCTGGACTTTCCCTTCACTTCCTACATCCATATGAAGAAGAGAGTGACAGGTACGTCCAGGCTGTCCATAACCGCCTCCCTCGCTGCCACCTCGAAGTGCAAATGAAGAAAGCTCTTCTCTCGGGGCCCTCTGTTCTGCTCGACGTGCAGGACGGCAATACTTCCAGAGGGAGCAGAAGTTCACATCCTGGATAACCGTGGGCAGCTGAGCTTATCTGCACAGCGAAGGGCAGAAGGAGGCATGCCCGCCCTGCCTGCGCGCCCGCCCGGCTGGACGGGGGCCAGATCTCCTGCCCAAACCCCATCGCCCTGCTGGCAGCGAGCCCACGTAGCTGCACCAGTCTCAAGCAGGGCTTCTTAGGCAGGGCTTACTGGTGTGGGTCTGCTCTTAACACCGGTACAGCTGTGCGGTGTCCAGACGCCAGCCTGGGACACGCCACTTCTGCCAGCTCTGTTCTGGAGGAAGAGGTGCACAGAGTTCCCCTGAGCTGCCCAATAGAAGAAACCTAGGGTTTGGGGGAATTCAGACCAGCCTCATGAGTGACTGAGATGCAGCCCTTGAAATCTGAATCGATGATCAGGGTATCTACTGGAGGCTGGCATTCAGACCACATACATTGTAAAAGACATATAGAAGGAATGATGGTGGGGTAAATAATAGAGGTGAGGTAAATGCAGGTAAATGTTGCATTTTTGCCAAGTTTCACATAGGTACCTGGGAAGCTATGTCCCAGGCCCATGCTACCCTTCCTAGGAACTCAAGACTATCATGAGCATTCTGTAAAATGTGCTGGCAGTACCAGACAGCAATCTTTGTGCACTGAAATTCACATACCTGCCCAACCACTAAAGTGGGTGTAGTGCCATGCCCAGCGTACACCTGCATGCCTGGAACTACTGCCCAGCGAGAGGAAAACTTACTTCTAGATCACGAAGTCCACTGATGCTCAGCCTGTGCATGGCACAAGACAGTTCTTTCTGCCACCTTCCCTCCATTGATGCTGTATGCACCCCAGCGCCACCTGAGCTATTCGCTAAACATTCATTAACAACATTTCTTCCTACCGCACCTGCAGGTATGTCCCAGCCAAAGACAGGCAGGTGCCACTCTGAGGCACTGCCACTCTGGTGGCAGCAGCGAGAGCAGTGCTCTTTCTCTTTCCAAATTAGCTGCTCTCACCCTTTTTGGCTCCCTCACAGACCCTGCCTGCTTATCTTCCTCCTGCCACCTTCCTCTGACTAGAAAGCTAGTTACTTCCCTAAATCCTACAAAGTGCATATTTACCACGCTGAAAAAAAAACCAAACAGCCCTTTCTGTGACACTACTAATCTGATAGTTTATCACCGCTCCAGCGCCTGCTTGTATTTGAAAGCCAACATGAAACGGCAGCCTCATCCTGCCTGAGCTTTTCTGTTCTGCTGCTCTGCCCTGCACTGCACGAACGCCAGGACCAGGCTCACCAGCTTCCCATTCTGGCCCCAACCCCGCTCCTGCCGACCTCCCCTGCATCAGCAACGCCAACGTCCTGCCAAAATTCACCACCATCATTGCTTAAGGGCCAGTTCATCCAATTAACACGTCAAGATTGCCTCATCAGCTCCAAACACATACAGATACTCTTTGCATCTCATCCCCATCAAATGGCACTTAAAGAGTCAAAAGTATCTTCCAGTTTATAAATCCTAGGGCAGGTCCAAGCCTTTAGTCCCTTCTCTGCTGAGGAGGTCGCTGTGCAAGCACAGCCGTCGCTGGGCTTTTGTTTAACTCTGGACTGCGAATCCATCTAACCTTGTTAGCAAATCCTGGATCTTACCACAATCAAATTTTAGTTGCTTAATGCCTGCAAAGCCTTCTGAAGATGGAAAGCAGGTTAGGCAGTTTTATAAGAACCGCTTATTACGTATGTGTTTTACAATGGCGAATTATTAGTGAACTTAGAATTCTAGAGAATCATTTAGTATTGAATTATTTTCCACTTCCAATTAATAAGAATATTTTAAAGGAAATCTTAACGCAGACCCAACCTTGTTTGATACTAACATCTGGAACGTATTCAATGCAATTTCAACATTCCTGTTTCCCATATCATCCCTGCTACTAATGAGTAACATGTGTTCTGCTGTAAGAAAGTAGCAGAAATGGGAGTCCAACACTAAGGGGGTTCATGCAACAACCCAAGACCAACTCATAACTGTGATGGATTTTATTCAAATAGTAAAGGCTAATATACTTTCTGTTGTATTTCCATGGAGATTGCTACAGTGTTGTCAGCTGAAAAGTGTGACCAGCTCCTGCAAATTGCGTGAATCTGTGCTGGGGGCTCCACGGCATGTTAGCATGGTTCCTGTACGCCACGGCAGAGGATACAAGCCACACCAATGGGACATAACACTCCTTAGAAGGAGGACAGATTTATTCTAATTGATTTTTGAATGAGGGAATGACACAAATCTAGTCATTATACATAAAGACAAAAATTCAAAATCCAGACTTGAGGAACACGAGGGATCTCTGTGCTGTCAAGTACAAAGTAATATAAATTACTGCAGATCCTGCTAGAATTCATCACTTTGTACACTAAAAAGCAAGTCTTAGAGGGGGCTGACTATCCAAGCAGAGATTTCATTATGCCCAAATGACAGACTTTCACAAAAGTTCTTTTGAAGAAGGTTAATTTAAGGGCATTTTTTTCATCAGCTAGTGACAATGATGGCTGGAACAAGGAGAAAGAAAAGAGACAGGATCCTGAAACCTACTTCCGAATAACAACTGGGTTCTGTAAAAACAAGGAGGGGAAGCCATTTTCTCTTGAACTGAAAAGCTTAAGATTCACTGCAGAGCACTTGAGCAGACTTAGTAATAACTTCTTCCTATAACCTCCACCACTCCTAAAGATACAAGCACATGGGTGAATGGCCACTGCTCCACGTGGAGAAATTGTTACCACCTACACAACCTTCTTCTTATAAAGGGTTTCTCACCGAGGGAAGCATTTACACCAAAGAATTATACTCAAGGATTAAGGCAAATAAAAATCTACAGAGAGAAGTTATGCCTATCACTCAAAGAGGAAATACAAATTGTTACTACTTATTTAGTATGGGTGGCTCTGTAACAACAACTAAATTCCTTCCTGTGCACCCCTTCACAGAAGACCACCTGGGAAGCCAAATTCCTGGTGTAGAGGATAACAGACAACCTCCACCGTTAATGCAAAGAGCAGCTTTTACCGCAGATGACCATGAAAAAAGAGCTTCACACTCCTAAGCAAGCACTTGAGTAAGACATCCCCGCTCAGGATCAGTCAATTCTGGCAAGCAGCCTTGAGTTCTGAGAGATGGAAAAGACAAGATGAGATAGTAGGAAATATCACAGCTGGTTTGTGATGAGAGGCAGTGGCACAGAGGAAACTGCAGCATTTCATCTCATGGAAAAGGAGAAGCATTTCCACCATGATCACCACCAACAAGGAGCTGGACTGTCCAAGACTCTTCCCAGAGTATGTGATTTTCCTCTCTGAGTAAGTGTGATCACCATAAGAAAGATGCAGGGGAGAGAAGCAAGATATTGAAAGGAAGATTTGTACATTGGACCTTCATACTGGCCAACAGGAAGACTAAAGTAGAAGATCACTGTCCAAAGCATTTTATATTTGTATAAATCTACTGCCGATTCATTTTTGTATCTGCCGCACTGTTTGGCTGGGGAGGGAGGAGAGCGTTATGGTTTTCTTGTTCTATACAGCTCATGGCAGCAGTTCCAACTCTGACGAAACACAGCAGACATAACGCAGAATGATACTACTGCTCATCTGCCTTGATTCTGGTAAGGAGGAAGAAATTCAATGACAAAATCTTGGTGTGTTTCAATATCACTTTTCTGCCTTAGTACAGAAATACATGGGAGTAACAAAGCTTGTAGATTTGTTCTGAGCAAAAAGAAATATCAATTCTTGGATTCTTAAATATTAAAGAAATAAATTTTAAAGTGTAGGGGTGGGGTGTTTTTGTTTTTTTTTTTTTGTTAGGTTTTATTTACACTGTGCACCTAGTAATTTAACCCTAAGTTTCAAAAACTAGCAGTTACAATAGGATATGCTCAATATTGCAATAAAACGTTTAATATTTTAGAGGGCTGGGGAGTAAGAAAAAAGAAATAAGCTTACAGTATTAAATAAATTTCATTCTAATTTGGACACTCTCAGTCCTCTCAGTCATTTTTATGTGTTTACCTGATACCAGGAAAAAAAAAGTTTGGCATTTTTATAATATGTCCCAACACTTAACTATGTACTTATTTTACTATTGCTACTATATATTAGGTCTTACAAGCCTTTCCTCATGCAACTGTGTTGAAATGCAGCAGATATCTCCCTTCAATGACTATTTACATAAACTAGCAATTCCACAGGAAAATTATTTTAAAACTTTTTAAAAGCTCACATTTTCCACATTTGTTTAATAACTCTGATGAGAGTTTGTTCAATCACTGCACCCTAACCACTGGCCAGTATCAATGAATTTAGAGCAGATTCTACTTCAGCAGAAGGAACAGCAGACCCCTTGTGAACTGCAACCGAAGCAGGACTGAAATTGAGTAAATGTTCATGAAAACCCTTGAATACATTTTAGGGCTTTGCCAGAAATGGACAGAAGGAGCAAAAAAGTCCATGAGAAAACAACACGCAGAGAAAATCAAGTGCGGGCATATGACAAAAAGGAGACAGAAGCATTGTACTGAAAACACAAACACAGCATAGCTGTTGTACGTGGGGCTGGGTAAGCTTCCCTTCACATCCTTAATTTTCAGGGAGTTCTTTCACTGCCACATCTAGCACAGGCTTCTCGTGAGCAAGAAAAGAGTATTTTTCGTGGTGGAACTACTTTTGACTGAATTACCACAGGGACAAGGAGGAGAGGTTTAAAATTACAGGGGAAAAGATTCTCAGACCTGGACTGGTTTTGGCTATTTTGAAAAAGCAAACTAAACCAAACAAACAAAACACCCAAAATCTCAGACTCCACATATATCTATTAGAAATGAGTGAGCTATAAAACTTGAACTCAGAAGAAGAAAAATACATCCTCAAGAAATATTCAAGTACAGATGGCAAGTCTTTGTTGTAGAAGGAGTTAAAACATACAAGCTGTACTAACTAAAAACATGTGCTTATGCAAAAACACAGTGGAGGTTCCCCATTCCAGTGCTCAAAGCCCACTAATCTTCAGCAACTCCATGACACCATCCCTGCTCCTTCCCGCTTTCTCCAAGGAAAAAACACCCTATCCTCTGGAACTATGCATTAACCTACATACTTCACCTTTACACTGGTTTCTACTCTTAATGCTACGTGTAATCAGACCCTTGCTCTATGTGCTCTCAATCCCCAATTTATCAGCCCCCAATTAATTCCCACTCCACTACCATCAGCTCTGCCCAGGCCTATGCCACGCATAGGCCAAACTATTCAGACGTTTCGGAGTATTAGATTACACTTAATCTGCAATGTATTTTGATCATTTATTTTCTGCAGTCTTTCTAGACATTTCTGTTATGCATAGTAAAGCCTTTCTAGCATCTTCTGCTTGTCCACTGGGAATCATTCAGACCTACAGATGACATGCCCCATACCTTTTTTGGATTGCTGGTACGTTTGGTACAAACTGCCACTGCTGGTTTCTCCTTCTAAGCAAAATAATCTTCTATGTCTCTGCAGAGGATGTGTTGCAAAATATCCATTCCCACTGCTCCTAGCTATTGGTAAAAGCACAAGGTTTATCTCATCTGTTTAGCAGAGATGATCTAACCTCAAGTGTTGCCTGCACAGATCTCTTTTTTTTTTTTTCCATGCGGGAAAAAATTCAAATTACGTTTTGAAAGCAGAAATGCTTTCTTCTACTTTCTTAAAAAGTAAGCTTCTACTGATGTTTTGCCCTTATCAGGATGTAAAATTGATGCAAATTCAATTGGGAAAGTTAACCACCAAATAAAACTCAGGTTCTGTAGCAAGGTACTGCTACTTAGAAATGATGAATTATACCTAAACTATACATTTTATTAAAAAATGTAAATAACAAAGTCAAATTCTTTCATTATACAGCAAGACTCATTTCAATACCTAAGCAAGGCAAAGCTAGGCAATGTCAGTCTGTTAGTATCTTGTTTAACAACAGAAACTCCAGCTGTCTTGTTTATACACCTATTAAGCTAATAAAACAGAAGAGGCAATGAATGAAAAACCTGTTTGGTTTAACATCCGCTGAACACAATTTTAAGACATCATTACGCATGAGGCATAATCTTGGAAAACAAACATCTGTACCTGGAAAACAAAGAAGTCTTTCAAAGCAGATGCACTGTACCACAGAGCTACATTTTATGTAACCTCTGCTGCACTTCCTTCTGACCAGAAGTACTGTCAGAGCCCTACCTGCCCTTGAGGTTTGCAGCAAAATGCTGCTTACAGGAACTCTTCTCTAGTATTTTTCCATGCCTAAACGTGCACACTCATCCATACCCGTGCACTTTCTCTCTCTCCCCACCCCCCATCCGTTCTCCCAAGTGGGTATTTGGAAAACACTCCACAAGCATAAGAGCATCTTTTTAATCTGTATAAACAGAACAGCATTAATGTGTTGCCTTTCATTTAAATAAACACAGAAAGCACACTTCTGTTTTCCATGCCAAAGAACTGAAAACAAAGTAGTCCACTGGTGTTTCAGAAAGGGTTGCTGAGTTTTTCCTGTTGTTATCCCCAGGTAGTAGAAAACAGACAAGTTTCCAACCATTGGTCTAGAATTCAAATGTATGTGATCCTCTTGCATAAATCTCACGTCCCGTGGAGCACCTATCCTTTTTTAAACAGTGGCCAACATTACTCAGACCGAGGGCTACCCACCCCAGACATGGCTATGTTTCAGAAAGGCCTGACTTTCATCACAAACTTGTATTAAGGCCGTAAAAGATAACAGAATTACTTCAGATAACAAGCAATACCAAAAGTGCAAGTGTTCATTGTGCCTTGACACCATAATGGAAGAACCAAATGTAGCATTCTGTTTCCATCACTGTTAATGGATGAAGTAGTCTTCAGCACCGTGACTGCACAAAGAGGAAGAAATGAACAAACACCAACTATTCCTAACATTCTTGTTCATTATTCCAAACAATATTCAAAGTTTTTGTTGTGAAAGTCTCTTTTCCCCAGAGATAGCCCATAAATTGTCTCAGATTTATCCCTCTTTACGGTAGGAAGAATAGGAAGTTGCATGGAAACAATGAATGGAAGTGCACTTTTTATCAGACAACGCAGGAAGCATTCTGCTTGGTTTACATGAGAGCTCCGTATTGAGGCCAAAAGGGAAAAAAAAAGCATATAAAATTAAATGCCTACTTAGAGCAAAAATAACTTAAAACAGGTTTCAAAACCATTGTATTTTTAATAAATCAGTATTGAAACTCCTCAAACCGTCCTACTCACACTATTGCTGTTACTGTATTCCTGCAAATGAGTAAATTAAAGATGACAGAGGAGGAAATTCCAGACTTCATAAAATCAGTTTCAGGAGGCGAAGAGAGAGAACCATACTTACTTTCACGATCGGCCGCACAGGAATTCATGCATCATCAAAGAGCATGCACAAAAACACACGTGTAAACACAGATCAGACCTCAGCAGTCTATGCTTATCTAAGAAAACAAGTCTTCTGAGTCTCTCTCTCTCAACAAAATGTAACCTATTTAAATTGCAAATGTATACTTCAGTTCTTTATACACTCACGGGTGCTCTTGAAAGTACTGCTACAAGTTCTAATGATTTTTGAACCAACACAGAAAATGTTGGTATCTCATCTCAGGCAGCAGCAATAGGTATATATAAAGGTACCAAAATACACAGTAGTAGTGAGATTATAGAACACAATCACTGGATGGGGAGCAGGGATAGGAATTTTGGTTTAGGTGGATTTTGTTGTTGGTTGTTTCTTTCTTTCTTAAAATTTAGTTCAGAATTGCTTAAAAATAAGAAAATCCTACGGCAGTTTTTCAGAAACACAAGTAGCTGTCACGTGCTTGATCTGCACTGACTTCCAATTGGAGCTACACACACAGTCATCTTTTGCCCAAAAGTACATGGTGTTATATTGGCTGTCCAAGGGGCACTATCACGCAGTGGAAAGAGTTGATACCCAAAGTCTTATCTGATGGCCAATGAGAGCAACCTCAAGGAGACCAGGAGATATCAAAGGAGCCTCATGTTAACTGATTCAGGGTGCACACCAACCACAGATTTGATAGCTACTCTTTCAAGTTAGAAAATTTTGTAATTGCTGTTAGTGAAACTATAAGATACTCAACAAACATTTCTAAACAATTACAGTATTACAGGCTCCTACAAACCATTAACAGATTTTCCTTTAATTCATAATATTAGCATAATTTTTGATAGGTCATCCAAGCTCCAAAACAAAAGTGTAGCCAAAGTTTTCTTTTTTATTTAATTTATTTTATTCAGGCCCAGATTGCTCCCTTTTCTTCATATATATTGAACTTACAGGGGCTTTGTCTGGGCCTTTTTATTCCTCTATGCACTCCTTTCCACAACTCTTCTAAATTTCCTTGTCATTTGTTTTCTGTCCAAATTTTTGTTTTCTGTCCTTATTATTCCATTAAACAGTTCCTACGCAGCCTGCTCAGCTTCACCAGCACTTGTCATTCGCTACACCTACATACAAAGGGCTCATCTTCCAAGAAAGATGTCTTGCTTTTATCTGTCAATTGGATTATTGGCAGGTCACTTCTTGGTCTTCAGAGAGGAAATAATGAATTCTGGATGTTGGTGCATATGGACGCATGCACATCTGCAGAGAGAGGTGATTTCCTTTCAAAAATACATTGGTTTTGACAGCCACAGAGATGTAGAGTACCAGACAGTGCAGCTTTCAGTTCAACAGCAACTTGCATGCCTTCTTCTTCTTCTGCTTTATCACTACCGCTGGGGGTACATGGAAGAATGGGAGACTTGTCATTCATGTCTGAAGAACAGGCTGGCAGCCACCACCTCTAATCCTTGGCCAGTACTGAAGCACGTGGACCATGCTTGCAACCCCAGGCGTTCAGAGAAAAGCAGATGGAGAGGGCTTTTTGGGTTGGGGTTTGGGTTTTTCCTCCCTCCCCCCCTTGGTTTTGCCTGTCAGAAGCCCTTCTGTGCTGATGTATAGGTGCTTCACTCGAGCATGAAACTTTGTAAGTCTTCCCCTCCCTAATCTCAGCTAGCAGGTCAGGAACATCGCTTTATACTAAAAAAGGGAAGATCTGCTCAGTGCCGAATGTCAGGACGATCTGATAAACACGTCGCTGGCCGCGGCGTTGGAACGAGAGCGGAGGCTTTGAAACGCGTGATTCACATGCTGCCAGCCAACCCGGGATGTGCTGGGGCTGCTTTACCCACCTCCTCAGCTGGAAATGGATTCAAAATGCTCACCAGGCCCCTTCATAAAATGAAGAAATGTGGTTCCGTTACTCGTGCTTCCAGTAGCGGCAGTTGGCAACTGCTTGGCTTAGTCCCATCAAATGCAGTGGACCTCAGAAGCAGCAAAAGCCAAAGGGAAGGAAACAGTCTCGGGGGAAGATAGCTCTATAACCAAAAGAGTACCAACCCTTTCCTAATTAAAAATAACAAGATTACAAGTTCAATTAAAGGCTGAATTCCTGTAACTGACCCTTTAAGGATGAGTTCACTAAACGTCTCACTGCACAAACCTTGGAAACTGATCCGTGTCAAGTGCTTAAACAAAATAAATCTTCCCTCCTCAAAAAATTTAAAGCTTCAGTCTTGTCTTGAAAAACGTAAAAAAAATAATTATACAAACGAAGAGAGCAAAAAGAAGTCAAAAACTACTGTAGCCTTCCCCAGCCCCCACTCAATTAACCAACTCTGCTCAGCCTTGGTAGGATCAGCTAGGAAATCAATTCTGGAATATGCCTTGCTACAGGTTTTCTCTTAAGACTTGTAAAATTTATTATCTGGTTTGCTTTTAACTAGGAAGGACCCTGTGCCCAAAACTGTTCAAGGCTCTGTGCCTAAAGGAGAGCAGGAAACACCAGGTCAGCCCCAGTGTTGAGGAATGCTTACGAAGTCCTTGCTCTGCTCTGAACTCAAGGACAGCATCCCCTTGGACAAGTGAACAGTGTCCACACTCCCCTATTTGAAAGCCATAAAACCAAATGCTGGCAAATGTTTTTCCAAGTTCATCAAGGTACCTCAGACAAGTTGGCTGGACCAGTCCGGTGCTGGAGATAGCTCAAGCCACAGCTGAACCTCCAACAAGGGCTATAAATGTTAACAGAGCAGTGGTCCGCAGGTCACTGATGGCTAAGTGGTCCGTGTAACCACATTTTCTGCATACCAAATTAAATTAAAAGGTCTGATAGATAAGGTGCATGGCAGTCCTTGCAAAATTCTGAGGGTTGACTATGCACCTAGATTTTACTGCAGAAGATGAAAAAAGCCCACACTTCTGAGTCATTATGAAGAGAAGTCAATCAGAACACCCTTCAGTCAGCACCAGCAATAAATAAAAAAGTTTTACCAAGTAAGCAAAGATAAAATATTTGTAGATCACTCGGTGTTCAGCAAAGGGGCAGAAATTAGCACAATGTCTACCAGGCCACGGACAGCCCAAATACAGTGCATCCCACCTGCCATCAAGTTTTTCAATAATGTAACTTGAAAAAATTTTACTTGAGTACCTTTCTCCCCACGTTTTATCTAAACACAAACTGATCACCCAAAGTCAGTCTTTATTTTGGTTCAAAATTTCCCCTCAATTTCATTTAAAGTAATAGTATACCAAAAATCCAAAAACACAGGAAAAACTTGGGGAGCAAAGAAAACACATGAGCAGCTGACCTAACTTGGGCTTTTAGAAGTATTTATATTCACTATTTCCATATATGCCAATTATTTCACAAAAATTTCTCCCATTATGACATTTTTGTTTAAAATAATAAGAAATCATTTATTGAGTTAGTTTTCAAGATCCTTGGTGAAGATATACATTATACCATGAATCCCATATAGACCTGATTATCTTAAGCTAAATAATAAGCTTATACAATATGTTAATACAGATCCACAGGCATCTGCCTATGTTTTATAAACAGTGTCAAATGACACGTTGTATAACAAGATGGAAAAAGAGAGTCTTTTAAAATCCACATGCTAGGAACTTTAAAACATTATTTAAAATACTTATTACCAAATATTCAATTCCCTGCTGTGTGACAAAGTCAGCTACAAAACAACTTTAAACCTCAAGGCAGACAAATAATTGCAAAAATAAAAAAGCAAGGCCTACCCTACTGAAACCTTCAGCCACATTTTCTGTTTAAAAAAGAAGCATCACTACAGCAGAGATACAAACTGCCTTTACGTTATCACAGTAATAGGCATTACCCATGCAGTTTACCATTGCAAGCTAGTCCTCACAGTCATCATTTTTAAGCCATCTAAGCACAATCAGCATTGGCTGACTGTAGCCATGATGGTCCACATAGTTCAGCAAAACTATGACTATTTCTAAAGCCAGCAACCAGCAAGGACTTGGTTCTGCATGTTGAAAAGCGCACAGAAAAACCCACCAACGAACATCTCAACAGATGTCCCTCACATGACTTTGGTAGTGAAAAGCAAGGAATTTAGATCTTGCACATGCTCTACAATTACAATCTCCCTCCTCTATATCGAACCTCAATTTGTACTTGAGATTCAAAAAAACTCAGTCTATTAGAGTAGACCATCCTCTGAGGTGAAAAAAATCAGAGGACAGCCACTAGAATAAGTTAAATTGTCTGCAGAAATTGAAACACTACTTCATGCCCAGGAGATGGGAGCCCTTACACCAGAGGATGGCACGGGCAGACGAGTGGGGACGTGCAGGAGTTTGGCCATGTCCTGGCGTGAAGCCTCAAGCCATGGTAGCAGCTGGGCACTGTGACTTGGTGCCAGGACGTTCTTTGAAGCTTGACAGGCCCCAGGCACCACAGGCGTGCCAAATGCTATGCTTGGCATCTAGGGCATGGCTCTGCTTCACGTACATGGGGTGTTGCGCCATCCGCACGGGACCATGGGGATGGACTCAAATGAGCAAGTGTCTCATGGGAGGGCAGGTTTGACAGACCTATACAGACACAGCTAATTCTACAGGCAGAGGAATGAAAAACCACTGAAACCTAACGCTGCAGGTTTACGAGACAGGATGAATCATCCAACATCTTACCGCAGCCAAAACCAGGGTGTCTCATTCCCTCCACCTCTCTTCTCCTTCCCACCAACACTTCCCAGCTACCTTATGCCTATTTTGATGATCACCAAACCTAGTGAGCTGATTCAACTCACTAACACGACAGGAAACTCACCCAGCAATAAAGAGACTAAGCAGGTTTCCGTTGGTCTTTGGTGAGCTGAATGGCAGGGAGGAAGGCTTGAGGAGCACCTAGGCTGGCTCCCACCAAGGGCAGTGGGGTAGTCTGCACCCATGTCCCCACTGTGGGCTGCAGGCAGTCATCAGACTTGACTGCGCTCATGAAACCAAAGACTGAATGCGAAAAGACCTTCCTAGAAAGAGATACTGTTGATTTTAAAAAACGTGCTGGCTGTGCAAATACATTTTCCTTCTAGTCCACGATCAGCACAACAGTGACACAAACTACCACTTTCAAAAGCCCCTCATGCATTTTTCACTTTGACTAAATCTTTCCACGGTGGAGAACACAAATAATCACAGCCTGGCAACTGCTCTGATTGCCAAAAAGGCTTCATGCAATACTTCAGTAAGTTCCATGTACAGATGCCTGTGTGTAAATAAATACATATACACACACAAACACACATATTTTCCAAAGCTATTTAACCTATACGTTGGCAAAAAGTCGGTGAAAATGAGAACAATCAATCACACTTAAGTCATATAAAGGTATTTGTTCCACTTTTGAAGAGCACGCAGGAGACTGCTGTTTTTTGAACATAAAAGCGTATTTCCTGAAGCGATTTCGTTTACTTTCCTCAGCGTTACTAAAGTCACCATTTACAATGACAGGACATTGCAGTCATGACACAAGGTCTCTTAAAATTACTTCCCTAACCAGTGTTCCCGTAAGCCCACTTCTAATACTTCAGATGGAAAGCAAGGCTGGGGCTACCTCCTTTCTAAGTGGGAACCAAATTGCATTTCAGCACGCTCCTCCTCATCTTCACTTTCTGTGTTTAGCTCCTGGAAACCGCGTTTATAGCTACACTGTGAAGATTGCCTTCGATGTAGCAGAATTAGATCCAATGTGGGAGAAGTCTGAAGTTTAATAAATTATTAAAATGATTCAAAGGGATACACTGTAGCCTCGATTCATTTACATATTTGGGATCCCATGGCACAGTCCTTCAGATACCATAAAGTTACTGACTCTTGTTGAATTAACCTGATGTTTATTATCCAGACAAAATATTTTACATGGAGACTGAAGGAGCTGTGAAATGCTTCCACCAGATCAGCCCTCAGTCCAAGTTATACCTATCTCTGGCTTACAAGGGAGGAAGAAACGGGCAGGGGGGGAAATGCTACTAAAAAAAAAGCTGAAAATTAGTATCAGAAAGTTTTACTTACTGTTCTGAATAAACAGATCCTGAGTAAATCCTATTCAGTTTACTGATTCTTGTAATTATCCCAGGTTACTGTTACAGCATCTTTTTATGGGACAAATTGTATGTTTACAAGATGCTACAGAATTTAAAACTATTGCACATCTCTTATTTTGCAGACAGTTTCTCTACACATTCACCTTGCACGATCACCATACTATCTGAAGGCCTAAAATAATGATCACACCTCACACAGCTTCACTTACATAACTAATAAAATGGGGTTATTTGCTAAAATATCACAGTATGTCCAGGGAGAAACTTGAAAGGATACAAGAAGGATCAATGTTAAAAGTTAAAAGTCTTCTAGCCCTGGAAGAAGAGGTTGCTTGTACACAAACGCCCTGCAGTAGAACAGCTTGGGATAAACTCTTTTGGATCAGTATGAAATGCTGTCTTGCCCTGCACTCACTGAACTTTTTCCAGATAAACAGGAGCAACCATTTGTCAGATCAACACAGAATTTGAATGACAAAATTCAAATCCCTTTCCATTATTGGTTTTTATTGCACAGAATGACTTGATACTCAGTTTGTTGCCTCAAAGGAGGAAAAAGCCTTCTATTGGAGGAAAAGGACCTCTGATTCAGACCAGCTCTGAAACCATCTAATCATAAGCAGCTGTATCTATGGTCTTTAACCATAAAAAAGCTTTCTCTAAGAAAAAAAAAACCACAAACAAACAAAAAAACAAACCCAACAAGACATCTTCTCATCAATAACATCCAGAGGTTTGTTTGCTGGCCACAGTATCTGTCCAGACTAAGTGAATGTTTTTCCTCATGATCTGCTGCTGCTGCTTCTATGAAACTGTCAATATTAAGACAATTAAATAAATAGAACTGCTCTTCAAGCCAACTGCTTTTGGATTATAGCTATGAGAAGCAGAAACCGCCTCTGTTTTTTCCTCCCAAAACTGGAAGAAAGTGAACTTTGTCCTCTTAAATAAGGCTGACTCAACAGGATGAGTGGAATACAAGTGCAGAGATCAAGTGGCTCAAGAAATCCCTGTTTTGAACCTCCACACAAGAAGGCTGACCAGAAACAACAGAAACAATACCTGAACATTAACAAGCTCAGTGCTTACACCACACTCTGAAAACGGGCTCTGTTTGAAGTGTGATGTTACATATTAAACTCAGCTGTTAAGCTTATACTGAAGTGTGGTAAACAACCAACCAGCCCTCCCCTAGTCCACAGGCCGTTCCACCTCAGCCCAGTGTTGCCATCATCACAGTGAAGTTATCTCGAAGCAAGATGACCTAAACCAGAAATGCCAAGTCCATCTATAAGCCTAGACAAATATTTTTCAGACTATTTTCAAACAGTCAAGGATCTGAGACTTTTGAAAAGGTTGGATTCAGCAAAACTGATGCAGGTTTCCCAGATATGTAACCATCATTTAAAGGGCAGCTTTACACGAACATGACTCCATTTTCCCCTTTTATAACCTGTTAACACTACTACAACTAATTTATAGGGCAAAAGAAATATAGCAGTTGAAAAAAATCAGCTTGTCCTTAGGCAATTAGCTTGGTGCCTTCTAAAAGAGACTTCAAATTAACCCTATTTACCTAACGCAGCATGTTCTCTTTGAATGCTTCACACAAAAAACACCACTTAAGAAGGGAAGAAGTGAATAACAGTTAAGAAAAAAAAAAGTATATTGTTAAACACACTTAATGGAAGAGAAACTGACAGTGGGAGTACATAACCATGCAACACCTGGCCAGAGTGTCACTGTACAGTGTGTGTCCCATGCCCTCCCTGATCTTCCCCTCCCCTCAACGTACCAGTCCAGCCATGAAACACAATGCCAGCCCTCAATGGGAAATGACAGAGACTCACAAACTCTACAGAAATTAAAACCTCAGAATTATTTAAGGAAAATTGGGACTTTGAAGATTATTTTCTATCAGTTGCCAGGAGAAGCAGGGCACGGAAGCTCATGCTCCCTCCCCTTCCAGGCACTGCATCCTACCAGCTCCTTTCCATGGGGGCTTGGGGACACAGAGGACCTCCCCAGCTGAAGCCAGCCAAAGGCATTTAAAGGTGAGGGGGAAGCCCTTATGCCTCCTCCTTCCTGCTCTACCCCATGTATCAGTGATATCCATGAACTATACGATACAGATTTGATAACAGAAATTATGCTTTATTTCCTCCAATTCTTTCCTTCGCGGTCTTTGCCTTCTACTCTTTCTTTCCAGAGCTTCTCACGTCTCTTCTCAGTCAAACCCCATATTTACTTCCTTAAGCCTCTACAGTAAAAGTTGAATGACCACAAATTTATTGTTTGATATCATCATCTTGTACACTCTGCTGCATGTTCAAGAACACCTTTGTCAGTCTTTGTTTTAGACCTTTTTTACCATTATAATCTCTTTGGGGCAGGCATCACTTGGGCCTTTGCAAAAGGATATCCATTCTGCTCGACTTACAAGCACCCAAGCTTGGCTATTCCTCCCTGCATAAACACTACACGTCACTAGGTCATCACAACAGAAGTCCATCTTGCAGGGAGATAACAAGCCTGACGTGTTTTAACACACAAGTGTTATCTTATTTGACCAGATACTACCACGCGCCAATCACAGTATAACCCAACCCCATGAATCTTGTATGAAGCCAGTTACAGTGGAGGAAAAAAAAAAAAAAAAAAAAAAAAATTATGCAAAAAAAAAAAAATTTATAAAAAAAAAAAAAAAAAAAAGAAATGTCAGTCTTGAAAGACTGAAAGTCC